>CM024677.1:13191762-13697881 GCA_014182725.1 Eucalyptus brandiana | reverse complement strand
ATTCATAGAAGGCAAGAAAACAATGTCGTAATAAAATAAATTAAGTGGGAACCATAGATTTTAGCATATGGGAATATAAAGGTCCAGTATACATCAACTTGATAAAGTCTAAGGAGCAATGATACTTCTAAAACCCTTTCTAATTTTGATCCGTATCAGGGCATTCTTGTATATCCTGGTCTCAAAATATAAATCCATCAAAATATCTTGTTCTTTTCCTATCCCTAGTTTTATGCACCTGACAATCTCTAAATATTACAATTACTCTGTCTTTTCTTTAGTTCTGTTATCTGCCCGCATGTTTCTTAACCTATATGATTCTGTCTTTTTGTATGGATATTAGAAACTTATACCCAATTTTAATGCTATAAATTAACTGAGCATATGTATATATGCCCAATGCAAACATGCAGCAGCACCTGAATAAGCATCCACATATGGTATTTGTTAGAACAAGATTTGTGCTTTTCATTCTAATCTGTCAGATAATAGCCATGTTGCCTCATCTTTTGTTAGATGGTGTTCTATCCATATTCTTGCTCTTTGAAACTCCAACTCTGCAGGAGAGGTCATTACAAATTGTTTGGGCCCGTGAAGGGTTAAATTCAACTGAAGCGTAACGTCCTGCTACAGACCGCACTTTTAGTACATCACAAAAATTTGACCAGTTGGGAAATTGACTTATGGAAGTATCCCATGGATGACAAGATTGACCTACTGTATTATTCATGTTCTGAGTTCATTGGGAGAAGGGAAAAAAGCAGCAAATTGACAAAGTACTTAAAATAGGCATCATCCAGCTATCCAAATATGGGCGGAATAAACGCTTCAACCTAAAGAGTTATATTAAAAGGTAACTGAGAAAAGATATGTTACCTAAACAGGCCAGAACCTGCAGCTGAGGAAGCTAAACCAGCAGCAGTGGGGAATTGTTAAAGGAAGAAATGTGGAGGTGCAGTTTCTCCCAATCTTTCTTTGAAATTTTAATTCCTTTTCCTTATTCTCAACGTCAGTAGCACGGCTCAATTTCTCTCAAACAACTCTGAAATCTATCTCCAGAAAGAGATATCTCCTGAAATAACCAGAAATGTTGTTATGCACCGTCAATGGAAAAGTGGAAGAAACATGAGAGAAATTAAACAGGAGATTAAAAAGAAAAACGAAAAGGCAATGTTGTATTAACATAAAAAAATCTAATTTTATTCGTCAAATGGATAGCCACAATTGTCTGGAAGATAAATCAATGATAACGCACTTCACTAAGCAACAAATACAGTTTTCCCCCAGCTATTCATTTCACATGAACAACCCAACCTCCTATCAAATCTAATGCAATTCGTTCCGCAACAGCTCAGTCGGATCTCAGCTAAATCAAGCACGTCTCTTTTCCTCGTCAATTCTTCCTTCTGCTAGCTATAAGCCCGAACGACGCTCGTATCTACCGACCACGCCATTTCATTGACCATGCAATCTCTGACCAACGCGACTCTCGCTCCCTTCACATGTCTCACCCCAAACACCAAACGAAAACCCACGAAAGACACGAGGGGCGACGAATCGTCGTACCTTGCCATTGAGCCACATGCGGTCCTGCTCGAAGGCGGGGCTGACGGCGACGGTGGTGGTGGTGCAGAGGTGCCCGGGATCAGGGTCACGCTGATGCTGTCGTTCACGGGCAAGATGAGGACTCGTCCCGCTTCCCCCAGTACTTGATCACCGCGATGTTCGTCAGCGTCTGCGCGGTCACCGTCAGTATCCATTCGCCCGCCATCTCCGGTGGAACGAGCGAGAGAAGAACCGGCTAGCGAGCGAGCGATCGCCGGCATCGAACGGAATCGAACGGTCGGGGGGGAATTCCGGGCGGGAGATCGGGGGGTATTATTTTCTCGGGAAAGTGAGGGAAAATCAGATCCCGGAAGAGAAAATTAATGAAGGGAGGAGGAAAAGGACGGGAGAGAGTGCACGAGAGGAAATGGAGAGTGGTTTCGGTGTTTATATATATGCAAGAGGGGGAAGCAGGAGAGAGGTGACAAGTGGGGGAGTGGGGCCCAGAAACGACTTCTGTTTGAATTGGCTGTTGGAAATTGGAAATTTTTACTTTTCAGATTTTTTTTTGGTCACATATATATTATAAAAGATTTTAAGAATTTTATTTTTGGGGATGGGCAGAAATTTTGAACCACGTTAAAGTCTTCGTACCTAGGACTAGAATAATAAGGGTAGGTCGGTAATTCCCCAGTTGTCGTTAGATGAGTTTTACACTCGAGATGTTCCATTTGAATCATTACTATCTGTTTAATTTTGAATAAGCTGCCCTTCCTTGTAATATTAATGGAATAGACCCATGCTTATTGAGCAATATAGCATGGTCGAATCCACATCATGGATGAATCGAGGCTTCCAAAGGCCGAGGAATGGTGGGGGATTTGAACCTGTGACTAGGGAGTTGCGGATTGCTTAAGAGTAAATCCTATCTATCACTAGGTTAATCGGTCCAACAGGGATGATAGGGTTTCATTGAAGAGTGTCCCAAGACATTTATTAAGCAAACAATCGAGGAAAATTTGCATATTTCAAAGTAAACCTTTTTCCCGTGTTGTGTTATGTGTAGCCACTCTCGAACAAGTTTTTCATTAAGCATGTTTCATAAGTGTCTCGAAAACACTACTTAACAATAGTTATCATTCATAAATCATATCAATAAGCGTCCTGCGCACTTTTTAAGTATATTTAATCCAATTTTGTTAATTTCAATATACCAAATTTATTAACATGACAATAGTCGGTGCATTAAATATCGCAAAGTTTCTTTAATAGTAATAGATACTTTTGAAACACTTGTAAATTCCAATTTATATTTTAGGAGCTGCTTGTTCAAACATAATAATAGTGGAGTCGAATTTCTTGTTGGAAATTTTCCAGGAATTGCGTGGCTTTGATAAACTCCTCATGACAAAGGGACTCCTAATTGATAGGAATAGATTGGCATATAAGGTCGGGTCCAATTCTTAAACTATGTTTTCTATTCTTATAAAACGACCACTATGCAGTACCTATATCTTTTATTTTTCCTTTTAATTTTGCCATCATTAAATATGTCCTTCAGAAGTATAACGAATTTTTTTTTCCTTTCAATGTGGAGTGATCATTTTAATTAAGCCAAAAGTTTGCCTTTTATCTTCTTTTCGTGTTCAACAATAGAGGCCTGGCATGTCAAAAGGACAATGAAGAGAATATTCTTGGAGATGCCCACGGTCAATATAGTCCAGCAATAATCAAATTAAAGTAGTGGCAAGAGATTCTCTTGTTTGGATTTGATGAGGTTATGCTTTTTATTGGAACATCTCATGAGCAAATCATTCATCTTGTCAAAGATTCAAGATGACTTCATTAAGGCTAGGACAGTACGCCTCTCACTCTCCTACATCAATTAATAATTAATTGGGAGTGTCAAAGCAATATTAAAACTAGTTTTTGAGCTCAAATGAGAAATTTTGAAATACTTGAATAGCGACATCGGCATTCGAGCAAAATGATTGCACCAAGTAGGAATTACCTTAACTTTTTCACCGATCAAAATTAGAATAAGGTTCGAAGGACCCTTTCCGGTACATTATTAGGTTACATTATATAGGTCATCAATTCAGTATTGGCTAAGATAAATAAAAAAGAAAGCAGGGCTATTTTTCTATTAAAGGTTTCAAATAATTTCATTACCCTTTAAGACATCGCACCCTCTGAGGGGCAAGATCTCGATTGTGTTTTGAGAAATAGCTAGGCAATAAAAAAGACTGCAAAGCCTTTGCGATTGGTTGACCAATGAATGGTTTCCCGGCCATGGGGATGCGGCCGGAGTAGTTGGCAGGCGGTGCGTCATTTTCGTGATCAAACTTCGAGTTTCATGGCGACAAGCAAGACCTCATGACAAAATAATTAAAGAGAAACAAAAAGAAGAAGAAAGAAGACAAAAATGACTTTGACGGGCACGCCATGCATAACATATTTCAACTCGTCGCTATTTGTACGAGCCAAGAAATGGTACAACGTGAAAATCGATGTCTTTCATCGGATGTATCGCGCTTTGACTTTCATTTTTTTGCGCTATGTATACTAAATGAGCGATTTAATCCTCATGCGAGAAAAACATAACATAAAAGACAAAAAAAAAAAAAAAAACGCAACAATTCAGTCAAAGAGTCTGAAACTTTTTTTTTTTTGTTCAAACATTCTTGCGCTGCAATTCTAAAGCCCTAAAAAGGAAGTACTCTAAGCAAGAACATAAAAAAGATGACATTTGAAGGCTGATGTTGACTTATAAAGCCCTCGATAAAGTCCCCATTGGTCGACTTGAGATTCAAGAGTCGACTTTATGAATTTCTCAATAGGGCCTCTCTCATCCAATGTGAGATTCGGGATGTCAAAAACATCTCTTGAAACATCTCTTGAAGCAAGTTTTGCTTCATCACCAGCCATTTTGTGTGAGTGAAGTCTTTAAAAGAAATGCCCGGAGTAACCACACGAGGCAAAAGTTGATTTTTGAATTATCGCCAAGGCATCATCACTCGTCTAATGTAGGACTCAAGACGCCACAAACTCTCCCCACTCAAAGAATTGATTTCCTCGTCTACTTTGGTCAGCATTGCGCCAGCGATACTCCCACGAGTGAAACGGGAGCACTGAGACGAGTCAAAAATACTATTGGCAATCCTGAATTTAAGTTCAAAGAAAGCCAGCTTCGTATTAAATTAATAAACCGATCGATGCGGGAAGTAAGTAAGCCACCGGTTTTTTTAAGCATTAATTGTGGATGCCTATGAATCAGGAAATCAAAGTCGCCAACCATACTTGCGACCTCTTAAATGCCTGAGTAGCCCTTTTCCCATAACCCTAACATGCAAAAAAGTAATTGCGGTTGAACCAAATTCTGCTGCAAACGGTCCCAGCAAGGGTTCCACGCGGGCCTACCAATGATTCGTCATGCAATCGTCCTACAGTGGTCGTTTCAAAATTCTCTAATCCGCACTGGGATTTTAAAAAATCAAGAACTTTACATCCTCCTAACTTTCATAAACTTCTTCACCGTTTCCTACATAGCATCCAACCACAAGTTGTTATGTGAATTTTCTTGAAATTTTGTCGGGTTTCGAAGTGGAACGGCGCAAGATATCGGAGGTCGATTCGACCTTTGGGAAGTGACAGATGTATGATGATTCACGGACTCAACAGCATCATTCCTCGGCAATACAAGAAGTCCACCATCCCATGTAAACGAGATAATCTGAAAAGAGAGGACAGAAGCGGGCATCTCTTTGTTCTTGTGAGAGATTCCTTTGGCCAACTTTCCACCTACCACGGTCGAGTCTCACTTGGCAGTCTGGAAGTATAATCATACTCCGGCATCGTCTAATTCTGCACACTACTACGAGTCAACGTGAACAACAACTATATATAGTCAAATTAGAGCAGCCCGGCACTCCAATGTGGGCTTCCCATTCATTTTACGTTGACCACCACTACTAAATTCAATATACACTCGTATGAAATCGCCAGAAAAAATGGGGAGTTGAGAGAGAGAGAGAGAGAGAGAGAGAGAGAGAGAGAGAGGTGTTTTGGGGAGAGTTGATATTATATATTTTATTTTTTTCTCGGGGAATAATTAGGTAAGGTAGGATGTCAAATAGATTGAATACGTGATGAAATCCGATGGAAGAAACAACAGATGGATACGTTAGTGGATGCAGCAAACCCGCACCCGAAAGAATGGGGCAAAAGGATGCACGCATCACCACTCAATTTGACCAAATTTATTGACTTAAAAAAAAAAAAAAAAATTTACCAAATTTATTGGTTTTTTATTTATTATTATTTATCACTGGGTTGTAATTTGGGCATAATTCCATAACGACCTAAATTTTGGATCTAATTCCTATTCTGCCTCAAGCTTTTTATTTTGTCTGAAAAAACCTTCTCAACTTTCATTTTAGTCCCATATCTGCCCAAGTGTTAAAAAAAAGCACCACCAGTTTCTTCAGACTTATCAATATCACGGCCAAAGGTTCATTATTAGAACTTACATCTTCATCAACAACCTTACTTTCATATGGAACAATAACTTCCTAATTTTGATAATCTTGAAGAAACTAATGACAACTTGGGATGCATTGGCAGATTTAGGATTATAGTGGAAGTTATGGATTCTTTTCAAACAAAAAAAATATATATTTTGGATAGAATTGAAATTAGACCTAAATTTGGAAGTTCTTTGGGGAATTAACCCGTAAGTATCAATTTTTCTTGGTCTGTTCGTAAATATCGTCTAGGAAGGGTTCTTTTCCCTTTTTTTTTTATTTTTTTTTATGGCCAACCATTTTGAAGGAATGTTGGGTTGGGCCATTTTAAGGGAAAATTTGGGTTCGGCTCTGTAGTTAAGCTTCTAAAAAGCTCACACCCGTCAAGCGTCATGACATCGTTCCCCACCCCACTTTGAAATTCCAGCTTGGAAGATTTTGACTAACGTCCAGCGATCCAGACGCTACCCACCTAGTCCAACCGGATCATGGGCAGCTCATGTCCGCATAGGTCGACAACGATCACAAATGCCATCTTGTCAGGGCTTTTTGTATAATTGGATCCTCGTAACAAATCGCGCCTTTGTCTTCTATGAACATCCTCCTCATTTCCTTCTTTTTTTCAGGCAATGGTACTGAGCGCAAGGCTCAGAAAGAAGTAACGTTTATTTCACAGCTCGAGGGACAGATGCAGAGTGCATGTAACGGTTTAAGACAATGGCGAAAGGGACAGATCTAGATGGCCTCTCCTTTCATATAACCAGATAAGTAATGAATGCCATTTGCCCAAGCTCGAGAGATGTGGAGACAGAAACGGGCAAAATGCACCGTGAGCCCTTTACGAAACCTGCGAAGAATCGAATGCTCGTGAACTGCTAACTACTGCAGCTCATTGGCATAAGGTTCGCACTGATGGAGCATAGAAAAGGAACCCTGGTGATCTTTGGGCACATGGAATTGTATGTGAAAAGTGGTCAGAATTCGACACGTGGCTCGCCAAGGAAACATGTGTGCCGACTGGCTAGCGAATGTCGCTTTCCCCCCGGGGCCGGACTTCGTTATACATTTGAGTCTTCCTGTGGTTGTTTAGAAGTACTGCTTTTAGGAGACGAAGTGGGTGCTATGAGGCCTAGAGTTGTAATCCGTCATGTCCTTTTACCTTCCATTACACCCAAAAGAGAAAATATGATACTGACCTTTGCACACAGCAGCAACATTTGTTGCGAACCTGCTCAGCAGATGCCAAAGTTCATGGAAACTGCTCCGCGCATAATCCTGTTAATGAGAAGAATCCAGTTCGCTCTTCTTGCCAAAGGATCAATCAAATGCATATCGCTCCACTTTTTATCTATATCATACGAATATATGAAGATGGGTACGGGTGAAACACAATCAAGAATGCTCATTCACCACAATAGGATAGGATACAAAGCTGAAGCAGACATTGATATAGGATTAACTACAATTGCGAGACAAAACTCAAATTGATTGCTTAATTAATAAAACATTGGACTCTTATGTTTCTGTTCTGCCTTTTATGCATTGAAAAATATGCCTCTCCATCCCTTCATCACGTGAGATATACTTACTCCTCATCCGAATCTGGTTCTACATCGATAATATCGGGAAAAACGTCCATAGATGATTCGTCATCAGGATTAACAATTATCTCCTTGCCCTTTCCAGAATCTGAAGTCCCCAGCATAACCTTTTCACCTGAAGCAGACTTGCCATCACCTCGAGTCACAACATCATTCCCCTCTAATCCGACTTCCCTACTTCCATGATCTGCAGTGACACTGCTCAGTGACTCTGTTTTGGAATCTCTCTCAGCATCTTTAGAAGTAGTTGCTATCTGTTGCAGAGTTTCTTTAAATTTCCTAGTTGTCTTTTCATGCTTGGGTGATTCCACATTATTAGGATTCCTGTCTTCCATTTCCATGTCATTCGCATCTACCTCGAGAGGCAATATCCTACTTTTCTCAGTAGTGCTTTTATCTAAGAAGTTGTCATGTCCCTTTTCCATGCTAATTGCTTGGGACAAGTCACTGCGCTCTTCACTGTACTTAACTTTCTTAACCTGGTCATCTAATGGAGTCTCAGGTTTTCCTGATTTTGAAGCCACTTGTTATGCAGCTCATCATCATACGAATCAGGCAGAGTAAGCTCAGTCCTTTGTGAAAAAGCAACTGCAGGCTGGCCACCAGAGTGCACATTTTCTGCGAATTTGTGGGAAAATCCCCCAAAGGAGTCGGCGGTTGCAGGGGAGTAATCTTCCAGAGGAAGTGCCCGAGGATGAATAAGTACTTCCAAAGCTAAAAGAGCATGTGCACAAAATTCAGCTACCTTGTCCCTGTTTCCTGTCTTCCTGCAGAAACAATATCCTGAGTCCATGTAAATTATAATATAACATTTATAAGAGAAGCAATTCAATGGGTGGTGAGCAGTGATTGCACTAGTAAGGACGTGGCAATCTGCATCTCATGATGATGAAATAAGATATTGCAAGGATATGTCTAGCCAGTAAGGACAGAAAAACTAGCAGAAGGAACCGCGATTGCTTCTGTCAATGAGCTGAGCGCAGGACAAATGGATGTTAATTAGTTTGAGTTGATGGATAATGTTGAGGAATCTTAGAAGAAACGTGTTAGCAGGTCGTTTTGTAAACAACTATTTTCATCAAATAAGTTATCTCAAATCACCACAATCTAATCTATCCTTCTCAAACCCCTTAGTAAGTATTTCGTCATTCATACAGCACATCACAAAGTCCACTGCACATGTCCTTAGAAGTTAACCAATGACAACTCTGAATTGACCTTTTCCTATCATGGACCACAAAAGGACGAAAAGAAAGGATTCAGGTGAGAATTAAAAGGAAAATGCAAAAAGACAGACTTCATCAAAGAGGAACAATTGACTAGAAATAGAAAAAACAATTTTCATGTGTTGCATTTGCTGCATATGCATTGAATCCAACAGTAATTTCACCATCAAACATCTGAGTAATGAACTATAGTTCCATAATGAGGTAAACAGACAATAAAGGAAAAGTCAGCCATGCAACCTCACTGGAAGGAAAAGTGACCATGGTACCTCACAGAAAGCTTCCGTCAGAAGAATACTCATTTGCAACTTGATTTACTTCCCGAGATGGAGATATAACTTAAAATCGACAGATAATATCACTGGATATTTTGACCAAATAAGCTCCAGCCATGATATGCCTTATTACTTATCATATCACCGTTATGATCTATAGAGAAGAAAGGAATTCCTTCTTTTTGCACACTATCACCAGTATTTTTTAACATGCTTTTCTGAACAAACTTATTGCCCTCATGGTTCTACAGAAAGACTCCTCTTGACAAAATTAAGGAATACTTTTCAATTAATCAATTGTATCAAAAGCGAAAATCTCACTAATCTAACATTGAGCCCAATATTAGACAACAGCTGTAGTTTCCTCTGCATATGAATATAGTTCTGCCACTGCTATTTATGTCACTATAGCCAATCATATATAATCACACAGAAAGGAAACAGCGTGTCTGCCAATGAGAATTACCGCTTTGAAAGAGCTCAAGACTTCTGGCTATATTTGAGGGCCGTACATGAGATTGGGAAAGAAGTGATGCCAATAGTGCCCTCAAGGCAGCAAGTTGCAATTTCTCCACCATATGTATTTGTTCCTTGGGCATACAGATGCTATTTTCCTCAATGTTCCATCCATCATGAATTGAATTTGTTGCTATTGAAATCAAGAGGGTATCCACATTTTTCCTCCAAGAGTCGGACCTCAGAGCACCACCCTGCAACCAACATGTCAAAAGCAAGTTATGGAAATAAGACAGACAAGTCATAAATTAACAAGATCAACAACAAAAATGCATGCCTCCCTGATGGAAGGTGAGATACTTTCTCTTGATATTTTTGTTGAAAAAGCTCAGAGTTTGACACAAAAATAATGTGGAAATTTCACATGACCCCCTTTGAACTTCATATGGTACAAGAACAAAATTTTCCAGAATTTATTCCATTTATCTGTATCCCCAAAACATATTTTCTAAGTTAACGAAATAAGTTTCTTCTTAAGAGGTTAAATATTCAGAATTTATAGTTGAAAAGAAACTCATCCAACATCATTACAGTGATATATCCAAACAGTTTACCCAGCAATTTATCTCTATGGCAAATGATGAGGACAGAGTTCTCCGTGTGGACAACAGTGCACATTTATGCAGCACTTACCACAGTAAGAAGAACCTCTAATGCCTCCAGTGCAGCTATCTTAACATTGGCAGGTACCACCAGATGATTCTTGGGTGCTTCTCCAAAGCCTGTTTCATGGTTATCCTCTAAAGATCTAGCTGCAGAAGCATGCTTCCTTTTTTTCTTATTTGGGTACAACACTTCATTGGCCTTCGACGGTGTGATGGGAAAAGCAAGGCCATCTTTATGACCAGGATTCAAATCAATGAAAACATTGTTGATTACTTCCTGCGTCAGGAATTTTGCTATACCTGTTAAGAAATTATTTCAAGGCAATTAACGGTAGAGCAGAGGTAGAGATATGAACATAAGAAAAGAAAATCAGAGTCTATAATAGAACTATATCAATAGAAACCAATGAGATGAGATAATAGAACCAAAAGGTGGAATAGAGAAAAGGCAGAACAAACGACTAACTGTTATTAGTGTCAAGGACCTCACAAGTAATTGGCAACACCTCAAAACAAGGATTGAATGTTGAAGTGCTGCAGAACTTTTAAATCAATCCTTTTGGATGAAAGCCATAATTAACTTGCATCACTAATATTAACCAATATGTAGGTATTCCACAGAAGCAATCTTTAGCAGATTGAGCTGCAAAAGTCACAAAGTCAACCGATGCTGAATTGACATTTGATTGACTCCTTAAAATTTGGGTTGGTTTTTACTTTTAGCTTTTGTCCAGATAGCCAAAAGGGCCTTTTGTTTCGGTTTAAAGCTAGACCAAACACCCCATACAATCCCTCTGGGTTTGTGTGCACATATGCACAGAGATGGAACTCTCTGTTGTCAATGATCAAACAGGTTCCTTCCTTACATACTGACAAACATGATGGCACCATTTACACCAAAACTCAGAATTCAGTTCGCATTTTCCTTCAAGAAAAATAAGTTCCAGGTGGTACAGAGAGGCCAAGTTAACTGATTCAGAAGTTCTATATTTGATATTTGAACTTTCTTTCCAGGCCAATGCTTTCAGGGGAAGCAGGGTAACAAGATACTTACTTTATAACCCAACCCGAAAAATAAACTGACTTTAACTAAACAGCCATAAAGGGAAAAGCATTTAAGTCCTAAAACAAGTATCTTACCTATGCCCATGGACATCAGCAAAGTTTTTATGATTGAGTAGACCTTTACCCTTAACTCTGGCAATGAGCAGGTCTTGAAATATCTCACAATAAGTCGGACAATATATGCAGCATGAGGCAACATTTGACTGCACAAGAATGAAGACTTGACGTCATTAAAAACCAGAAAACAAAGAGACCAATGAGGGACACGAGGAAAATGGACAAATACAGTGCAAGACAACTATATAAAATCATTGTAAAACCTCTGTCCAATCTTGCAGAAACAAGAGCATGAAGGACAAGCAGCACTTAAAGCAACCATACAGTTAAGTTGAGAAAAGTGCCACCTAATATCAAGCACCTTGTTATTCTCGTCCTCCAAAACTCAAACTGTTTCTTGGTACAATCCCAGTTCTCACCCAACTCAAAGCCAAATCAATTGACAACCCAGTGATGTTCTCCGTGATGGCTCAGTTACATCCTTGCCATGCCGATTACCCACTTTTTAGTCTATTCTTATGTGGAGGGAAAAAAAAAAAAAAAACTGTGCACCAAAGTAGTTGATGCACATACAATAAATCATATTACATGTTCTGGAGACAAAATCACTGCTTAAGCATTTAAAAAATCTACCTTAGATAAAATGATTATGTGGTCCACAAAAATACTGTAGAAGCACAATAGCCAGAAACAGATTACCTGCGCATGACTTTCGTCAATGCAATTAACAGATCCAAAGCATCGGAGTGAAACATTGGAAGCTCTGAACAAAGAGACTCTTGTTGCATGGCTGTGACAAAGGGCAACAAGCTTTGAGAGACAGAGCCATCCACCATTAGCACTCTCTCTATAAGGGCTAACACTGCTTTAACAGGAATATTCACCTGTTCTCACAAAAAATATAGGTCAAAATCAACAAAAGCAAGAAAGAATAATTGTGATATATTTTCAACCATCAATAGTTCTAAGATTGCACTTAAAAGATTAAACCTAGGTTTTTCTCTCTCATAATGAAGTTGACAAAGATGCATAGAAGATAGTCACTACCTGAACAGGATAGGGATTTATAAGCATCTCACAACCACAAAGCATAAAAGCAGACACACTGGATGTTAGCAATCTATTTGGTCTTTTCGTGGCCTCAGCAGCTGCTTTGTCAGAAGAGTTGCAACATCCTAATGGTGTTGGTGGATCTTTTCCCGGTGGAACCAGTAAGTTGACAACTTTGGTACTTTTGGTTTCTGCAACATGCAAATAAAACAAAAAGTCAACACCAGATTTCCCGCACTAACACCACATTATATATGTATATATGCATCTTTCACTAACCTTCCTCTAAGAATTGAAAGGCATCATTCAGATGGCTATTAATTAAAAGAAGGATCTTCTGCATCAGTAAAGACCAGGTCTCCTCATCTCCTTTTGATTGGGGAAGAATTGCTAAGCAGTGAGCAAGCTTCTGAAAGGTCAGCAGCAGAAACACATTAAGAAAGGATATACTTCAGAACAACCCATCATGTGCTTGGATGCTTGCCAATCGATCTGACACAAGAAACAAAGAGCCAGAAAAGAGAAGCACACTTACTTTTAACAAGCAAGTACTGCACTTCCCTGACATTATCTTTAAAGCAATAGTTGTCTCAACCTGCAAAATACAGAGGAGTATGTCATAGAATGCATAAGCGAACAATAAATTAACCCACTTGGGAGGTCTAGCCCACTATGGTGAACTACTGTGTCTTTTGATAAATCTGACAACTAGCTTCACCTTGCATTACCTTACTACTTTTTTACGGTTGATGTTTGGACCACAGGTTATTATCTAAATGTCACGAGTATCTTTAGTTTAAGTGATTCTTAAGTTCTCAAGTGCTTTTATATACATCTTTGATCTCCCATTTCAGTATGATAAAAGGAACCAATAAAGAATGTGCAACAGCAGCAGAGCAGCAAATCTCTGTCATTCAAATAATTTTTCAAGAATTTTTTTTCACAGATCTTTAGATATTTAAGGTTTAATTTAATTCGGAGCTGTTAAATTTCAAGCCAGAAGGCAAACATGACTGCTTACATGCTTGGCATATGAGCACGCCCGAAAGAAATGACTATGGCTAAAGTATACTCAGAAACTCACACTGTCATAATGGTGGCGATGGATGGCAGATGGAAAGTAACATAATATGCTGCACAACATGTTAACTCCGCCATCCTGCAAACATCAGAATATCATTAGCATTTAGAAATCCAAAAAGAAGGCTAAAACTTCCAGCAGATAAACACAATAAATTGTGGCCAAAAAGAAAGTGTCTGCCCTTATGCAGAAAACTGTAAACATGTTGAAGAACGTGTTCAAAGCTCTCAGAGAGAGAGGGAGAGAGAGAGAGAGAGAGAGGGAGTTTTGTCATCATAGACTGCTAATATGCTATGAACAAAATGGCATGCACATGGCAGGAATACCAAAATTTGATTTGCACTAAACAACACGAGTTCAATTACAACAGCAGTCTATGTACTTCCCAAGTTCTGAAGAAGTTACATTGTACTTTTTACAAAGATCCCCAGCACAGGTAACTTTGCAATTATGTTAAGGGATGGTCAAGGGAAAGCTGATACATAACCACTAGCCACTTGCATTGCATAGCATCAAGGGCGAAAATGTAGTTTACTTTCCCCAAGATTATGTATGTTGCAGCCAAGATGTGAGAGATGGGTAAATTGCTACGAGTACTATTACACAAGCAAACTGCAATAATTTAGAACCATAAGGATCATCACATACAGACCCACCAAAAGTTCTGTTAGCTGATTACAAGAACAAAGTTGGGACAATTTTGCCTTAATTCTATAGACAAAATTAACATTCGGAAAGAATGACATGTTTCGGGCATACTTACACGCAAAGTGTTGCATTATATAAAAGCATCACATCAGAAGTTGCAATCCCAACAATGTAAGATCTCCTTCAATTGAAAAATCAATCAGTTCAAAAGTTCCATTTCATAAGCGTAAAAGGTTCTCAAAGTAGATTTTATACCATTGGCATAGTGCGAGTTACCGCATTGGGTATTTCAGGTTTAAGGATGAATCAAGAAGCTGGACATAAAGCACCAAATTGTGCCCTGGGTAGAAGAAATAACTTTTTGAAATTGCTGTCATTGTGAGCACTTATATGAATCATAAGCTTAAATCACAATGCTTTAAACAGCAATTGCAACATTTACAAACTCTCAGTTCAATCTAACAATCGCATCCACAAGCACAGAGGCCTTTCTCCACCTTTCAATTTGCAGAGTTTAAAAACAAAAGCAAAGTATAATAGAATATTTAGGTTGACATTGAAGAAAAAAAGCAAAAGGAGAGAATTACTAACCCAAAGAGCCTCCGATCCATCTCCATTTAAAAGCTTCAAAAATGGTTGAATTAGCTTCCCAGAAAAACTAACACCATCTTTCTTCACATTGGGAAACTGACCTAACCTAGTCCAGGAAAATAAAGCACGCAATGACTAAACCATGAATCAGGTAAACAGGAACCTAAGGCTCTTGCATTGTTCAAGGTCAACTAACAGATGGTGGCATAGGTGTTGCTTGAAGTAAGATATAATTAAAAATGCTTGAAGGGAGTAATTATCAGCTGCCACTTTCTCATTGCCTTTTCGTTTTGCTTTTTCTGCAATTTTGATGGAAAATGATCAGTTAATCTCATAAAATCTTCCATCCATTGAGGTTTTTGATATCCAATAACCTCAGATGGAAACTCAAATCTCATCACTTTTAAAACGAAGCTAATCATCAATTATTCTATTTAGGAAAAACACAAGGATCATGAAGCCACTGGTCAACAGAACTGAGAAGATGTGACTAAGCACCATATTTATCAAATGGCAACATCATCATCATCATCAGCAACTATGCTGTCTCCATCTAAGTTTGATTATGCATACACCTGCGCACATGCCTCCTAGGCAACAGCATGAGAACTCTTTTTTAGTTCAAAATGCAGATATACCATTAGTTGCCCCAGTAGCAACCAAGACAGCTATGCATTTAAGTTACAAATTGTTTTCTGAAATTTTGGATCTTTTTATTGCACTTAATTTAGCATAAGTCTTGCACATACTTGATGCTCTTTATGAGAAGCTAATTGTATATAAAAAGATCTTCTTTACAAATCCTTCATTGACATTCTTGATAATCAAGAAATAATATATGAGACATGTGAAGTAGCAGACGAAGTAGATCCAGATTCGTTTATAATTATAGAATGATGCTGAGTAACACAAAATCTGCAATTATTTGATTCTTACCCACACTACAGTGCCACGCTTTCTTAGGCATCGACAAGACGTAGTGGATGAGCTGGATATTTTAATTCCATAAGTAGAAGGCCAAAGGAAAAACAGAAGACAGCTCACCTTGTAAATAAGTCCGAAAGTGAGGCAATAGATGCCACTCTCACAAAGTTGGAAACCCCTGGTGCCTATCAAAAAGATGAAAGGAAGAGGGTTTTTAAACTCCAATAACAACAGTACGCACTTCTTATCATTTTCTAAGCCTAGCATCTGATCATCAATTATTACTGACTACAATGCAATCAAACTAATATGAAAAGCTTGGATTTTCTTATATATGGGTGCTATGTGGCAAATTACATTGGTAATAGTCAACCTTTGCTTGCAGTTGGATTGAGTCCTCTGTCTTTAACAAACATGGTATGACACTAAAATTTTCATAACCAAATTAACTAGAATGGAAATCTGCCATGCAATTGCTACTAGTATGTTGTGGAAGGTAAAAGTCCAGAAGTAATGAACTCGCGTTTAATAAAAAGCACTACATTAATTGCAGGAACCTTTCAAAAGATTACACTTGCTGATATTGCTACTTGTGCAAAGTGATACACATTCTGAAGTGCACAATTCATTACAACACAGCATCACTTGGAGACATCCTTCTAACACTTTATGAGCTTTCCTTCTGCCTTGCCTTTTCTTTCAATTCGGTTTTATCATGCAAAAGAAGTTACTCAGCACTTTCCAAAAGCAAAAGATTAACGCTTCCAGATAGATACTTAATCTTTACACATTTAATAGTTTAACAAGCAACCGCCAAAAAGCAACAAGGTATCATTGCCTGCTTTGTCGGTTTTACATCAAGAAAACACCAAACACAGTCAGTCAACCAGTATATCACTCAGCCGAAGATGAAGAAAGAGAAGAAAATAAACGTATAACCACAATAAAATTCACATACCTGAACATGTGCATGAAGTTTCTGAAACCAAGAAGAATAAGATGCCAAGAAACGGTGAGAGCTGCAGTCCTGGCAAGTTATGCCCAGCAGACAGACTCCTGCCCAACATTTGTCTGGCTAGAAGAGAATCACATGCTCAGATACATAAATACTGATACCAAAATTCCAAAGTTCCAATAAAGCAATTGCAAAGCCATCATAAAAGGGTTTAGTCAGCTTTCATAAACAAAGCCTGTGTTCCGCCAAGCGTAGACCTAATTCACAAAATCCAACAGATCCCATCTACCACTTTACATGTAAGCACTAAAAAATTTCTTCACCAGGTCGCAACAGATTACCCAAGACAGCAGAAAAGAGCACCGATACCTCCAAAAAGGAATAATAACCTAATAAAAGAAGTACATTCAACTTAATTAAGCAGTAAGCAGTCATATTCATCCTCACTTCCCTTGCAACCTGGCCACAATACTTCTTTTTCGTTTTATCTGTACAACAGAAGGACAGCCATAGAACTTCATTCTGAATGAGCTAGCATATAGCATGCAATTCACAATTCATTAATGTCCTTAGAAGCAAGCACCACTAAATCCAAAAGAAAAAAAGGATGTTCCATTCTACCAGTCTAAACTACAACAGCATTCCAACAGGGGAAACAGAAAAAGGGAAAAAAAAAAAAAAGGACAGGAACTGTAGTCAAACAAAAGTACGAGCTTCAATAACGGCAGAGCCGAGACAAGGCGGGAGACCGGTACCACGTCGCTGGAGACCAGGAGCATCAGCCGCTCGACCCAAGCGTCCACCGCCTTCTTCCAGCTCTCGACCACCTTCTTGTCCGCGGACTCCTCGGCCGACTCGGACAGCAGCTCGTGGACCCTGAGCGTGGCGACCACGCTCGCGAGCTCCGAGGGGTCCGAGAAGGGGCGCGAATCGTCCGGGACGCGCTCCCGCAGGAGCTTCGAGAGCAGGCGCGGCTTCAGGGCGACGTCGTGCAGGCCGCCGAAGTTGCCGTGGGCCGCCATCGACCTCGGATGCCCGATCCCGAATCGGCGATGACGGTGGCCGGGCAGGGGGGGTGATGCGGGGGAAGGATCGGAGGAGCGGCGGGAGGCGCCGGCGGCGACGGGCGAACGCGGCGGGGTTTTGGGTTTTGGGTTTTGGGTTTTAGACAAGAGAACGTCCCGCGGAGAGAGGTTTTGTGGTTTCGGTTTAGGAAAGAGTGGGGAGTCACTGAACCTGACCGGGTAAAGCCCAAGCCCAAGTGGGAGGAATTTGGGCCAAGTGTGAACATTTGGATTTGGGCCGAATGGATGGTAAAATAAATAAAAAATAGAAAAAAAGAAAAGAAAAAGCGAGAAAAAGATTTTAAAAAGACCCAGAGAATTCAAAAAATTACTCAAAACGATGTCATTTTGGTTACAAGCTGTCCATTTCAAATCACCGGTTGTGACACGTGTGATGGCCAACAATGATTGGACTAACGCATTAGTAATTTCCAAGCAATTTAGGTTGGATAAACTATATTAGAAAATCATGAAAACATTTAATATTGAATTGACCAAATTAAAAATTTTATGATTGAATTGACATTCATACAGTATATTCAAGACTGATTGAATAATTTTTTCCTCAAAAAGAGTGGTGACTTAAGCCGCACAAATATATATTTGAAAATTGATGGAATAGTTTATTATTTTCGAAAAGTTCAACACCTTCCTGAGGAATTGTTCACCTTGCTCAGCATATAATTACCGGTAGGTCACCAGAAGAGCTATCACTCTTGAAACAATCAAATTAACGTGGTAACGAAAGTCACATATGACTTATGAGTCGGTAATTTCCTATATAAGAGGTGGTGGCTTTAACAAGTTGGTAAGCTGCGAAAATAAAAATTTATAAATTATAAAGGATAGTTGGTTATATCAAAACAATCTAATAAACATTGGTAATTGACTCAAATAAGAATTGGCAATTTTATATGAGAATTGGCAACATAAATGTGGACTTGATAGAGTCGGGCGAAATTGTGTTCTCAGAGCAATGGACGATGGATGAGGAAGGTGAGTGAGAACTCAAAGATGTCAATTATCAACCATTGTCATCATTGTTTCGTAGATTGCGTGGACTAAAGAAGAGCACGAGTTCGATCATCTTCCTCTATGGTTACCTTCCATGTACTTTTAATTTTTTAGTTAGATTATAATTTGTAAAAAAATTTATTCCGATTTCATTGGGTCGTTTATTGGCCAGTAGAAGAAGTAATAAATCTTTCTAGGTTCTCAACTATTTGCCCTTCTAATTTCTAGGCAATTGCATTATCCATAGAATTATAAAACAAGAAGGCTATCAAAGATTCAAGCAGGAAAAGGGCATCAATAAAATCGGCAGATGGGGCTATTGAGTCCAGTAAATATTGTTAAATATTGTGTGATTGTCTAAAGTTGGTAACTTTAGATCGACTCCCAAACATATATTAGTAAATTATCGGAACACATGCTTTTGAAGTGACCAATAAACGTTGGTAAGTGAACTTAAATAAAAGTGACAATGCCGTATAAGAATTGGTAGCTTCATAAGTTGGTTAGCTGTGCAGATAATTATTGGTAAATCATTTTAAATAGTTTGTTATTTGAAAATAATCACATACATATTGATAATTGACTCAAATGAGAGCCGATAATTTTATAGAATAGCTTAAGCTCTATCAATAATAGTGTTCTTTTTTGGCTGAAACCAATAATAGTGTTGGAATGGTCAACAAACTTTCAAAATTGTTGGCGATTGCGTATAACATTGGTCAATACTTTAATCAGTTGGGAAGCTATTAGAACAATTGGTACTTTTTGAAATGATGTAATAAAAATTTGTTCATTAGACTCAAAAACATGAAAATTATTCAAAAAAATCCTAAATATATTAAACTTTTGCTAATTCAATTTTAAACATTTTAAATTTACCAATTGAGTTCTAAATATTTTTATATTTTGATAATTAAGTCCATCATAATTTTGATCGAAAATCATTAACGTGGATTCCGATTGTTTTCTCAGTAGGACAATTGGCGCTAAAGTGAACAAATTTTAATAGTATTTTGATCTTTTTTGAATTTATTTATTTTTTATTTCCTTTTTCCTTTATTTTTTTTTTTTTCCCCTTCTTCTTCCTCCCCAAACCAGTCACAAGGCATTGGCCAGAGGCAAACCTTTAGTGAAGCTTGCCCTTGCCAGCCACTAGTGAGGGCAAACCTCGCTTGAGATTGGCAAGTTCGACCTCACTATGGTTGGACGAGTATCATCACTTACCAATGTTTGTTGACCACTTACAAACTATTTAAGTTCACTTACCAATGAGTTGACAATATCTTTTAAAAGTTGGTAACATGTGTAAGAGTTAGTACTTTTCAAACTATCCAAAAACATAGGTCCCCCCCCGCCCAAAAAAAAAAAGGACATAAGAATCGGTAATTCTACATAAGAGCTAGCAAATTTGACACTTAATGCTCTTAAGTTATGAAAATAAGCGTTCTTAGATTGTTGGAACGACAATATACTAGTTGGTTTCGATTCAAATGTGAGTACAAATATTTAAAATTAGTTGCTAATTGAATCAAAGATAAGTTGGCAAAAACACTTAAATTACAGTTGGTAATTTTGTATAAAAGTGAGTAATTTTAGCACATTGATAAGCTCCAAAAATAAATCGCGGTAGATTATGACAACAACTAATAATGTTAAGGGAAACGACATAGATGGTTTCAAAACTTTGGTTTAATGTACAATGTGATTCCTAAACTTTAAATTTATTGAATTGCTCTATAAACTTTACCTCAATATGTAATGTTATTTCTGAACTTTTAATTTATTCAACATGAGTTCTTGGACTTTTGAAATATGTTCAAATTAGTCACTCGACTATATAAGTAATCTCGATATTGAATTAATGGAAGGACAATATTGTAATTTAGGGATTACATTAAACATATACCTAAAATCCAATTATCAGATTGAATAAATTAAAAGTTCAAAAACTACATTACATATTAAGTTAAAGTTCATTCACCTCATTGAATGAATTAAAAGTTCGATGATCACACTATATATTGAGTCAAAGTTTATGGACTATTTATGTTATTATATTTAACGTTAATACCCTGGTAAAACACAAAAATAAGGGCTGAGTAGATCATTAAAATGGTGGGTAATTTTGGAATAAATAAATGGTTGTACTTTTCAAAACCTATTGGTGACATACTAAGGAGTTACTGGCTCAAAAAACTTGCCGGTGACAACTCATGTGTGACCGACGGGATTTGACAGTTAGCAACGCCTTCCCAAATTTGCAACACAAAAGGAACTCTATGGGCAGAGCAAGAGGAAGCAGCCACGTGCCAAAAAAAAAACTCTTATCCACAGAAAAATTGCGTGAGCAAACTACATCTATAGACAGACCAAGTCTCAAACCTAGAGGCCTAAACATGAGTTAGTAACAACTGAAACAAAATGCTTCTCCTAGATTTGCACGATACGTCAGTCAGCAGTTTTCTAATAGAAAGGAACACAAGACACCGACCTTTGTTCGACCAAATTACCTGTGAAGGCTGGCCTGTAAATCAAGCATTTCTTTGAAATGTGTTAGAACCAAAAAAATAATAGCTATCCTGAAAATTTGGAACGAGGCACCAATGAAGATAGGAGGGAGAAGTAATTCAAATGCAAATGCTTTTTGTTTTGGTGTATCTATAAATTTGAAGTCCATAACCTTTTAAAGTAATTAGATGTGTGACAAACATTAAATGAGACTAAAGAAGAAAGTCCACAAAGTGATACAAGCACATAAATAGAGCCAAATGAGTAGGCACAATGATTACATGAAGACAAGCGTGGACAACTTTTCATTGAGTTTTTCCAGCCTTCTTTGTCTTCATGTTGCATGAGGTTTTCTTCATTAAATGCTTGTAGCCTTTTGATCTTCTTCAAGCGCCTACCAAGAATCATGCTTCACCGATTCGTTTTCTTTCTTCTTTCGACACCCATTATAGATCAAGGCATTTTGAAAAATACTAACGACCAAATCTAGAGCTCAGCAACCAACATGCTCAAATCTTCAACAATCAATTTTATATTATTTTAACAAAATGCTGGTCAAGACACAACTTTATATCATCAGTATCCCACTGAACTTTACCCCACCAATGTGCATCGCCTCTGATCTCCTTTATCGAGTTGCCGTTCATGGTCCTGAATGGCAACTTCTTGAGCGAAGGACAACGCACGACTTCGAGTTCCACCAGACTCTGCCAGGACTCCTCTGTCCTACTGAGGCATTGCAATCGGGGTAGCCCGTTCAAACGTGCTGCCCGCAATTTAGGAACAGCAGCATGTTCTTTTGCGCTTCCTGCGATGTGCCGGAAGAGTTCATTCAGATGGGCACAAGTATCTACCTTGATTTGGCTCAATTTGGGCAGGCTTGTGATCCGACCCCCCAAGTAGAAAAGATTCTCCAATTCGTAGCATCCAGTTACTACCAAAGTTTTTAATCTAGGAAAGCTCAATCCCAAGCGATCAGCTAATATTGACATGCTCTTTATCTTCCCAATGTTATCAAGATACAGCTCTTCCAAATTCGGAAGTAGGTCAAACTGAGCATTGCTTCCATCGTTCAGCATGGCATCTTTGAGAGTCAATATCTTCATATTAGTAAAACATTCCACTCGGTTTATGACGACATTTTCCAGAATCTCATGGAGGTTGCAACAATTATCGAAGGCTAGAGAAGTTGCGTGAGACATGAACCATTCTAAACTGTCTCCTGAGAGGTCTCTTCCAATTAGAGCCTTCTCGCTGGATCTTGTTAGTCTTTGTATATCACG
Source organism: Eucalyptus brandiana (assembly GCA_014182725.1). Classification (NCBI taxonomy): domain Eukaryota; kingdom Viridiplantae; phylum Streptophyta; class Magnoliopsida; order Myrtales; family Myrtaceae; genus Eucalyptus; species Eucalyptus brandiana. The sequence goes on along the minus strand of CM024677.1, from coordinate 13,675,350 downwards.
CGGTGAATACGACAGACTCATTGAGCACTGAAATGTTTTCAGCCTTCCTATCCAATAAACGTCGCTTTCTTCAAAGGCCTTCACTGTATCATGCAAGGATAGATGTAGGACGGATAACCTTTGCAAAGACTCTAAATCTTCCAGGCTTGCCCTATGCTCCGTGTGGCCCTCTTGGAAGTAAATCTCAAAGGAGAGCAGTGGAGGTCTTTGCTTGACGAGCCACCGGTAACTACTTCCTGTCATGTCTAAGAATTCCAGGGAAGTCAGATTAGAAACCGTTTCTGGTCGTACGAATTCCAAGTTGAGTGTGTATGATAGATCTAACTTCCTTAAATTTGTTAGTTGATCCATCCCTTCTGGCAGGTGCTTGATACTTGTATCATGGAGATCAAGTATGTCGAGTTTGGTAAGACATCCCAACGGAGGCAATTCCTCAAGATGGTTACAACCCCTCAGAAGAAGAGCACGAAGATCTTGCAGATGGAGGAGAGAAATGGGCAATGTCCTTATTTGGGTTCCCCTAAATTCATTACTTTCACTGCTCTGAATCCCCGCAGAAAGTTCTCTGGAATATTGTGTAGGAAGGAATTGCACTGGAGAAATAAAGATATCACGTTCGGACATTCCATCTCCTGATCAGACAATGTCTCTATACCATTTCTCACAAAAGAGACCCTTTCCAGATTACTTCGCAACTCAAACTCTGAAATTTCAGTCATTCCGATGTTAGCTCGAACAAGAAACTTGGATTCTGGACCTGCACATGTTGAGATCCATATCGCAACATCACGAACCACGTCGTGCATCTTTATGCTATTATCTGAATCACCAGTCTCCAGTAAACAGGAGTCTTTCAAACTCTCAATCAAGGCAATTCCCCTGTTTAAAGCGGCATGATAGGGAAGTTGCTTGCCGATCAGACCTTCAGCCCACCAGCATTCAACAAGTTCGCTTATGAGAATGGAGTAGTCCTCCGGATATAGGCAACAATACAGAAAACAAGATTTGAGCATTTTGTTCTGCAGCGAGTCATAGCTCAACTTTAACGAGCTGTACAAGTTGGGCTCTATACCGTGAATAGAAGGTCTTGACATTCTCAACTCATTTATAGCATCCTCCCACAGGCCAACCTTCTTCTTCCGTCTCATCGCTGAACCCACGGTGATGAGAGCCAGTGGCAGCCTTCCACATTCATCGCAGACAGTTTTCGCTAATGGTTTGATGTTCTGCAAATCAGCTTCCTCTCCAACTTGATCCTTAAATAATTCCCATGCTTCTTCATCAGCCAAGACCTCTACCTTAACTTCGACATCGGTCATCATTGTTCGACAAACATCCAAAGACCGCGATGTCAGTATAATCTTGGACCCCGATTTTTTTTTTGGGGTCGTGGGATACCGACATGATCCAACTCGATGGCTTCCCACACATCATCAAGAATGAGAAGAAACTTTTCCTTTCTAAGCCTTTTCGAAAGTTGTATAGCTGTCCTTTCCACGGTTTCCTCCTCCTTCACGTTCAACCTATTGGCTATTTTGTTCTGCAGATTCTTCAGATCCAGCTCTTGGGATGAGGTAGCTTTCGAAACAGTCACCCAGATAATCAAGCTGAAAGGTTTCCCTGATGATGAAGGGCTGCTGAGCTTGTTGTTTAGGTTCTTCACCAGGTAGCTCTTGCCTACTCCACCCATTCCCCATATTCCAAGTCGCTGTACTTTATCATCGTGTAACAATTTTAGAATACGAGCCATTGTTTGCGATGCAGTTGTGTGGTCTCTAATTGAAGGGCAGGGAATAAGCTCCGCCACCTTTATGTGAGAATCAGCGGCATCTCCCATTGTTTCTCCATGCCAGCAACTCCTGATCTTGGAACTGATTGAACGATAAACAAATTTTCCGCCTTCTACCACGAGTGAGGACACAACGGAAGCAACAATTTCCATATCAGAGGCGAAGAACGCAGGCCAACGAGATTAACAAGGATGGCCTTAAATTGTAACAATGATCGACTGCAAATACTAGAAACTTTTGAATTGGATTGCAGAAAAAACAAACAAAAAGGTAAGAGGAATTGATACCACAGTATGAAGTAATCAAGATGGAACACGACGATCGAAATGGTGCCCCACTTCGAAAATAGAGATGAGCAACATAGGATGAAGGAAGTTTAGTCCTCCTGTTGATTGATACTCTCGAGAAGCCTTGGTGGCAGGTGCAGGTAAAGCTCGTGGAAGAGATGGCCATGGAAATATAATACTACAAACACGGTTTCTTCTAGTCAGCGTCACGACTCAAAGTTAGCCGAATGCAAAAGTCTGGATGGATAATTCGCCGAAAGCACGGATGATGGGAGAATTTGAAGGGGACCCCCAATTGCCAGCGTCCCCTTCAGTAAGGAAAGAACGGTTCGGTTTCCACCGTTGTTTTAAGGTTTCATTTTTATCACAGAAGAATGAAAATATTAATGTTCATTTTTTTTTTTTTTTTAATTTCCAGTATTTTACATTCCACTACCTTGGGAGCCTTTACACCTGTCGTCAATCTTTTTGTCCCATCCTTTTAATAAATAAACCTATTCCCTCCCCCGAGAGTAGGTCGCGACAATAAATTATTAAGAATAGTTGTTTATATTGAAACAATCTAATAAACGTCGGCGATTTGACTCGAATAAGAGTAGGCAATTTCATATGAGAATTGGTAACATAAACGTGGACTTGATAGAGTCGGGTGAAATGTTGTCTCAGAGCAATGGACGATGAACGAGAAAGGTGAGACTAAACCCGAAGATGTCTATTATTGACAGTTGTCATCATCGTTTCACATGTCAAAAGTTCTACGGAGAAAAGAGATTGCATGGACCAAAGGAGAACACGAGTTCGATCGATCATCGTCTGTGGTTACCTTCCATGTCCTTTTAATTTGGAGGTATTCTTTTAGTTAGATTATATTTTGTAAAGAATTTTATTCTGATTTTATTAGTTTTTTTTTTTCCCTTTTGGTCGAAGATTTTATTAGGTTGTTTAATGGCCAGTAGAAGTGATTAATCTTTCTAGGCTCTCAACAATTTGCCCTTCAAATTTCTAGGCAATCGCACTATCCATAGAAGTATAAATCAGGAAGGCTATCAAAGATTCAAGCAGGAAAAGGGTATCAAACAATAGGCAGATGGGGCTATTAAGTGCAGTAAATTATGTTATATGTTGTGTAATTGTATAAAGTTGGTAACTTCAATCAACTCCCAAACAATTATTGGTAAAATTATGTGGGACGGACTGTACTTTTGAGTGATCAATAAACGTTGGTAAGTGAATTTAAATAAAAGTGGCAATTTCGTATAAGAGTTGGTAGCTTCATAAGCTGGTTAGCTCGGCAGATAATTATCAGTAAATCATTTGAAATAGTTTGTTATTTGAAAATAATCAAATACATATTGATTATTGACTCAAATGAGAACCGATAATTTCATAGAATAGCTTAAGCTCTATCAATAATAGTTTTGGAATGGTCAATAACTTTCAAAATTGTTTGCAATTTCGTATAGTTTTCACTACTTTAATCAGTTGGTAAGCTCTTCGAGAAATTGTTGATAAACTATTGGAACAATTGGTACCTTTTCAAATAATATAATTGAAGTTAGTTCATTATACTTGAAAACGGGGAAAATTATACAATAAGTCATATATCATTGCAATTTTGCCAATTCAATCACAAATCTTTTAATTTTGTCAATTGAGTTCTAAATATTTTCATATTTAGATAATTAAGTCTATCCAGCCAATTTTTGCCAAAAATCACTAACGTAAACGTTGACCATATTACATAGGATAGGTGGTGCGAAAGTGAACAAATTTTAATAGTATCTTAATACCTTTGAATTTTATTTTATTTTTGTTTCCTTTTTTTTTTTTTTTTTTTTTTTCTCCCTTCCCTTCTTCTTCCTCTAGCCGGTCATTAGATGTCGGCCATGATTCACGATCGGCCAGAGGCTAATTGTTGGTGAAGTCACCTTGAGGGAGTCACCTTGAGGGTGAGCATCACCTTAGCCTAACAAGTTTGACTTCACCATGGCTGGACGAGCATTGTCACTTACCAACGTTTCTTGATCCCTTACAAACTATTTCAGTTCACTTACCAATGAGTTGATAATATCTTTTAAAAGTTGGTAACATGTGTAAGAGATAGTATTTCTCAAACTATCCAAATAACATTGCTTTTGGCAAAAAAAAGAAAAAAGAAAAAGAAAAGAAAATAGAAAGGAACATCGGTGACATAAGAATTAGTAATTCTACATAAGAGCTAGTTAAGTGTTCGTAGATTGTTGGTACGACAATATACAAGCTGGTTTATGACTCAAATGTGAGTACATATATTTAAAGTTAATTGCTACTCGAATCAAAGATAAGTTGGCAAAAAAAAAAAAAAAAAAAAAAGTGAGTAATTTTAGCACGTTGATGAGCTCCAAAAATAAATCACGGTAAATTATGACAACAATTTTAATTTTAAGAAGAAGACACAAATGGTTCTTGAACTTTATCTTAATGTGTCGTGGTTCATAAACTTTTAATTTATTTGATGTGCTCCATGAACTTTACCTTGATATATAATATCATCCCTGAACTTTTAATCTGTTCAATATAGTCATTGAATTTTTGAAACATATTCAAGTTAGTCACTGGACTAGTTGTCTCTAATCTTGAATTAATTGAATGATAGCATTAAATATTTTCATATAATTTTGGGATTATATTAAATACATACCAAAAATCTAAAGATCACATTAGATAAATTAAAAGTTCAATGAGTATATTGCGCATTGAGTTAAAGTTTAAGGACTTCATTTAATGATATCACATTGTATATTGAGTCAAAGATCATTAACTATTTATGTTATTATCCCCAACTTTAAAATGTCGGTAAAACACAAAAATAAGGTTTGAGTGGATAATTAAAATGGTGGGTAATTTTGGAATAAATAAATGGTTGTACTTTTCAAAACCTATTGGTGACATACTAAGGAGTTACCGGCTAAAATTACTTGCGAGGGACAACTCATTTGTCCCCAAGGGGATGTGACAGTGAGCAACGCCTTCCCAAATTTGCAAAACAAAGGAAGTCTATCAGTAGAGCACGAGGAAGCAGCTAGATGCCAAAAAAACTCTTATCCGCAGAAAACTGCGTGAGGAAACAACGTCCATATACAGGCAGTCTTCGAACATGGAGGCCTAAACATGAGTTCGCGACAACTGAAACAAAGTAGTTTTCCCAGATTCGCATCCGATACGTCAGTCAGCAATTTTCTAATACAGAGAAACATGAGAAACCGACCTTTTGTCTGACTAATTCACCTGCCAAGGCTGGCCTGTAAATCAAGCATTTCTTTGAAATGCTTGTCAAAATGCAACTTGATATCATCAGCATCCCAATGAACTTCCCTCCACCAATGTGCATCGCCTCTAATCTCTTTTATCGAGTTGCCGTTTATGGTCCTGAATGGCAACTTTTTGAGCAAAGGACAACGCACGACTTCGAGTTGCTCAAGACTCTGCCGCGACTCTTCTCTCCTACAGAGGCATTGTAATTGAGGTAGCCCGCTCAAACGTGCCGTTTGCAAGTTAGGAACAGCAGCATGTCCCTTCGTGCTTCCTAGGACGTATTGGAAGAGTTCATGTAGACGGACGCAAGTGTCTACCTTGATTTTGCTCAATTTAGGTAGGGTTGTGATCCGATCCCCCAAGAAGAACAGTTTCTCCAATTCATCACATCCAGTTACCACCAAAGCTTCCAATCTAGGAAAGATCAATCCCAAGCGATCAGCTAATACTGATATGCTCTTCATCTTCCCAATGTTATCAAGATACAGCTCTTCCAAATTCGGTAGAAGGTCGAGCCGAGCATTGCTTCCTTCGTTCAGCATGGCATCTTTGAGAGTCAGTATCTTTATATTAGTAAAACAATCCACTCAGTTTTTGACGACGTTTTCCAGAATCTCATGAAGATTGCAACAATTATCAAAAGCTAGAGAAGTTGCGTGAGATATTAACCATTCTAAGCTGTCTCCTGAGAGGTCTTTTTCCGTTGGTCTCGGTATATCAGGCGCTAAATACGTCAGACCCATCGTGCAGCAAAACGTTTTCAGCCTTTGGATCCAATAAACATCGCATTCTTCGAATGCTGTCACTGTATCATACAAGCGTAGATATAGGACAGACAACCTTTGCAATGACTGTAAATCCTCCACGGTCGCCCTTTGCTCCTTGTGGCGCTCTTGCAAGTAGATCTCGAAATAGGACATTGGAGGTCTGGGCTTGATGAGCCAGCGGTAACCACTTTCCATCATGTCTAAGAATTCCAAGGAAGTCAGCTTAGATACTGTTTCTGCTAGAACGAATTCCAAGTTGAGCGTGTATGATAGATCTAACTTCTTTAGGTTTGTTAGTTGATCCATCCCTTCTGGCAATTGCTTGATACTTGTATCATGGAGATCAAGTATACAGAGTTTGGTAAGACTTCCCAACGGAGGCAATTCTTCAAGATGGTTGCAACTCCTCAGAAGCAGAGCACGAAGATCTCGTAGATGGAGGAGAGAAACGGGTAATGACCTTACTTGGGTTCCTCCCAAATTCATTACTTTCAAAGCTCCGAATCCTCGCAGAAAGTTCTCTGGAATATTTTGTAGGAAGGAGTTGTATTGAAGGAAAATAGATATCATTTTAGGACATTCTATTTCCTTATCAGACAACGCCTTTATGCTATTCCTCATTAAAGAAACCCTTTCCAGATCTCTTTGCAACTCGAACTCTGAAAGTCTAGTCATTCTGACGTTAGCTCGAACAAGAAACTTGGATTCTGGATTTGCACATGTTGCAATCCATATCGCAACATCACGAACCACGCCGTGCATCTTTACGCAATCATCTGAATCACCGGTCTCCAATAAACATGAGTCTTTCAAACTCTCAATCAAGGCAATTCCCCCGTTTAATGCGGCATGATAGGTGAGTTGATCATCGATCAGACCTTCGGCCCACCAGCATTCGACAAGTTCACTTATGAGAATGGAGTAGTCATCTGGATATAGGCAACAATACAGAAAACAAGATTTGAGTTTTTCATTCTGCAGCGAGTCATAGCTCAACTTCAATGAGCTATACAAGTTGGGCTCTATACCGTCAATAGAAGATCTTGACATTCTCAACTCATCTATGGCATTCTCCCACAGGCCAACCCGCTCCTTCCGTCTCATCGCTGAACCCACGGTTATGAGAGCCAGTGGCAGCTTTCCACATTCTTTGCAGACAGTTCGCTAATGGTTTGATGCTCTGCAAATCAGCTACTTCTCCGGCGTGTTCCTTGAATAATTCCCATGCTTCTTCATCCATCAGGACTTCTACCTTAACTTCGACATCGGTCATCATTGTTCGACAAACATGCAAAGACCGAGCCGTCAGTAGAATCTTAGACCCCAAATGGCTTTCGGGTCGCGGGATACCAACAAGATCCAAGTTGATGGCTTCCCATACATCATCAAGAATGAGAAGAAACTTTTCCCTTCTAAGCCTTTCCAAAAGTTGTATAGCTGTCCTTTCCATGGTTTCCTCCTCCTTCAAGTTCAACCGACTGGCTATTTTCTTCTGCAGATTCTTCAGATCCCACTCTTGGGATGAGGTAGTTTTTGAAACAGTCGCCCAGATAATCAAGCTGAAAGGTTTCCGTGATGACGAAGTGCTGCTGAGCTTGTTGTTTAGGTTCTTCACCAGGTAGCTTTTGCCTACTCCTCCCATTCCCCATATTCCAATTCTCCGTGCTTTATCATCGTGTAACAGTTGTAGAATACGAGCCATTGTTTGTGATGCGGTCGTGTGGTCTCTAATCGAAGGGCAGGGAATAAGCTCCGCCACCTTCATGTGAGAATCAGCGGCATCTCCCATCGTTTCTCCATGCCAGCAACTCCTGATCCTGGAACTGATTGAACGATAAACAAATTTTCCGCCTTCTACCACGAGTGAGGACACAACGGAAGCAACAATTTCCATACTAGAGGCGAAGAACGTAGGCCAACGAGATTAAGTAGGATGGCCTAAAATTGTAACAAGGATCGACTGCCAATGCTAGAAACTTTTGGATTGGAATGCAGAAAAAAAACAAAGAGTTTTAAGACAAATTGATTCCACAGTATGAACTAATCAAGATGGAACACGACGATAGAAATGGTGCCCCACTCCGAAAATAGAGATGAGCAACATAGGATCAAGGAAATTTGGTCCTCCTGTTGATTGATACTCTCGAGAAGCCCTGGTGGCAGGTGCAGGTAAAGCTCGTGGAAGAGATGGCCATGGAAACATAATGCTACAAACACGGTTTCGACTCAAAGTTGGCCGAATGCAAAAGTCTGGAGGGATAATTTGCCGAAGGCACGGATGAGGGGTGAACTTGATGGGGACCCCCAATTGTCAGCGTCCCCTTCAGTAAGGAAAGAACGGTTCGGTTTCCACCGTTGTTTTAAGGTTTCATTTTTATCACAGAAGAATGAAAATATTAATGTTTTTTTTTTAAATTTCCATTGTTTTACATTCCACTACCTTCTATATGATTGAACTTAATTATCTTCAGTCCCATTGCGATAAATTCCAATCCCCGAACTACATCCATCTACAATCGGTCATCAATTCCTCCCTCAAGTTGCCATTTCAGCCCACCGTATGTACACACGTCAAAGAAAATAGGATAGAAGACTAACACGGTGAAGGTCTCGGTCGCAGGTATCACCGGGAAACGAAGACTGAGATTGACAACTCCAGCTCGATGTTCATCGATGACATCGCGAGAGCTTGACATAAAACGAAGAGGAAAAACTCGGAGTTAGATTCAACTCAACGATCTGTGGAAAAAACGTAACCAACCCGGATCTAAATGCTGTCAAACGATGGATTACAATTGGAGGTGGCTCAAACGAGAGGTCGTGACCCCCTCGGATCCAAGACTATCACGGCTCATACCAGAGGCCGCTGTGGTGGTGGTGATGACTTTGAGCTTCGCTTTCTCATGGGTTTTGACCGCCACGACGAGTGGAGGCGAAGATGTACACAGCTCCTTTGACAGTATCTTTGAAAGGAGATGGACTCGCTTGGCCCAGAACAACACTTCGGTCTGAGCTTGGGCCCGCGCGGTTCAATCAGTGTTCTCTAAGCCTTGGATAGTTGTTGCAATCCTCAAGAGAATTTGGAAAATCTCGTCATAAACTGAGTAGATTAGTTCAAATCTAAGGGTCCGTTCGTTTTACGAAAAGTGGGCCATTTCCAAAAAATATTATCCCATAAGTTATTTTTCAGGAAAATGATAATATATTCTGGTATTCGGCTAAAATCTGAAAATGTTTCGGAAAATATTTTCCGGTGTTTGGTAAGGAAAATATCTTCTAAGACTTCACCAATTAGGCATGCATCATTTATCGACCTATAAATCCATCAAATACGAACTTGCCTTTAAATTAGGGCAAACTTACTTCATATATTTGTTCTCTCATTGTTACTAAACGTTCATCTACTCTAAAAAATGTTCGTATGGATTTTAAAAAGAAGCAAAGGAGTAAAAAATGTTCGTATGGATTTTAAAAAGAAGCAAAGGAGAAAAGAAGCAAAGCATGTATAGCTCTAATGAGAATTTTTCAGTTGAGTGGCCTGTTCTCCCAAGGCTTTTTTCCTTTTTTTTTTTTTTTTGATGACCCAAGAAACCCCAAAAGCCAATAGCCGGCGGGAAGGGAAGAACCTGGGGTTGACGCAAGCCGGCCACCACACTCATGCAAGCGAGTTAAGTCACCAAGTAACGCCGCTAGGATTCGAACTTGGCACCTTTCGTGGAGGCGCAAAGCTCAAGCCAACAACGCCATCGCAATGGATGGTCTTCCCTGCGTCTTTTGTGTTCCTATAAACAAAAAAAAAAGAAAAAGCAAAGCAGTAGAGCTCTTTGCTTGAGCAATGTACAACTGTAGGGTAGAGTAATTAAAGAAAAGGATAAGCAAGAGTGCAGAGCGCGAGCTTGAGATCGACGAGCTCGAGGTTCGCCTGGCAACGGCCGATGACTAACCAAGAAAGAAGAAGATGGAAAACAAAGAAAATAAAAAGAAAAAAAAAAAAAGAAATAGAAAAGAAAAAGGAAATTAAAAATACAAAAATAATTCAAATAAAAAAAGAAAAGAAGAAGAAGAAATGGGAGGAGAAAATGAGGATTTGTAGAGGTATGAAATAAGGGAGATCAAGAGAGTAAAATGTTTTCCACTTTTCCCTAATTTAGAAAATTTTCTTCCTTTCATGGAAAACATTTTCCTTAAGGAATTCATTTTTCATGAAATGAACGTAAAAAATCCGAAAAACGTTTTCCCGAAAATTATTTTCCGCAAAAATGAACGGAACCTAAACACCTTGACTCTCACATATGCAACATCGAATGAAGGAAGCAAGGGGTTCTAATTACTACTGAATTCGGAGGAGATGCATCTCAATAACGCAGGAGAATCTTTTCTATTGTCCAATTTGAGCAAAATGAAGGTAGATAGTAGATACTCGATAAACTATTCAGCCTATATGAGCTTGTAGATGGTGAAAACTCTTTATGGTTCATTTAGTAACTATTCTATTTTTGAAAATAATTTATACTTAGAAATAATTTTTCCCAATTCTATTCTTTCGATGAGTTTTTGTGTATTTGTGGACATTTGATAACTATCTAAAATTTCTATTCCCAAGGTAGAAATACATTTGATATGACCCTCAAATTCTTTTATGACTTAGAATTTTTAAAATTTTTTTAACAATTATATTATTTTTTCTATTTTTTTTCCTTATTCTTCATTTAATTGGTTGCCGGCCTTGGTCATGGCTGGCAACCAGACAGACAAGGGTGGTGATCTCACCAGAGTGTCATTAGCCCCTATCAAGGTTGAGCCTCGTCGGCTCGAGCTTGAGCTCGCCTAGCAACCGGCGAGGCTCAATCTCGCTTGGCCATCGCAAAGCTTGACCTCACCATGGTCAAGCGATACCAACCTCGTGGTGGCCTAGTGAGGTCGAGCCTTGCCCAACCGCTTGGTGATTCTAAAGTTGTTTTCTAGAATAAAAAGCTTTTTTTTTTTTTATATTTTTTTATTTGTTCTAAATCTATTCGTGGGAATAAAAAAAGTTACCAAATACATTTTTATTATTTTTTTGCTCCAGGAAACAAAAGAATAAAATCAAATATTATTTGATCAGAACAAGGTCTTAGCCTACGAGTAAATGCCATCAAAATTCATTTTTAGTAGCAAATTTATATGGTGCAACTAGAATATTTTCAGCCGTAGTTTGAGGGTAAAGTGAGAAATTGTCATCCATGCGAGTTTGGCATAACTTTCCAATTAAAATAGGACAATTTGTCTTGAATTGTTAAGTAACTAAACTAAAACGGCAACGAAGAAAATTAGTCAAACATAACCTAAATCGAGGCTGACATGTGAATCAAATCTGAAATCTATCCAAGTCAACAGATCGGACTTTTGTATGGATCCACTATCGGTGGAAACTGACGTTTATCCAAATAAATCTGAAATAGTTTCGCTATTTTTTAAATTCAATATTACGGTTGGAAAATCTTTGAATGAACAATGAGGTTCAAATACAAGGATTGTATCCATATTTATGAAATTAATACAGTTCGATGCACGTGCTCCAATCCATATCAGCGTTGGAATTTTTTTTTAATTTTTTTAATTTTTTTGTATAGAGCTCCTCCAATACGGTCCAAGAAGTGTCAAAAAAGGTCCCTACTTCTAACTTGCAAGCGGTACATTTGAGCGGGTTATTGTAATCACTACTAAAATATTTAAATATTAATTTCGCATAATATCATAACAAGGGTCATGTTCAGATCTTTTTAGGCCTCTTTTGCCTCGAAGTGGCGCCATGTGGTTCGCTCAAGGATTCTTAGGTCAAGTGTTAAATTTGTGGCTTGATTTGTTGACTATATATATATATTTTATTTTTATTTTTCAAAGTTGACTAAATCGAAGAGGCCTTTTTAACCGTTACAAAATCAAGAGATCAATGGTATATTTGATAACTATTTGATAAGGAACTTTTCGTTCCGAAATAATTCTTTTTTTTTTTTTTATTTTGTTTTCGAATTTTAGAAATTCATTTTCATTTAAAAATAATTCTCAATTTTTTTATTTCTTTAAAATTTTTAATACTTTTATAAAAATTTTTTTTTCTTTTTTCTTTTTCCTTTTCTCTCCAATTCCTCCTTCTTTGTGGCATTTGAAGGTGATCGGCTGGGCGAAGGTTCGACAGTGGGCCAGTGATTGGTTGGAAGGAAGATGAACAAAAAAAAGGAAAAAAAAAAAGAAAAGAAAAAAAATAGGTCAAATTTGATTCTTGAATTATTTCGAAACAAAAAAGAATTTAATTTTTTTATTATGTTCCAAATCTATTCGTGAAACAAATTTATTTTCGAAACGAAATATTTATCAAGTGGATTTTTATTTTTTTTTATTCTCAAGAACCAAAAAATGAGAATTAATTACCATTAGGCAAGTTAACAAACAGACCTTGAATTTCAAAGTCGTTCCAATTCTTTCTTTTTCCTAGTCCGGTCTTAATCCTATATCTATTGTACAAGTCACTGCCCGTGCTACGTACAGGCTGTGAAACCCCACTCCCTCGCTCACATGTCCTCCACCCTAGCCCCCGAGGTGGGGAATCCCCCTCCAAAGTGGAGAGGTTGGCCCCTGCCGTAATCTCGGTAAGTTATGTCGTTGTTGTTGGGTGTGGTGTTGTTTTCAGCCTTAAATAAATAAAAAGAAAGCAAAAGGAAGTGCCCCTCCTCTTTCGTCCGTCAAAAGCGAAGGCGAAGAAGTGCCCCTCGTCCGCAATTCACGCGGCGAGATGGTCATTTGCTTTTCCGTTTTCACCTTTTTAACCGCACCGACTCCTGTACGAATAAGAGAGGAGAGCATCTTATGCCATCGATTGCTCTACGGTCGATTCGCCGAGGAACAAAGCTAGGAAGCAGGTGTTTATCTTTGCGAAACAACGTTGGTCGACGTACGTACGAAGTCTTGCTCATTCGTCGTGCTCCTTCGTCTCCCTTTCGAAGGAGTAACATCGGTGAACGGCCACACGGTTCCAGTCCTTGATCACGGTCGGCCCAGGACAGTGCGGGAGATCATCATTACAAGAAGACATGGAAATCACGGGAGGGAAAGAGGGAGGGAGGGAGGGAGGGAGGTAGGGAGATGTGGGACCTCGCGAGACCGCAAATCATGCCTTGATGGAAAATGTTGCAGTCAACTTCCCTTTTTAAGTGGACGTTTCACTTCGCTACTCCTTTCAAGGGGGGACCTTCAGCTCTCCGATGGCCGAAGTGATGAGACCCAAGCTCTTCTCGATCCTCCTCTTCTTCTGCATTGCCCGTCTCGCCCACTTGGAGCGCTGCGAGTCCACGCACTTCGTGAACGACCTGGTGGAGGAAGAAGACAGCTCGTGGCCTGACCAAGAGGATGGAGTGGACATGGTCCAGTCGAGGCACGATGCTCGGAGGCAGAGCTGCGACATGTCGACCGGCAAGTGGTTGGTGGACGAATCGTACCCTCTCTACGATTCCAACTGCCCTTACCTCAGCAGCACCGTGACTTGCCAGAGAAACGGACGACCCGATTCGGATTACCAGAAGTGGAGGTGGAAGCCCCAAGCATGCTCACTGCCTAGGTATCATTACCATCATCGCATCCTCTTTCTGATAAAGAAGAAGAAAAACCTGGGAAATATTATGACTTTGTTCTTGCTTTGCCTGAACCATATGAAGGCCTTTATAGTCTTTGGGAGCGTTGTCTTTCAGGTTTGATGCACTGAAATTTCTGGCAAAGATGAGAAGGAAGAGAATAATGCTGGTGGGCGATTCCATAATGAGGAATCAGTGGGAATCTCTTGTGTGCTTAGTGCAAGGCGTGATTCCGACCGGCCGGAAAACAGTGTCTTACAACGGCCCTTCCATGGCTTTTCATGCAATGGTGAGAGACCTTGACATTGGGAAGTTGATTTTTACCCACTTCCCAAACTTCTTTCTGTGATAATACTAGAGCAAGCAGTCGGTCTTACCTAAAAGATTGAAAGCTATGGTGGAATAATGATCAACCAACTCATCTAGAAAAGCTCAAATTTGTTACTTGACCTTGTTGTGCTGTATAACTTTTATTCATCTGTCGATGCTTCTATTACTAGAAAACTCAATGCCACTTGAATTTTTTCTTTAATGCGCATAACTTTCTTGGCAGGATTTCGAGACGTCGATAGAATTTTCCTGGGCTCCACTGCTTGTGGAGCTGACCAAAGGGCCTCAAAACAAGAGAATCTTGCACTTGGATTTGATTGAGGAGAATGCCAAGTATTGGAGAGGAGTTGACGTCCTCGTGTTCGATTCTGCTCACTGGTGGACTCACTCGGACAAAGGGAGTTCGTAAGATGAATACCTGCCTCTTACCTTTTTTCTGTATAGTCTTCCGAAGATTGAAAAGCGAATTCATTCCCCTTTCTCGAAGACCATATCAGAAACATCGTTATGTTGCCAACATGACGTTTGTAGAGCCAAAAAAGGTTTATTCTGCTGATTTTAGAATGTGGAACCATCAATTTCAGGTGGGATTACTACATGGAGGGAAGATCCATGTTCACGAACATAAATCCAATGGTGGCTTATGAAAAAGGACTCACTACATGGGCCAAATGGGTGGACTTGAATCTAGATCCTCGGAGAACCAGAGTCATTTTCAGAAGCATGTCACCTAGGCACAACAGGTACTTGCACTTGTTTTTATACTTTAAACTCTTTTCATTAAAGACTCCAAAAAAAGAAACCTATCTGTTTGTTCGTATCCTAGTTCAAAGTAGTAGAGCTTTGTCCTGAATCGGCATCAAAGAAGACGAGGTGGAATTGCTTTTTGTAGACAGAGAGAGGCAGAGTTTGGTTTTTGTTAGTAAAAGCACTGCATGACCTTATAATGTATTAAAACCTAGGGTCCGAAGTAAAATACCATCTTCTTTATAATGAGAGAATCATTTTGACTTGTCCCCTTGTGTGGCTAGGGAAAATGGGTGGAAATGCTACAATCAGAAGCAACCTCTGGCTTACTTCAGCCACCGGCATGTCCCTGAGCAGCTGGTCGTGCTGCAACAAGTGGTGAAGAGGATGAGATTCCCTGTGTATTTGCAGGACATAACGGCAATGTCTGCACTAAGGAGAGACGGGCATCCTTCAGTGTACAGAAGAGCGATGAACCAGCAGGAGAGGCAGAATCCGAGAGGCTTCTCATCTGATTGCAGCCACTGGTGCCTCCCAGGCGTGCCCGATACTTGGAACGAAATGCTAACTGCTTTGCTCTAAGCGTTGAAAATTTAGTTCAAGTATTTGAGTAGGAACTAGTTTTCGGGTTTGTAGAACTTCTGCGAATGATGGTGTGTTTCTTTGAGTTTCATCCATGTAAATTCGAATGTGATGTTCATCGTTGACGGTTTTCATCACGTTTGTTATGTGATTGCTGCTCTGCGTCTGCTTGCCATGCTCTTCTTCTCACAAGCGGATATCCTTGCCCAGATGCACATGTCAGGTGAAGAGTGTCATAGGGCATGTCAAAATCTAGATCGGACCAAGCTTCTCCAACTTGTTATTTGAATGGTATTAGGTCTCATAAGATAAACTACACAGGTCCAATGCACAAACACTGTTTCGGTCCTTGACTGTGACCTCCCCACAATGAAAGAAATCGGGTATGTTAGTATTATGTAGACAAGTCTGTAAGCCGTCAAAACAGCACCCAAAATCTCTATAACTAGAATCTAAAACGCATTAATGGAGAAAAAGAAATTTATGCACCTAATTTGGAATACATGATTCTTAATGCAGAATAGCGATAATCCAAAACTCAAGTATTCCTCCTCTATTGCTCTCTGTGTCACTGGCTCGATGAAATTGCCCCTTACCCTAAGCATTTACTAAATGCTCATTATTTGTGCATCATCAGGTTTAGAGGAGAAATTTGAGCATTACTTTTAGAGTATTAAGCCACAGGCCCTCTCATCATTGGTTGGTTTTTACTCAATCCACACAAGCCAGTTTCAAGTTAGACTAATTAAAAATATTTATATTTCACATCATTAAACCAACCCGTAAAACAATAAATTATAATATTAATTAATGTATCTCACATAGAAGAACTCTTATAAAGTCTCCACAGTCAGTCACGAGACATCAAATTCTCTCTCCAAGTTTGAAAAATGTCATCCAGCATTAGGTTGCCATTCATAGAACTGTAGAAAAAGCCAACCACTCCTCTATGGATGGATCATAAAAGGAGCACAAATTAGGGATTAGGTGAAAAACTTGGACCACTCCTCTGTGGATGAAAAATTAGTTAAGAGTTGAAGCTTTACTTTTTCGAGAGAGAGAGAGAGCAATATCCATGGGAAAATGCTTTAGGGCATAGGATCCCACTTTCAAGGCGACTAACTTGGACCAGTAGAGATCAGAAGGAACATAACTACAAGAAGCAGAAGAGAACTCTCACTAATTGTGATCCATGTTCTTGTCACGATGCACATTATTTTTCTCACAGGTGAGAGCAGCAATCAAGGGACGCGATAGACGCATGCGGAAGGTTTGCCTTTACCTTTTCAATTTAGTAAAGGAGACATGATGGCTTTGACACGAGCAGGTATGATGGCTTTTTCAGTACAGCACATTCGGAGTGACAAAATGAGTTACCCTCCAGCCTTTCTCCCCTCGTCCTCAATCATGTCGACTCATCTTTAATCTTACCAACCGGAAGAAAGAGTCTTGTTGAAGAAAATGTGAAGTCATTACGGGTGGTGAACAGGTGACCAATCTGTACTTATGACTGCATTTGTTCCATATCGAGTCGAGAACATAAAGGGAATCCAAGAACATGCGATGAATTTTCATGTTCGGAACCCTTGATTCGACCACTTCATTTTATTAAATACATAATACTACAGTCTGATTGACAGATACAAGCAATCTTAACCTCTTATTCGAAATTTGGAAAAGAGCACCACTTCAACCCTATGTAGGTGGAGCAAACCTTCTCTTCAACTTAGCCATGTCCTCAAAACTCAACCCAAAAGCCTTCTCCAAGAGATCGTCCCTGATCCCGGACCCGAAAATGGCAGATGGAATTCTCAGCAGTCCAGGGTTCTGGCTGTTGAAGCTCCCCAGAATAGTGGCAGGCTTATCTCCCACGTTCATTTGGAAGTGGACTAGACCTCTCGGAAAAACCATCACCTCACCCTTGTCTAGAACTCTGGCAAAGATCTTGTTCTGAGTGTCGACAAACCCTGAATAAACCCTTCCCTCCACCACGAAAGCTACCTCGGTTGCTCTGGGATGAAAATGCGGGACATTAATCCCGTTGACATCGAAATCCGCCCTTACAAAGGACATGCCGAGCGTGTTTAGCCCCGGGAAGATGTTTGCATTCACCGATGTGGCTGATAATCCTGTTTGGCTGAACTTTCCAGGGAACTTTATCCCGGAAAACACAAAGTCTTCTACCGTGACTAGCGATGAGTTCTTGCACTGGATGGTGGTCGCAGATTCTTCTCTGCTGGGTATACAGAAGTCTTGGATAGGATCAGGGTCAGAACCCCTAATAAGATGGACATGGAGGAACGTCACGAACAAAATCTGAAATTTGGGGGACATCTGTTTGCACTTCTTTAGGGGAGAAGCAAGAATTGCCACAAGCTGGGATTTGAGTTTTTCTCCGCAAGAATCAAGACATGCAAACTGCACATTTGAGGATTTCTACGTCAGGACAAGCACGGCAGATTGTTTCCTGGATAATAGAACGCCATTATTCTGTCTTTTCCTCTTAAAAAAAACAGGACTCTTTCCTTTGAAAAGAAGGAAGTAGTTCACTTGAACATGGCACCAACTGTCACTCAGGCTCACTTTTGGCCGCCTTTCTGTGGCCACTTCGTACAATATATCGATGTGTTCTTTTCTTATACCATATATTCGATGCTTGAAGAGTATAAAAAAAAGCAAATTGAAGAAAGCCACTCTCTTTTGTATGGCTCTCCAACTCCTACTGACAAATTATATTATTATCATCGACATCGTTGTCTCACTCTGATCCGCCAACTACTCATCCCACATGTTGAGATACACTGCAAATTATGCTGGAGTCCATTACGAAGAAAACAAATACAGATAACTCTAGCATTTGCCTAGTGCTCACCCTTTACGGAATAGAGTAGTGACTTTAGGATGCACAAAAATGGTCAATTAGAAAAGGTGGGACAATCCTAGGGCTCTGGTGTCAACAGAGTTCCATTGCAATTCCAAGGTATTCAAGCAAAATTTTTTGGGCAACTGAATTCAAGCAGTGAATATGGCAGGATCAGTGCTTCGACAATAGATAGTAGATAAAGCAACGCTGGGAGCAGGCATGACTGCTAGTTTCCAGTCACTGGCCACAAATCTTGCTTACATTAGAACTTTTATTGGGCAAGAGGTCGTCACACTAAGCAAAAGACGTACACAGTTTCTTCCATCCGTCAATATTAGTGGACATAAGACTTCTGGAAAAGATGTTTGAAGTTCGAACATACTGATTAAGAAATAGATTGAACGAGTACAAATAAGTCAAGGCAATTTTTTTTTTCAAGTAAAAGTCACTACCTTAATGTAATGATGAGAAAGATTCCAAGATAATATTACGAGTTCATCATACTTATATCGATTCAACTGTTTACCGTGCTGGTCGATGCGTCCATTGACTGGATCATAAACACAATAAGGTCAAATTTCGGTGACAGCAGCGGTCATTGTGCTTCAAGAAAATAATATATGAAGAAAATCAAGCCAATGTATAAGTAGATATTATTTGGGAAGACGTAGGAATTCCAATCAAATGTGGGAGAGACGTCAAAAGCATAAGTGAAGTAACGATAACCAAGCAAATGATATTCATCCTTTCTGGCTGAAAGAAATAGAATCACACAAGATGATGTGGATCAATTACCTCCTGGGAAAGAGAATGCGCCATGAGAATACAGCGGTCACTCTATGACGCACAAATGGCCCTTCAGAAATTGACACCACATTTCTATCTACTGCTTTCTCATTCATAGGTTCATGGTGGAAAAGTTTTGCCACGTCTCTTCCAGATCGAACTTGACACTGATGAAAATGTATATTTGTTGATCCAAGACAATAGAGTTTGTGCTAGAAGAATGGTTACATTTTGTTTACATCACAATTTCTTGGTCCAGTTGTTAGTAACTATCAACATCCGTTTCTGGCCTTCGAAGGTAGTATCGCAAGCAATTAACTAGCACCTGCAATTTCAGAATAATAATGCGAGTAAAACCTGTGAGTACAAATAACAGACTTCATAGATAAGGTCTTTATACAACGTGCTCCCAAAGATGATAGTCAAAATTTTGATCCTACATGGTATAAAACATAATTATTTTTATCAAATAATGGTTTTAATAAGATAAAACTCATGAATAATTTAAAAACACACATTAATTCTAGAAATAGAATATCAGTAAGGTCTACATATTTTAGTTCATGAACTTAAAATTTCAAATGAATATATTTTTTCTAGAATTTTAATCTATATGGTAATTATATCAAATTTAGCCCATGAGATCAGAAGAATCACTCCCATGTTCTCATCAGTTAAGATAGGAACCCAAGAAGATCCTTCTAAAGATATAGACTCATGGTTATGTTTCAGATCCACAACTGTAGCCGCTTTCTGGCTTTTGGGATTCAATACATAGCACTGAAGATATAATTTGTGCTTAATTGGTGTGCTTGTCCACCAGATTGTGTTTGAGGGGGGCACATTGGAGAATTTGTTGTGTAGTTGGTCCGGGTGTTGATTTCTATGCCCTATAAATTAGCTTCTTTCTGTACTCTTGAAGAGGAGAATACTGAATAAGCACTTTCAAATCATTGTGTTATATTATTCTTAACTCATATGATCTTATGATTTTACAATCCAGAATAGGAATTTAACAACCATCTATTCCACCCAAATCACTACATTTGACATAAATTCAACAGAATATGTGAGCACAGAGTCTTTTGAAATGCTCTGAAAGCAAGATTTTTTAAGTCATCATCAATTACCTGAGACAATGAGCTATTCAGTGCTGCTCCTCCATAGCTCACATAAAATTTATCTTTAGCCACCAACCCCTGTAAGTGAGAACACCTTTTAAATGGGACCATAATATACAAACAACTTGAACATGATAGAGCTGCAAACAGAAGTGATACAAGAAACAGGCTAATCTATCATACTTCTGTATCAATCTCTGCCGATTCGACATTGATATTAATGTCAGCAAGATTTTTGATGATGTCTACAAGCAATCCAGGTCGATCTGCTGTCTCTACGTAAAGCAAGCTGGTCCAAAGCAAGATAAATTTGCATAAGCAATCTATTAATAACCTCTCTTGAATACAAAGATGTGTAATTTACCAAAATCCAGGGAATCTAGTATTTGGCTATACAAAGATGGTCTGATGAAAATGCATACCTCCTCTTCGGTCCATCTTCCTTCACTTGAATGCGAGTAGTGATGTCAACATCAAGCTGTTATAAGATAAAGAATGCCACTCATTATAGATAACTTCACAGCACAAGTGCAAAATTTCTATCAGTTGGAGTAGAAAATCTTAGCACATCAGATTATACACGGTCATAGCACAGCTCTGAATGTGAAATGGCCAAACTACTAGTTCCCTAAACAGGAAGTACCATAAGGCAATAAATGAAATATCTTTCATGCCAAACCAGAACAAGGAAGGGGAACTTTTGAAATAGATTTGTCACGAGAAAAATGTTAAAACAAGTCATTTCTGAGCATTGGCGAGATTTTATTTGCCTGAAAAACAGAAATGGCATCTTTTTTCCTCTTCCTGCTGTTTGAACACGGAAATTTTGCAGCTATCCATGGGGATATGTCAGTTTTGATGAATCATGTTCCACATGCAGAAAGTATCAGACTACTGCAGATTTATATGAAAGTTTAAACTGTTAGATGACTGCGTGATTTACAACTTGAATGATCTATCACTCAAAGCTAAATTGGATGTATGGCCTGTCATCATAGGGCGATTACTTCTTGACCAAGATATGGTTCTACTATATGGTCGTCCAAGCACATCTTTCCTAACACAGTCACGCAAGGTGCAGAAGCAACAGTTATCAGAAGAACGTGTATGGTAAGGATTAAAAAAGAGTAAGAACCTATGAAGGAAAAAATGATTAAGCATTTCTAATGATCAGCATCATTGGAATGTGTAATATTTAAAGACCTCAAAATTACCTAAAAACCACTCTCAAATGCAAACCCACCAATCCAAACTAAAAGCCGGACTCCCAACAAAATCGTGGACCAATTGAAGCAAGAATAGTTTGACATGACAGATAATCAGTCTATGTTGCTTAGATCTAATGGATTCTTCAAGTAGTGTTTTAGATAGTTCTCTCAATGTTCCTACATAATTTTAAAGTTGATTGAATGAAGTTCATGTTTCCCAAAAAAGAAAAAGATATAATTTGACAAAGTAGAAAACCATTTTATCTCTATTATATATTTATCATTCGAAAATCATCAGCAATTTCACCTAGATTTTTCTTCTCTCCAGAATATTTTTCTTCTTCTGTGAACAACTCCTACCAGTAGCATATTATAGTGTCTTCACAATGCTGGCTTAGTAATGGTGCCAAACTTACTAACTTCCTCTGTATGGGAATAGGAAAATGAATAAATTATGCACTGATGATGAGACATAAGCTTGTATGGAGGAAACCAAGAGAAAATTTGAATTTATGCCAAAAGAATCATGGACTCTCACAAAATTCTGAAGCAAGTGGGTTCCAGTTGGTGGCGAACAGCGAAATATCAAAACAAGTATGTCCCCCAGCAGTTACAAAACAGATAATTCCTCATACCTTCACACAATTGGCTAATCCTATTTTATGTGCTTAACTAACTACCCAGATTACTTGTTGATAGGTCTTACACTGGCCTTATATACACAAAACTCCCTCAACCTAAAAGCTTTAAGTTTTTTTATAGGACTTTCTATCACTATGAATGAGCGAAGAAGTGACAAAGTAAAATTGACGCAAACCAAGATAATGTAACTTGCAGAAATCTAAAAAGTACATCACCTTCTTCCCTGGAGCTTGTATTCCAAATGCCTCACCCAATGCAAGTTGTGCACTGGACTCCTACAGGTTAAATAGTAAGGGTAACAAGAAATTCACAACCAGTATTAATGTCCACTAGAAAATATTTATGATATTCTCACCAAAGAACCCAGTTTAAAAAACACTATGAAGCAAGAATCCAAATTCATACTGGATGATACTTCAAAAGATTGTTGATAATCGTAAGGCGGATCCTCTCCAACAGCTCTGGATCGTCAACTTTGCGGCCAGTGTCCCTGAAGAACAAAATTATATAAATGACTGCTTACCCATTTTCATTTGTTTTGATAAGTGACTGCTTCCCATAATGTGATACTAAAATTTACCTATCTTTGCATGCACAAAGGGAGAAAATATTCAAAAGACAACCACAGCTAAAATTGAGTCCACAGAGAAACTTAGTGCCTGTTTGGTTAAAGATCCAACGATTTTGTTTCATATTACATCTGACTGTGATAATAGGTCACAACAAATGTCTGATATTATCTTCGACGCAATTTCCAGCATAAACAGGTAAGCTGTTTTGCAAAATTAAACCTACAAACAGAATACAATTTCTTTATTTTGAGTTTTTTATTAAAATGAGAACAAGAGGGTTTAGATACAACCGAAGTATAACTTCTCATGATTCTGATGGATACCGATGAGCATGTTCTCACAATTTTTAATTTTTATTGAGAATTTTCTTTCTCACTGATCCAACCAATTTTCAAGAAGATAGAAAATGACAACAAAGATGCACTCATATTCTTGAGAATAGACCTAAACAATGATGTTTAAAGCCTTCTCAGGTCCTTAAATGTGATGCTTGCTTCTTTTGTGGGGTGGAAAAATATGGGCGGAAATAGGCCCCTTTGCCTAGCTTGTCCACTCACAGAGCTTATCTAACCACAACAGGACATGGTAAATGTACGACTGCTGGCCAATAATGTGAGCCAAAATTTTCTAAATGCCAAGAAATTCAGCCATCAAATATATAGTTTACACTGTACCAGAGGAATTTACTAATAGCCTTCTTTTATGGCACATGCTAGAGGTAACTCTGCTGATAGTTAGGCAATGTCCCATTACCATACAAACACAATTGCAATAGACCACCAAGAGGTGCAATCCATGCAAAAACCGTCTGTCAGTTCTATCTAGGCCACAACTCAAAGAGGAATGCGTAATGACCTACCCTGATCTAATGGCCAAGCCAAACCTCCCCAAAAGGGGCACTCAAGTTGGTGATCATTAGGGCTGGGCTGCTTCTCCCCCCCCAAAAAAAAAAAAAGGGGGCTGGGCTGCTACTTATGTCACTCAACCATCTCCCTCCAACAGTCCAACTTCATGCGGGACTTGGGGTGCCATAGAATGCATGTCAAATAAGCTTGCCAACTTGGGACCAAAATGATCAAGAGGATGGCAACTTATCCTCTCAAGTGCCTACACAAGCCCTTCTAGTTATCTCTTTTGGAACGGGCCAACAAGGCCCTTTTTGGTAACCATCCAAACAGGGCCAAATTCTGATTCTTTGTTCCCGGAATCAGTTTCGGCTTAGAATCGTGTTTGGTAAAATTTTTGTTCCCGGGAACAGAATCAAGAACTAAAAAAAAGTTGATTATTGTTCTGGGAACGAATTTGAGAATCAAAATCAAGAAATTTTTTTCTTCCCTTCGGTTATCTCGCGACCGCCGTCCACCACCACCTGCCATCGTCCGCCGTCCGCCGCCGCCGTCCGCCGCCGCCGCCAGCCGCCGGCCACTGTCTGCCGCCGCCGGCCGCCGGTCCAGCGAGCTCGCCGAGGCAAGCCCAACCACCGGCGAGGCTCGGCCTCCCAGGATCTGGCGAGGTCGAGCCTCGCCGGGGCTAGGCGAGGCCTCGCCGGGGGCCGGGCGAGCCCCACCTCGCCGGGGCTGGGCAAGCCTCGCGACGCCCAGCCCCACCGGTGGCCAGGCGAGGCTCGCCCAGCCCCGCCGGTGGCCTGGCAGGCCTCGCCCAACCCCGACGAGGCCGGCCTGGCCACCGGCGGGGCTCGGCGAGCCTCGGCGGGGCTAGGCGAGCCTCGCCCAGCTGCCGGCGAGGCTCGGCCGACGAGGGCCAGCCTCGCCGAGGGCCGGCGACGCTCTGGTGAGGTCGCCGGCCCTCATCTCCTGGCCGGTCGCCGGTCCGGCGACCGGCAAGAAGAAGAAGAAGAAGATGAGAAAAAGAAAAGAAAAAAAGGAAAAAAAGAAAAAGAAAAGAAAAAAGGAAAAAAAAAAAAAGAAAAGAAAAAAAGGAAAATGAAAAGAAAAAAATGAAAAAAGAAAAAAAAAAAAGAAAAAAAGTAAAAAAATTATTTAAAAATTAAAATAAATTGATTTGGAAATGTAATTAATTAACACTGTACCAAACGCAATTCTATTCCGAATCGAAATTTTGAACAGCTTCCAAACGACTTAAAATGCTTAGAATCGCCCCCCGAAATAAATAAAAAGAATCGCCCGATCGAATCTACTCCCGGAACAGAATCGTTACCAAACGCGCCCCAAGTAAAAGCTAGAATGAAAGACAAATATTTGAAAGCCCTTCTACCTGTCTCCTTTTAAATGACCCAAAACGTAGAAGCTAGAATAAGAAATGAAGATATCTTTCAGCTAGGAGGTCTATTTTTCCAGGTTACAAGTTACTCTATCACTGATCTCCATGCTACCCAACTGTTGAATAGGAGTACAAAAGCAAAAAGTTGTAGGAACAAATGTATACCGCTAGCTAATTTCAGTTCTTTCTTTTCAAGGATAATACTCTTAGATGGTGGCTGCCAGAAGAAGACAAATGCTTGCAATGACATGGCAGAAGGCCAGAGAACACTGGCACAGGGGACAATAGTCTGTTGTGTTCTAGAGTTTCTACAAATGAAATCTTTAAAGCATGGATGATAACAGACAAGTAGTCATGACCACTGCAAGTGCAACAACTTATTCAGCTAACAATACTGAAAAGTTGATCCTCAACGCAAAAACATAAATAACATTCAACCGCAGAGAACTACATATGAGAGAATATGCATAGAGGACATGGATCAACAATTCCATAGAGACAAACAATTTTATGTCAGAAAATACGTCAAGTGGGCTGGTATAGATGAAGTCTCTTACAGTCTTGTGATGTAGAATTTTGTTTGCTTGACAGCTCCCTCCGTGGTAACACTTCCCTTTGATACATCCAATCCTAAATCCTTCAATGCTCTCATCTACACATAAATCATCAATCTAATCTCATCAGAAAATACACAAGGAAGCAAAACTCTACCCAGATTCCTATGCCATTAAGAACTTCTCTACAGGTAGATTTATTCCAGTACTCAACGGATGTACTCTAATCATTTCCAACCCTAAGAAAATACACATTCATATCAAAAGAAGAACTCAAAGGAAAGCAACCAATTTAGATGATTCATTGCTATTTTATTCGAATAACTCAACCATTTGGACAGTGCAACCCAAGATACAAGACACTATGCTCACAAGTTTATGCTATATAGTCCGGTTCGAGTCTTGAGCCTAAAAGGGGCTTAAAAGAAAATTTTGAATGATTGGTTCCTAAAACAAAAGTAAAATGGCTAACCAAGTCAATCCGGGAATGCAGAATAACACAGAAAAAGCCCTAATTAGACCAATTCACCAAAAGGCAATAGGAATGGTATATTAGCCATCATTCTTGGTAGGATGTACACAATTTTGACAGACAAGCAGACATATCCAGTCACTCAGTAAAAAAGGGGAAAAATTGAGAGAATTGTTGCTGGAACAGGCATTGGCAGCACATGCATGCAACTAAAGCAACCTGCAACTTAAACAAAGGCAGCCTCTACACCAGTGAAGCTATTGCAGCACCGCAAACACAACCAGAAAGAGTAGCAAAGAAGAGGCAAAACTAGCCATGCGATGCATTTAACAAAAAGGGCACATTTTCTTACTGCAAAAGCAAAAGATTTCTACATGTGCCCTGGAATTTACCATATGCATTTGGATCCAATTTCCAGTTTGGAATATGAATCTTCAAATTCGTGTTCCATACCAGAATTCCCCAACTATATTTATCAAGTATTGGAAAAAATTATATGGCAGCCACCGAGGGCAAGAATAATCGAGAACAAAAGCAAAACCAGAAAAGCCTTTTGCCTCCTAATGAGTGGATGTTTAAGAACAACCATGCTTTCAGAACTTCATCATGGAGACTATGACTAGTTTCCAAGTCTAATATTCCTGAAACTGAAACCAATACCCCTGCTACTTTTAGGAAAGATTTGGCAACAAAATCTTCATAAAAAGCCACCTCACCGTGTCAATAAGAGCCCCAAGGCGATCCCCAAAGCTGAGTTGCACTATAGTTGCATCTGAATCTGAATTTTGGTCAATCAGCACCACTGGCATGGGAACATAATCAGCACTGTCATCAGACTGTAGAAAAAATTGCACTTGCGTCATGTCATCAGAAAAGATACATGTGGAGACATTTTTTGTACTTTCTACGAACTATAAATGACACCCATGCTTCTATTGATACTACTGTCTAGTTAGGTGAAGTAGCTTTAATAGCACTTCATACTTTGAAGAACAATTTAAAAAATCTTATTATCGCATTATTGAGATTCCTATCCAAGAAAACGTTTGAACAAGTAAAGGGCTAAATCACGACAGAACATCACATTTAGGCTGCTATTTGTACTTCATCTACATGAGAGGGGACAGAAAATGTGGAAGGACTGATGAGTGCAATATAGTACATCTCAGTGAAGCTGTGGGAATGACCACAGCAGAAGACCAGCTTCTCCATCTTACAACTGAATAACGTAAGCAGAAGACGCATGTTGCAGAAAATAGTTGGTAAACAGAAAAGAAAAATAAAAGACAAAACGCCTTCGCAATATGTCAACCAAGCTACAGATTTTCAATATATAAAGAAAGGATGGTCCCATCCAGACATTGATTTTCAACATCACAATTGAAAGATGCTTGTTTATTGCCAACAATTAGCAATGGAAGAGAAAATGGCCACTGAAGGCATTCATTACTCAACAAAGACAGGGAAAAAACACTGGTTTTAATTGGCAGTTAAGCTCTATTAACAATTGAAGTAAATTTAGATGGAAGGCCACTTCTCCACAAATTTTATCACGAGCTTAAAGGATCCAATAGGTACCAACACCTAATATCAAAAGAGACATCTGTGTTTCATGGTTCAAATGTCCAATACTTTCGCACTGTTTTCGAGTTACTTACCATTGAGGTGACATCCACAGCATTCGTGTCATTAGCAGAAGCATGGACAACGTTTCTGCATAATAATCAAAATGAACATGAAGAATAAATAAGCCGAACAAAACGCGCACAACAACAACAACAAAATACTTCTCTGCTTCTCCGGAAGCCATGTATATCAGCCTTTTTTCTGCAGGATCGTTCTATCCTCGCTTTGAATAGGTGCCAACTAGAACACTACAACTAGAGTTCAGGCAACCGTTCGATCACAATTTCCTCGACGTAATTTAATGCGATGATCGCAGATGCTCGTAGAAAACGAGCGATCGGACAAAAAGATACAGGAGAAATCAACCGGATTTCCTTCGTCAAACTATATTCCGAGACGCAGACCATCAACACTCCCGATCAAGAGCCCCGACGATCAGTCAAGTTCATCGGCCGCAAAGTACTCAAAATCCAGGGACAAAGAAAAACAGAAGAGCTACCGAGGTCCCCGCAGCTGCGGATTCCCATCTCAATCTAATCCTAAGCGGGAAAAAACAGCACGAACGCTAAAAGAACACGTCGCTCACCTATCTCGCCAGAATACGATGCTGAGCAGGGGGAATTTGCAGTCGAGCGGAGGAGCGCGAGGTGTTACGAGAGGCGGACATGGCGGAGGAGCGAGGTGATCGGAGAAGGCTCTCGACCGGCGGAGAGCCAGCGAAGACGACGGCGACGAAGAGGCGACGAAGGAAGCGAGCGATGAAGCCATGGGAGAAGCAGCTCCGGAAGCTTCTGTCCGTCACGCGGAGAAATGGAGAGTTCAGAGTGGCAACGGAGGATCGGCCCAGATATTCCAGGCGAGAAGATGGCAGGAATAGGGACAGGCATTCTTGGTAATTTTGAAGGACTCTCGAGGGCTGAACCGGGTTTTCGGATGTCCGAGCTGGCGGTGAGTCGTGACTCACGCGAGTTGGTTCATGATTGGAGGTGGGGTATTGCGTCACTTTGGCGGGACCTACTTTGAGGCTGTGGCCACGTCAGCGTAACAGATGTCCTCCAAGCTTACGTATGCTTTGACTATTGAACAGAAAAAGGGATTCGACCAAAACAGGGAAGAAAGGACAAAAAAAGGAAAATTACACACGAAAAATCCGTATTTCCGTCCAGATTTAGACAAAAAAAAGGCTAATTGAATATTAGAGATCAAGACAAATATAAAATTGGAACAAAAACTTCGAAACTGATTTTTGGATTGCTAAACCCCAGTTCAATTTCGTTTGCACATCCATTAATTAATCTCTTAATATGATTTCGATATCTTCTTTCATAAAAATTATTGACCAAGTCCCACAAATCAACATATGACATGGACAGGGGAAACAAAGGGAGTAAACAAACAACTTCTTATCGACCGAGTCCGCAAATCACCATGTGACATGGACAGGGAGTAAACAAACAAAAAGGTGATGACCTAACTAATAATGCAAGCCACTTGATTTTTGTTAACACCTAAATGTTTGTCTAAAATATTTTCTTCCATAGTTTAAAAAATACGGCGTTTACTTCCCTCCCAGAATTTCTTTATACCATGCACTGCAGTCCTTGCCTTGATGTTCATGCACTGCATTCTTTGAATGTGTTATGTCGATGTCATGTATAAAAATGAAAAATGGTAAAAGTTGCAAAGCTTATTATGAAAATACAACAGAATTTTTAAATTTAAAAAAAAAAAAATATATAATCATGTACCTCTATTAGTTCCGTCTGATCCGTGTGATGAAAAGTACTGACTTGTCTTTATAAAAAAGAATGAAAGGCCACGTGGCAATACGTGACCAAAAATTAGAGTCGCTTAAAAAATATTTGCTAAAAAGAAAAGAAAAACAAAAAAAGCAAAAGAAAAAACCGGTCCGCTCTAATGTCGCGCTCGTGATGCAGTGGATTAATTCTCCGCCGACGAAGGCTGACCTCAAGGATTCCTTCCCCGTTATTCTTTTTTGTTTTTATTGGAAAATCCTTGGTCGCCGTTTGATTTTCATTTTGTAAGTCCGATCATACCTTATGGATGGATAGATCATATGTCTCACTTACGCTTAGTTAGTAGTCGGTAATTCCACCACTACCGTTGGGTAAATTTCGGGGAAATTAATTTTACTTTTAAGTCCACGAAAAATATAACATTTTTCTAGAAAAATATTTCTCAAAAAATAACAATATTTTCATGATTTTTATGGCCAAAACCCAAAAATAAACTGAAAAATATATTTCTGATTCGAGCATTAATGAACAACCGAAGAACCGCATTAAAGTCTCAAGTCCCATTCGAAGAACCGCATTAAAGTCGCAAGTCCGATAAGGGATCGGGGCATGGGCACCTCGATGCCAATAATCTATAATTTTTTTTAAAAATTCCAAAATTTATCAAATGAAAAATGATGAAATTTTTTTTTCTAAAGACTTCGAAAAGTGCGTTCTTATAGGGGTAGTATTTTCCTCGGTCCATCAGAGACTAATCCTGAGCTAACGATTGCTATTCGCTTTATAAGTATTGATCCACTCCACATTATATTTGTCACTTATGTCATATAGTCGCACTGTGGCGATTCACAAAACCCCTCTTACATCTTTTAGCCAAAAAAAAAAAGTAAAAAAAACCCTTACATCAAAACCTTCCATCTTCATCTTCATCTTCATCTACGAGATTATAGCCCGGAAAAGATAAAAGGAAAAAGGAAAACCAAAACAAACAAAGGAACACAGCCATGACGTTGGCCTTATTTACCAGAACCCCACCTTCTCCTCTTCTCTCCTCGCGCCTCCTTCGTCAGCTTCAGCTCACTCCGCCCTCTCCCTCTCCAACTCTCCGCCGGCAACGTCGATGGCCTTGACCTCGGGCTTCTTCTCCTCCGCCTTGGGAACCACCACCGTCAGCACCCCGTTCTCCATGTTGGCCCGGACCTCGTCCAGCCTCACGTTCTCCGGTAGCCTGAACCGCCGCGCGAACCGCCCGCTGCTCCGCTCCACGCGGTGCCACTTGTCCGTCTTCTCCTCCTGCTCCCTCCGCCTCTCCCCGCTGATCTGCAGCACCCTCCCGTCCTCCACCTCCACCTTCACCTCCTCCTTCTTCAGCCCCGGCAGGTCCACCTTGAACACGTGCCCCTCCGGCGTCTCCTTCCAGTCGATCCGCGCGTTCGCTATGGCCGCAGCCTCCCTGTCCCCGCCGGACGGGGGCTGGACGGCCGCGGCGAGGCCGAAGCCCTCGAAGGGGTCCCATATGTCGCGGGAGAAGGGGTCGAAGACGCCGCCGTGACGCCCGCCGAAGAAGCTCGGGATCAGCGACATGGTGTTCGACGAAATTCTTGAAGCGGTGACCGTATGCTTCGGTGGGTCTGGGTGCTTTTCAAGAGGGCTTTGGACGAAGGAACGTCAGGGAGCAGGAATTTATACGGACGGCGAGAGGGAGTGCGGTGGTTTCATGGCGCTTCCGGGCGGTGACAAGTAATCGGTGCGAAGTGAAAGGTGTCTATCTGATCTCTTTCCACGGGCTCCTTCGGGATTCCGAGCTGAGGTTGAGTCCGAATGTTTCCACGTGTAAGAGATGACGGAGGAAGACAGAAGGGCGAGGGAGTTGAATGGGCCGCCGTGAGGCTGAACTTGGGGACTGAGTGGACTGGGCTCGCTGTCGAACTCGTTATGAAGTAGTAAAAAGGCAGCTTTGATTTCCATGGGTTCACCGAAATTTGAAGGGAAAAAAAGAATTTTAAATGGGTAGAAGGGGATAACAAAGACTTGAATTATTATAACAATTGAATTTAGTTATTGTCTTTATTGTGTGAAAATCAATCTAATTATCTAGGAAAGGTCTTTTGTGACATTTTAGTATCGCGTCGGATAAGTGGTGCGTTTTGATGTTATTCATAAGTAAGATTCATTCTTAAATGGTTGTCATATGATATGATGATTTTCAAGTACTCTTCAAGGGCTTTTAGTTCATATCTGCATCAAGCTTTCTAATTATGACGGGTTTTGACGAGTCTTGACGCAGTACATGAATTGCATCTCGTAGATGACTATCATCTCCAGAAGAGGCGTCTCGTGCAAATCAAGTGTGGCCATCAGGGTTTGGATGCTAACATCGGTCGAATCTCAACAGCGGTGGGAGATCTTGATATCAGCGAACGCTTAGCAAACTGCTAACCCGGTGAAAGATCGCAAATAGCTCAGGTTCTTTTAAGAGTGCTCAAGCATTAGTACTTGCAAACCCTAGCTTCTAATAGTGTCACCTATCCATAACTTCAACACTCTCAATCGCTCGATATTATTCATCTATCATCTTACATTATTTAGAGTCAAGTTTCTTCATTTTGGCAAATTAGATTAAAATCACATTCTTAATAAGTTGATGATAGGTCATTGGTGACGTTTTCACAATGATCAATCCCGAAAATTCACATCGAGCTCGATTATATTCAAGACCTCACGTCGCGCTGGTTGCACTAAACATATGCGTTCGTTTTGCGTCTCTAGACGACTCCGTTCAGGAATGCATGTTTCGGAAAATAAAACCGAGTTTCCACCATAAGCGCTTGGTTCGCGGCCGACGGCTACATGGTCACCGCTCTTGCATGTGTATATGACGGAAACCTTTCACTATTAAAGAAAACGAAGTGTTAGAAACTTTTAAAAAACAGAGCCAACCCCAGTTTTTGCATAAAGAAGGACAAAGAGAAGATGAACCCGACACCGTCCCGCCCGCACGTACTCGTTTTCCCATTCCCAGTGCAGAGCCACGCGAGCGCCATGATCAAGCTCGCCGAGCTTCTCTGTCTTGCAGATCTCAACGTCACCTTCCTCAACTCCGACTACATCCAGAGCCGCCGGCTCTGGTCCTCCGACGTCGAGTCCCGTTTCGGGCAGTACCCAGGCTTCCGGTTCGCCACGATAACGGACAGGTTGCCGGAGGACCACCCGCACTGCGGTTTCGAGGCTTGAAAGCTGTTCCACTCAACGAAAGCAGTGCCAACTGAGGTCCGCGTCGGGGTCGCTGGTCATGTGCATCTTGGCGGAGGGGCTGGAAGGCCCCAATTCTTGACTGAAGGGGACACCAAAGGCCTCTGCCCTCTCGCCAAGGAGATCAGAGTTCGTGGCTTCTTGTTCAGGACTACTCGTGCTGCCTGTTTTAGGGTTAATCTTTGTATTCCTGAGCTTATTGAAGCTGGGAGCTTCCATTTAAGGGTATCACTCAGATTTGTTTAATAATGAAGATGTGAAACTATATTCAAAGACACATGAATCTAACTCAATTTGCAATTCTTCCAGGCAATGACTTGGACGAGACAGTGAAGAACGTGCTGGGGATGGAAAAGTTCCTGAGACGGCAGGATCTTCCGGGCTTCTGTCGCTCCATCGACGCGACTGAGGCCACTCTCCAGTTCATCGCCAGCGAGAGCCAATAGAACGCGAGAGCCAATGCGCTCATCTTCAACACCTTTGAAGAGCTCGAATCGCCAATCCTCACTCACATCCACAACCATGGCTCATTCCCTGAACTATATGCCATCGGACCCCTCCACGTCCATCTCAAATCGAGACTAACGATGGTCGGAGCCAATGTGCTGGTCTCGAGAAATGATGGGATCTTGAGAGAGGATAGAAGCTACATGGGTTGGCTCGATGATCAGCCGCCGAAGTTGGTGGTTTACGTGAGCTTCGGGACATTGTGGTGATCACTAGGGACTAGGTCATGGAGCTCTGGTACAGTTTGGTCAGCAGTGGGGCGAGATTCTTGTGGGTGTTGAGGCCGGACTCGGTGGCCGAGCAAGACAGCAGTGATCGGATCCGTGCCGAGCTCGCGGAGGCGACGAACGAGAGAGGGTACTGTTGAATTTATAATCTTCTCATTGGGAATCTAACCAAAGCTTTCCCATCATTTGAAATTCTAGTGATAGATGCTTTGTGCCATTGTCGCACCATGCTGGCATATCTCTGCTAAAAATCAATGCATCACTTCTGAAAATAGCTCACCATCGCTGCATGTTCCCAACAGGTATCTAGTGGAGTGGGCCCCGCAAGAGGAGATCCTGGCCCACCCGGCCATCGGCTGTTTCCTGAGCCACAGCGGGTGGAACTCGACCCTGGAGGCCGTGCCGCCGGCGTCCCCATAATCTGCTGGCCATGCTTTGCGCCGACCAGCAGGTTCGTGGGCCGAGTGGCGGAACGGGGTGGACGCGAAAGACGCGTGCAACAGAGCCGCGGTTGAGAGGGCGGTGATGGATCTGATGGATCCGAAGAGGGACGACGGTGAGATTAGAGATTCTGCAAAGAAGATGGCGAAGCTTGCCGGAACCAGTTCGGGCTTCGGAGGCTCGTCATATCGCCATCTGGAGAGGTTGATCCTGGATATCAAGAACGTGGCAGCTTATCAAAATTGATTTACTAATTCGAAAGATTATTGAAATATGCTTACTCGAGATATAAGGAAATGTAGCCTTAAGCGGTGGCTAGAATAAAG
This sequence comes from Eucalyptus brandiana, assembly GCA_014182725.1. Taxonomy (NCBI): domain Eukaryota; kingdom Viridiplantae; phylum Streptophyta; class Magnoliopsida; order Myrtales; family Myrtaceae; genus Eucalyptus; species Eucalyptus brandiana. The sequence continues at coordinate 13,641,351 of CM024677.1, read as the reverse complement.
AGAGAAATTATCAAAACTATGTACGTCAAGAAGCGTAAGACCTCGAATTCATTTCGTACTCGGCGTAGTCCCTTGCGGCGGAGTGGCAAGGAAGTATTTCCTTGCGAATCTTCTAATGTGTGTCACAATTTTAGATGGAAGGAGGGAAACGAAGAGAAGAAATTGGGAAGAGAAATTGTATGCTGTGCACTTCTCATTCATGTACCTTCTATTTATACAAAAGGACTAATATATAGTACAAATAATGATTAATAAAAGAGAAAGAATATGTTCTCTAATCTTAGGTGTATCAAATCTTATCCTAGATTGATTGCAATCCCTGATTAAATGTATTAAATTACAATCCATACAAATCTCTCAAATTTGGAGTATATCTTCCAACACTCCATCTCAAGCTAGTGGCTTGTATATGTCCTAAATAGATATGCATCTTGCCTTTGATAAAGATGTTTAGTAAACATATCCATTGGGTTGGTCCGTGGTTCTAATTCATGTTTTCTCAATTATTGCTTCTTGGATCTTTTCTCAATTAAAATGTCAATCAGCTTCTATGTGCTTTGTTCTCTCATGTCCTGTCGGATTTGCCACAAGTTTGAGTGTCCAATCGTTGTCACAAAAAAGTAAGGTCGGTCCTTTAACTTGTACCCCATGATCTAGAAGCAGGCCCTGCAACCATACTATTTTACAAACAGTCTTTGTCATCGATCGGCGTCAACTAATGACAAAGACATAGTAGACTATTTCTTTATCTTCCATGAAAGCAAGCGATTCCCCAAATTGGATGCACAACTAATGATAGATTTCCTACTCATAGGACAAGTCGCATAATCTGCATCATAATAAGCTGTCATTTCCATATTGCATTTTCGAGAAAAAAGTATCCCTAGACCTGGGCATCTCTTCAAGTACTTCACAACCTTCAGCATTCAAATGGGACTATTTCGAGTTATGCATGAATTGGCGCCAAACCTGTTCTGCATAATAAATATCTGGCCTAATCATTGTGAAGTAGATCAATTGTCGAACAAGTCTTTGGTTGCTTGACAGATCTTTGAGTAATGGATCATTATTTGGAGACAATATACCAGCATCATAATCAACTGTAGTCAATTTTGCGGTCTGTTCAATGGGGATAATGGCTGGTTTGCACCATGATAATCCTACTTCTGATATAATCTCCAATACGAATTTCCATTGGCTAAGAGAGATTCCTTGATCTAAATGAAGTATCTCAATTCCAAAAAAATATTTAGGTGACCATAAATCTTTGATGTGAAAGGTAGAATGTAGATACTCTTTAAGATTTTTCACAGCAAATTCATCACTTCCCATGGTAAGTATGCCATCAACATAGATTATTAAGTAAATAGATAACATACCTTTTTGTCTATGTGAACAGAGCATAATCATATTTGGACTATTTGAATCACATAGTTATGAGTGCATCGGTAAATTTTGTATACCACTATCAAAAAGCTTGCTTGAGGACATAAAAGGATTTGCGGAGACGGCATACTTTGGACTCCCATTGTCTCCATAATCCTTGTGGAAGATCCATATAAATCTCCTCATCCAAATCACTATGAAGAAAAGTATTGTTGATATCCATTTGATGTAATGACCAGTCGCAAAAAGCAACAACCAATAAAAAAGAACAAATTGTAATGTCTTTTGTCATAGGAGAGAAAGTCTCATGGTAATCAAATCTCTCTTGCTATGTAAAGCCTTTAGCTACCGACTGAGCCTTATATCATTCAACAGAACCATCTGCTCTATATTTAATCTTGTATACCCACTTACATCTAATTGGTTTGTGATGGGGAGGTAGTGGTACAATATCCCATGTATGATTCTCCATCAAGGCTTGTAGTTTTGCCTCCATAGCCTTTTGCCAACGTGGATCATTCACTACGTCATTATAACTTGAGGGTTCTCGTTCCTTAGATTTACGGCTATGCAACACATATGCTTTGACAATAGCTTATCAAAGGAAACGTATCGGGAGATAGGATACTGAGCACCTAGTGAATTCAAGGTGGCACATACATCCTCCGTCTAGGTTGGTGGGTGAGCGACACGACTAGATCGCTGTGGTGCATCATGTTGCTACATCGAAGATGGTTCTTCAATAGTAGTTGGTACTAAAGGAGCTATCATTTGAGAATGTTAAGACTCCTCTTTGGTTGACATGGGGGGTTCTTCATTTGAATAGCCCACTGCTGTATAAGTTCCATTAGATGTTGGAAGCAATACTATAGCTGGTGTTTGATGTTTTGGGGGAGTGAACAATAGATGATTCTCTAGAAAATAAATCCTCTTCAGATAGAAATTAACAATTAGTTATTCTTCTCTTTGGATTTTCGAATGAAGAGGCCTTATCTTGGAAGGGGAATGTGTCCTCATGAAAATGACATCCCTACTCATAAAAGAATTCTCTTATGGATAGTTCAAAAACCCAATATCAATTTTTTAGGCTTGGGTATCCCATAAATATGCATCGACGGGCACAATGACCCATTTTATCTTGAGGCCTCACATAGTCATATAACATAAGCAACCAAAAACTTTGAGATAGTGTACTTCTAGTTTCTTCCCATATAGCAACTCAAACGGAGTTTTATCATCTAAAATGCATGATGGCATTCCATTGATCAGGTAAGCTGCCGTGACCGCACAATCTCCTCAAAAAGTCCTAGGAATGGATGCTTAGAATTTAAGAGCACGTGCTACTTTTAAGAGATGACGGTGGTTACGCTCAACGACTCCATTTTGCTGTGTGATGTAAGTGCAAGAACTCTCATACAAAATTCCATTTTAGGAAAAGAAAAAGGCACATTCACCATTGAAGAATTATTTTCCATTATCAATGTGAATGTGTTGAATCAATTTCCCAAATTGATTTCTTGATAGAGAAAAGAAGTTTCTCAAATGAGAAAGGACTTGACTCTTTGATTGCATGAGAAATACCCATGTGGCACGTGAAAAATCATCTACGATTGTAAGGAAAAATCGAGAGCCATCACAATGTGGAGTGTGATAGGGTCCCCAAACATCAACATGTATTAAGGAAAAAATACCTTCTACATTAGAGTTGCTATTTTAGAAGGGTGCACGTGCTTATTTTGCTAGGGGCAAATGGAACATTGAGGATAGGGTAAAGAAGCTGCATGATCCAATCTTTGATGATTAAGAAAATTCTTATCATCGATAACAGTGTTACACAATAATTTATTCAATTCAACAAAAGATAATTTGAAATTGCTTAGAAAATCAATCAAAAAATGTAACCCTTCAAAGATTCTACCCAAAGCCATCAATTTGCCAATCGAAATGGCTTGAAAGAGACACTTACATAACAAGAAATTTTTTTCACAAGCTTAAGAAACGAAAATAAGATTGAAATAAAAATCAATAACATAAAGCACATTTTGGAGTGTGATAAGAGAACTAAGATTCATTGTGCCAGTCATCGCAACATGTGTGACATTTCCATTTGGAAGTTGCACTAAGACAGGAAAGGATAATTTTTTGACATTGGAAAAGAAACCTTCATTGCAGACAATGGGTCTCTAGCACTTGAATCAATTATCCATGCATCCTTGGAAATTGCGTTCACCAAGCAATAAAAAAATACTTGTAAAACTCCTAGCTTTATCAAGAGCATTCAATTTCTTCAAAGCTTTCATCAACTCCTGATATTGATCATGGTTAATTGACTTGTCACCTTGTTGACCATCAAAAGCTGTCGAAAATTTCCTCTTCCATTTTTCTCCAGGTTTGCCATGCAATTTCCAACCATTATCGATCGTATAATGCGGACGTTTGCAATAATTGCAATATAATATACATTTTCTTTAAAGGTTCTAATCATTATTCCTTGATGACATGGCACAAGAGGGACCATTAGATGGCCTAAAAAAGGGGGGTTAACGTTGACTTGTATGGGCCATTTGATCTAGAAGAGATGAAGGCACGCGGGCCATCAGATCCAAAAGGGGACAAGTGCTATTGTGGGCCATTCGATCATCTCATGAAATCTGAGCCATTCGTTCCTTTCTTGAAGATTCTCGGCTTTTCCTCCAAAAACCCTTTGTCCTTTGCCCGCTATTCTCCTTGGTGAAGCACCAAAATGAGTCACCGCCACCAGAACCACTCTTTCTCCGACCTTGTTGTAGTCTAACGCGGTGAGACGTTGGCTTTCCTCCTAAACACCAAGCTAGTAGATTTGGCCAAGCATCGACACGGGCTTCATGGTCAAGATCTACGACCAAAACAAAAGGTAAGACCCTTTCAAGATGAGGAGAAACCTCATCACTTTCTCTCTCTCCCTTATGGTTTTGTCAGCTTCAGCTTTGGCCATTCAAACTTTTCCTCGGCCACCTCTAACTCATTTCATAGGGCTGAAAGTTTGTTGTAAACGACGACAACGGTCATGTTGCTCTGTCTCAACTCCGAGATTTGCTGACTTAAGGAAAAAATTGTTACTTGATCTATTTTTCCATACATTTCTTTGATATCTTCCCATATTTTCTACGAGTCCTCGGTTGGGGGAAGTCTGGTCGCGACTTCGGGGTATTGCAGTTCTCGATCCACGTTTGGATAAGTTGGTTGCATTTCCTCCAAATTTGCGCCAAACGCTCATCAAATGGAATTAGAATTGTTCCATCGAGAAATCCGTCTTCATCCTTTGTTACTAGCGCACACCGAAACTCTCGTGACCAAGTGGAGTAGTTGTCAAAACTAGATTACTATTGGGTAATGGGCTTCAATTTTGTTCCGTTAGTGCTCAATGTGTAGAGCGGGTCGCCGAGCTTTGGCCAGTCGTTGGCAACAACAATTTGGTATGGAAGGAAATCGGGTTGGGGAACCGGGTAGGGATTCATTCCTAAACCCATAGTATCCAACCCGGCCGTATAACCCATATGGAAAAAAATTTGACCTGGTGGCTAAGCTTGCCCAGAATGCAGTCGGTGGGCCTCCACTAGGTTGTTCTCTGTGGCCTTGGTTGGTTGGCCATTAGCTTGTTTGTGCTACCCTATAAAACCATGGGTTAGGTCCCATGTGGATGGGTAGCCACTAGATGGATTGGCTATGACGGGTTGGCCCCCAACAAATTGTCCGGAATTAGGTTGGCCTAGAATAGGCTATCCCTAGTTAGGTTGGGCCTAAATCTGTTACTCCTAGTTCACAATGTTAGCAGGAGGGTCCAAGGTAGGTTCTTGGACTGACAAATTTTCTTGCAGGATTGACTCCTTTGAAGCCGATGGGTGATCTTTAGTCATGGTGTTGGTAAGTAATGAAAATTTGGTTTTTTGAAAGTGTATAGATACCGATTCCTACATTGGTATGCTAACCTTATTTTGCAGGTTAGTGCTCCTACAACAACAAACAAAGGTGCAAAGTTATCCGAAGGATAACCTATCTTTGATCAAATTGAGAAGGCAGATTTAATCCGGTGCACAAAAGATGATTTAGATGACCACCTAACCTTTATGGCAAAAAGAAATTTGGGAGAAAATTAAACAAAGAAATTATGAAACTAAAAGGGGAGGATATGGTTGCCTCTGCATAGTGGTGTGTAGATGTCCTCATATGCTCTATCCTTTGATCTTTGAGAAGTGACCACATAACAACAATGCTACCTAAACTCAATTAACTCTAAATCTATTGTACATATGTCAATTCAATCCTAATCTTTTTAATTTTGTCAATTTAGTCATAAACTTTTGTGCAAAATTCTAATATAGTTATTCCAATCAATTTTCGTCGGAAAATCGCTGGTATGGTGGTCTAATCATCGTAAATCGTCCTACGTAGCACACCGTCACATCGGCGATTTCTAATAAAAATTAGCCGTAAGGATTACATTGGACTTAAGCACAAATGTTTATGATTAAATTGACAATAGTAAAAAATATTGGATTGCATTGACATCCATACAATAAATTTAAAACTGATTGGACAATTACTCTTTGATGTATGCAAATTACATTCTTAACTGGAGATGTTGAGTTTGTAAGGCCATTAGCATGTAATACCTCCCAAGCATCCACAACAAACTCTTCTTAAGCTTCATTTGTTTTATAAAAAATGAATTATTTGGAAAATATTTTGCGAAAACAGATTGCTTGTATCACTTGAAATAATTAATCAACAAAATATACTTTTATATTCAACGACAATTTATACCCAAATATTTTTGTGGACGATGAAAAATTTTCACCAAAATGTTTAGAGAAGATTAAGGCTCCCTTTATTGCTAGAAGGGAAAATCAGTCTTTCCCAACATTAAAAACGTTTTCATCGATCAGATCAGTTTTCAATCATCCAAACACTAAAACACGCCACCATTCATTCCATTGCTTCCATCCGCTGGATCTTTCTTTATATGTGATGTGATATCAATAGAACCCGTCTTCACGAGGAGGCCAAGATCGGAAAAAACTCGCCTTCGGTTGAAGAGCTCTCGAGCGAGTGGCCGGCCGAGGTGGGCCTTGACGATGGGCCCGAGGGTGCCATGGCTCTCTCCACTTCCTCCGTGCTCCTCGTAGTTTTGATAAAGTTAGATGCTTCTTGAATTACTGATTCGAAAGACTATTGAAATATACTTACTCGGGATATAAGTAAATGTAGATGCCTCTAGTGGTGGCTAGAATAAAGAGAGAAATTATCAAAATTATGTATTTCAAGAAGCGTGAGATCTCGGATTCAATTCATACTTGATATAGTCTCTTGTAAGGGTGATAAGGAAGTAGTTACTTCCGAATCTTCCAATTTGGATGGCCTATCTTTAGTCAGATGAGAAGGTGACTTAGTCTGGTGCACAAAAGATAGATTTACTTTACCATCTAATCTTTATGGTAAGAAAGAAATTTGGGAGAAAATTAAACAGAGAAATCATGAAACTAAAAGGAGAGAATGCTTGCCTCTCCTTAGTGGTGTGTTGATCTCCTCATATGTTCCAACCTTTGATCTTTGAGAGGTGATCATACAATAACAGTGCTATCTAAATCCATTTAATCCTAAATCTATTGTATGAATACTAATTTAATCCTAAACTTTTTTTTTAATTTTGCCTATTAATCTTTGGAATTCTAAGATAGTCCATCCAATTAATTTTGTTGGAAATCACTGACGTGGTGATATAATCATCGCAGGTTGTCATACGTGGCATACCACTACATCAACGATTTATGGTGAAAATTGGCCTGAAGGATTATATCAGAATTTTGCACAAAGGTTTATGATTAAATTAATAAAATTTTAAAAAAATTGAGACTGAATTAGCATCTATACAATAGGTTTAAGACCGATTGGACAATTTCCCGTTGATGTACGCAAATTTTATTAACTAGAGATGTCAAGTTTGGAAGGCAATTAGCATGCAGTTCCTCCCAAGCATCCGGAACAAATTTTTCTTGAGCTGCGTTTGTTTCATAAAAAATTAATGATTTGAAAACTATTTTCCAAAAAATGATCACTTGTATCACTTCAAATAATTAGTTAATTAAAAATATTTTCATTATTGAATGAAAATTTATGCCCAAATATTTTCCTAGATAAAAATTTTCATTGAGATGTTTGGAGAAGATTAAGGTTCCTTTTCTTGCTGGAAGGGAAAACCAGTTTTTCTCAATCAAAACTTGTTATTTTCACTTCATGAAAAACGTTTTCATTGATTGGATTAGTTTTCCATCATTTAAACACCAAAAAGTGGAAACACAATTTCCCTAAAATGATTTTTTCAAAAATGAATCCTAAGACCCAGGTAAAATAAAAACAACGCATTAGGTCAGAGAAAGAAGAGTAGAGACCGTTGCAGCCGCATCACACAACAGCAATTATTCATTGCATTGCTTCGATGTAATCACGATAATTAAGGTGTTTTTCTATAGATTTGGTGTCTGTCAATCCATGTTAAGATTCGCCCAAAAAAATAAATCCATGTGAAGGAGGACCCTGACCCATTGCGGAAATAAAGTTACACTTTCTTGAAAAACCATGTTTTCGAGGTCTCCACAGGCCAAGTAATAATACTACGGACGTTGTTAATATAACCGTACGGTTATTTTGATTTAATAACAGTGCAAGTGCAGCCACACGTTTCAGTTTAGATGGAAAGGACAACCGGCATTTCATCGAAAACAGAAGCTAACTATGCTCTGCAAAAATAGTAGATTTTGAACTTTCACTTTTTTCTTCTTGAAATAAAGTTGATTAAACCGATATCTTCTAATATTTTTTAATGAAGGAATTTGTCTGACAATAATTTAATTGACAAAAGTTGTGTTAGCATAAACGTTGAGATAAATCATTCAATTGTAGATACTAGTAATCCATGAAAGGGATCGGATGAGCTTCACCTATAATTTCCGAGCATCACGATTTCAAGCCTAGCACTAAGGTCACTAGTCAAGCTTCAAAAGGGCATTGCAAATCTCACTAACCACAGGCAAGATTTCAAGCCTAGTACTAAGGTCCAAAGTTCTGAAATCTAGAGGTGCCGATGGAGCTTGACGACATAAGAAAATTTAAATCATTTCTCTTTAAAATAATTTTTTAGAAAAATACTTTCTAGCAACGTTCAATAGTTGATGAAACAAAGCGACTCAAAGTGAGAGAATAAGAACTGTAGAATGACTTAATGTGTTTAACCCGGATGAAATCTATACCTTTTTCTCTTGTCTTTTACCTTGACGTTTGGGAACTGATTAAACCTATTAACCAATTGCCTCAAGCGAAATTAGTGGTGTAGAAGGCACCGCCATTCTTTTAAAAAGTAACGGACGGTCACCCGAGCATTATTCAATCCAATGACATCGCTCAAGAAAAGGAAATCCATGGTGTAATTGACTATAATTAAATGGTCAGACATGGGTCCAAAATAAAACAAATGACATGAAGTCATAGATAAATATTATTAGATATCTAACATGAAAGTAATATAGATGGAATGGACTTTCAATTTTTTCTAGTCTTTTTTTTTTTTTATATCAAAAGGTTGGCCTAAACTTAATGGGATTATCTTAATAGGATTATCTCTATATGAAAAGTTTTTGGTCAAAGAGTCATCACATTCCATCATTGTTGTCACCAAAAATGATATCGCGTCCTCACAATCATTCTTGGGAAGCAAATTGAATTTTGTTCATTAATATTTTCAGGTTTTTTTTTTTCTTTTAAACTTACTTTTAGCAAAAAAAAAAAAAAAAAGTATTTATAGAATCAAAATCCCAGCTACTGGGATTTTGATTTCCCAAGGAAACCGGACGAAGAAGTCATCCGGTTTCCTTGAGAAAATACTGGGTGGAGATTGCACCGTTACTCTGTCCAGAGTAACGGTGCAGTCACCTTAGCTTATTCCTAAAACTACCAAGTAATCTCACGGCCGCCCTTAACCCGTCGGGTTTAAACTCGAGGACAAGTACCGCATCGCGTGGTATCGCAAAGGACGGTGACTTGATGACAGATAGTCCGACAGCAAAGAGCAAAGGAAGCGGCTGAGAATCGTTTGGCAGGATCGTACCCCTCGGCCTTTATCCCGAATTGGTGAATATTTTACCGACCGCGGTGATTTTTGGAAAGCATATCCTTTGGATTCTCCTGTAGGGTGGGCGAGGAGGAGCGTCTAGCAATGCCGACCGCTACATAAGCCACCAGAGACCAAGAGAAAGCGAGCAGCGCCTTGTATAGGATTAGGTGGAGCTTGAAGAAACGAGCCCCTTTCGGATAAAGTCACTGTGCATAGCCATAGCGATCTAGGAGTCCTGTCCACATTTTCACTCAGGAGATCGAACGTATGCCGGGGATAATAGGCTACTGACTCCCAAGAGCTCTCATCAGCAAAGTGGTTTGGCACCCCATAATTTTCTCAATGACTTTCTTAACATTACCCCACAAATTTATCAAATCACTCTTTCACTTCACATTAGCAGTTTTTTGGACAAGGATTATCTAAATCCTTCGGTACCCTTTCTCAATGACTCCCAAGAGCTCTCATCGGCAAAGTGGTTTGGCACCCCATAATTTTCTCAATGACTTTCTTAACATTACCCCACAAATTTATCAAATCACTCTTTCACTTCACATTAGCGGTTTTTTGGACAAGGATTATCTAAATCCTTCGGTACCCTTTCTCAATGACTCCCAAGAGCTCTCATCGGCAAAGTGGTTTGGCACCCCATAATTTTCTCAATGACTTTCTTAACATTACCCCACAAATTTATCAAATCACTCTTTCACTTCACATTAGCGGTTTTTGGACAAGGATTATCTAAATCCTTCGGTACCCTTTCTCAATGACTCCCAAGAGCTCTCATCGGCAAAGTGGTTTGGCACCCCATAATTTTCTCAATGACTTTCTTAACATTACCCCACAAATTTATCAAATCACTCTTTCACTTCACATTAGCGGTTTTTTGGACAAGGATTATCTAAATCCTTCGATACCCTTTCTTTGGTATCTCAACAACTTTCAGCCATATATACGAATTACAAATTTCATAACCAACTTGTTCCGTAAATGGAATATTAAAAATTTCTGAATGTCAATGAAGTTTGGCAAATCACATAAATCATTTGATTGAATGGCAATATAGCAGATCAAATATATTATATACGTCACCCTAAAAAAAAAGGTGGTTGCAAAGAAACTGACGAGAGTTTGGAATCAAGTTATGAAAGCGGCTTGGATGGTTAAATTTGATGGATCATGTAATCTTGATGGATCATGTAATCTTACTCTACATAAGAAAATGTCGACTAGTCATCAGTCACCCAAGGTTTCGTTTGGAAAAGGAAAGGCAATAAAGGATAACGAAAATAAGTGAGATTTTGAAATTTTTTGTAAGAAGGAAATGGAGGGAACATCTGGAAACTGGGGCATTTTTCTCCCAAATTCTATTCCTCATGTGCTCCCAAACTTCCTCGTGATGTCTGGTCATGCGCACACTCAGTTTTCTTATGATTTTGGGAATGCATGTTCATATTTTAGCTTCGTTTTCATATTTGTCCGGCCTCTTTTAGGAAAAAGAATTTCTTCCAAATGGCTATCTACCTTCGGCACAAGGGCCCATATGCTGTGATCGTACTAAAAGACCAAATTGGCTTTCCGACGTGTCAATACCGACATAACATGATGAATTATTGCTGGAAGGAGAAAACTGCAGCAGGTACGGAACCTTGAGGATTTGATTGCATTTTTTCAAATGCTTAGAGATTGATGAACTTTGGGGCAAACATTTTTAAAAAAAAAAAAATCGTAATTTTCTCATTTTTTATTTATTTTGAGTATCGCGTGATAATGGATGCTCAAGCGTTTATGCAGAAAAATAAAAACTGCAGTTGAATAAAAAAAGGAAAGCTTGCATTCCCTACTTTGAAGCTACAGAAGATTCTGAAGACAAAAGCATCGGGAGATCAATTACTCAAGAAGACCAGACCCCGATTCTCTTTCGTGTTCTTGAACTTGCTGCTACATAACCTTCCAATTTCCATTAGTAATCGATGCAAAATCGACGAAATCAAGTAGTTGCATGGCCATACCATGATAATCCCATGTTGATCCGTCAATATGCTACCTTGCCAAGGAAGATCAGCTCCCCAACATCACAGAGGTTTCATGATTATTTTTGTTTTGAGGGACCTAAGGCCTGCATCAGAACAGAATTCACATGTTGAAGAAAGTCTCTGGCCTAACGCAGACCTCAATCAACTTTTAAGCTTTTGCCTAGTCAAGCTGCGCGCGCTCCCTTCAACTCCCCATGTGTTGTAGTAGAAGCATGATGGCTTAAAGACAAAGAATTTGTCAGAAGAAGGGCGAGAAAGCCGATACGAATCGGCTGGCGGAATCGGCTTTATGATTCTGTGTTATGGAGTGGTCGCGATCAGGTCATTGTCTCGCAGGAAAAGTTGACGGAATCGAAACCTTCGGCCTCTATCCTGGGTTGATGAATGTTTTTAACTGGTGGCGATTTTTCAAAAGCACGCGTGACTTTCATGGTTTTCTCAACTATTTTCAAGACATCATCACGACTCCATCGAATCACTATTTCCCACTCCATAATAGACAAGACCGTCATTTGTCAAATGTATTTACATTAGTGGTTTTTCTCGGAAAATTGTTCCCTAACGCCCATCCATTCGGTACCTTTGTCAGTGCCCTGATAACTTTAGGCAATTGATAAATTCACTATCATGACTATCTTGTGAACGCGAAAGAAAGAGCTCAACAAGACAGGCGGAGAAAATTTCCAAGCAAAAATTCACAATTTCTTGTATAGCAAATAATTCAATACTAAATATTTTAATTTGGTCAATTCAATTGTAAACATTTTGACGATTTACTATCGCAATCATTCCAGTCGATTTTAATTAAAAATGTTTGACGGGAACAATTTTTGTAATTTCTTTTTAATTTTTCTGAATTTTTAATTTTTCTTCTTTTCTTTTTCCTTTCCTTTCTTTTTTGTTTTTCAACTCTAGCAAGGTTGCTAGCCACAACTGAGGTCATGGCATTGGGCCTTACCTAAATCTAGGTGAGGGCAAGGGGCTTGCAGCCCTCACCTGTGGTTGGTGCTAGCATAGGGTTGGAAAAAATAAAATAAAAGAAAATATTAAAAAATATTAAAAAATTTATAAATTCTTAAAAATTATCCATGTAAATGCAGGCTATGCTATCTTATGTAAGGCAATCGACATCTACCTCAATAATTTACGGAAAAAATTTGTCAAAATAATTATTTTGGCAAATTGTCGAAATGTTTAGGAATAAATTGACCATATAAAAAAATGCTTAAAATTGAATTGAGGTCATATAATAAGTTTATAATTTTTTTGTTAGGATGTACACGTAAGTAAGTTAAGCTAGAAAAATCTCATATCGAATAATTGACATGATGTAAAGCAATTAATATATCCAAATTGATTTATAATTCATTGTTCCTCTTGGCCATCTTTAAGGTATCTAACTTCTACTCCCACACATCCAAACATCAACACTGAGCGACTTGCTGCGCGCTTCCCAACATTTTTTTGATAATTTTGCGTAAAGGTAGCGGATCTTGTCCTTTTTTTTTTTTTTTTTTTTTTGTGTGGAAAAGGATCTTGTCCTTGAAAGTGAAGAAGATAAAATTCTTTCCAGAACTCATCTCCACTTCAAAAAGAGGGTAAGGAGGCGACTATTTCACTAGAAAAGGGGAACACGAATCTAATCATAGGATCCAAAAGACCGCAATGGATCCACCGCCTGCTCCACCTCCTCATGTCGTCATCTTTCCTTTAGCTGCTCAAGGCCATGTGAACTCCATGCTCAAGCTCGCTGAGCTTCTCGCCCTCTCCGGCCTCCGCATCACCTTCATCAACTCCGAACACATCCACCATCGCCTCCTCCGACATGCCGACATCCGAGCCCGTTTCGCTGCCTACCCGGACTTCCAATTCAAGATCATATCAGACGGCTTCCCGATACACCACCCGAGGCCCAGCGACCACTTCACGACCACATTCGATTACGTCAAGAGCATAACCAAGCAGCTGTTCGAAGAGTTGGTGTCAGCTCCGGATCGGCCTGTGACCTGTATCATTGCGGATGGGATCCTGACCTTCACCATTGATTTCGCTGGAGATCTCGGAGTTCCAGTCATCGCGTTCCGGACGATAAGCGCGAGTTGCTTCTGGACTTATTTCTGTATTCCGCGCATGATTGAGAGTGGAGACCTCCCCATCAAAGGTAATGTTCCCACTTAAGCATTCCCTGAACCTCTTGATTCTGTTCAATTTTGAGAAAAGCTTGACCTAAAAGTAAGGTGTGGTGTTCAAAAGGGTGCAAAATAAATAACAAATTGGAGTGAAACTCATTGAGGAATTTCATCGAGCAACTGAACTTCTATTATTTTATAGGAGACGAAGACATGGACCGTGACGTGACGAGCGTGCCGGGCATGGAGGACATCCTCCGGTGCCGAGACCTGCCGAGTTTCTGCCGAGTCGCCGACCTCTCCGACTGGCTCCTCCAGTATGTGACGACGCAGACCCTCCAGACCACCAGAGCCCGAGGCCTCATCCTCAACAGCTTCGACCAACTGGAGGGCCCCGCCATTTCCCAGATTCGAACCCACTTCCCCAACCTCTACACAATCGGACCTCTCCACTCGCACCACAAATCCAGACTCTCGTCGTCATCCCCGTCGTCGCCACCACCATCGTCAGCAAGCAACAGTCTCTGGGAAGTCGACCGTAGTTGTATCTCTTGGCTCGACAAGCAACCTCCGAAGTCAGTCATCTACGTGAGCTTCGGGAGCGTCACGACTCTTACCAGACACAACTTCACGGAGTTCTGGTACGGCCTCGTGAACAGCGGGAGGCGCTTCCTGTGGGTCATACGGCCGGACTCCCTCGCCGATGGCGGCAACGGTGCGGTCCCGGAGGAGCTGAGGGAGGCAGCGGCGGAGAGGGGGTGCATCATTGGGTGGGCCCCGCAGGAAGAGGTCCTGGACCATGGCTCCGTCGCGGCGTTCCTGACGCACAGCGGGTGGAACTCGACGCTGGAGAGCGTGGTCGCCGGGAAGCCGATGGTGTGTTGGCCGTTCTCGGCGGACCAGCAGTTGAACAGCCGGCTGGTGAGCCACGCGTGGAAGGTGGGGCTCGACATGAAGGACGTGTGCGACAGGGAGGTGGTGGAGAGGATGGTGAACGAGGTGATGGGGGAGAGGAAGGAGGAATTCGCAGCGGCGGCCGGTGACTTGGCGAGGAGGGCGAGGGACGCCGCTAGCGAAGGTGGGTCCTCGTGGGATAATCTGGACCGCTTGATTGAGGATATAAGGTCCATGAAGCCCAGTAGCTGAAGTCCAATGTTGTCTTGTGATTTCTTCTGTTTTTGAAGTAGAGGATTATTAGAATTCCAAAAGTTCAAATAACATACACCAATGGATACTTATTGGTGTTTCTTTTAATGTCTCAATCTCATAATCGTTAATATATTTATATCAAATTGTCGTGGTAAATAGACGCGCGAATATTAACGGAGACAATCTTTATTTCCATTTAATTATAAGGAAATGACACTTTTTTGGGCTCTAAGGCCACACTATTGAACTTTTTAAGGTCTTCCGTTGTGATCGCCAGAATACGTACTTTCTCTTTCCCTCTATCATAAAATCATCATCAATTTCATCCTTATGACTTGATGCTCATCTATCAATACTGTATCCATCGTTTCGCATATCATCTCTTCATTGGATTTGTTCATTTAAGATAAAAAAAATAAAAAAAGAAATTCTATATTTTATTGTAACACAATATACAAGAAATGACAATCGTTAAACCATAGAATAATATAAAAAGTTATATACGAGATACACGAGATATCCTAAATATCAGTGAAATTCCATAAACCACATATATTGTTCAATTGAATGGCAATGTAGTGGATCAAATATATTATATGCATCACTCTCAAAGAAAAGGTGATTGTAGAAAAACCAATTAGAGCTTTGTAACCTTTTCCATAAATAAGATTATTATTATTCATATTATTATTAAGGTAGGTATCTTGGTGACTTACAAAAGGTAGGTGATATAGTGATCTATTAGGGTAGTGTGACTTGTAATCTTTTCCATAAATAATAATAATAATGATAATGATAATAATATCATCGCTGTCCTTGTCGTCATCATCATTATTGTAACTTTGAGGAAATCGACAATCGACGGCTATAATAATATAATATACATGTCGATGATCCTTCCTATTCGAGGGCCCAAGTACAAAAACCCATCATTTATTATCACCTTGTATCCAAGATAAAAGAAAAAACCATCACCTCGTGTTTATATATATATATTTTTAAAAAAAGGCTAATTTTCTAATTATTATCAACATGTGATAGATTAGAACGATAAGAGTAAAGTTTGGTCATTTATGACAGAATTATTGACAACTTGAAAAAATTAACAAAAAGTAGAGTCGACAATCTCATATGCAACTGTCAATTTAATGAAATAAAGCTACCATTAAGATAGTGGCATTGAAGAAATCGTCAAGATAGTTGAGTCATTGTAATCATTTCGATAATCATTTGTAATCTCTATTTGCAATCTCCCTTTGCAACTTTCGTTTGTGACCTCTGTTAACAATTGTCAATTGTAACTTTAAATAATACTCTCTGAAGCCCTTGGCACACAAATAAACAAACAAGTTATCTTTCTATTCCTGCACTTTAGTTATAAACTCCACTTAAATTTCAATGTGTTTCTTAACTATATTTGCAATGGGTTCCTTCACATTGTGTGTTTCTTAATGAATAAAGCAACCATTAAAATAGTAAAGTCAAAGAAATCATCAAGATAGTTGAGTCATTGTGATTGTGCTATAATCATTTGTAATCTGTATTTGCAATCCCCATTTGCAACTTCCATTTATATCCTTTATTGATAACCGTCAATTGTAACTTTAAATAGTACTCTCTGGAGCCCGTGGCACACAAATAAACAAACATGTTATCTTTATATTCCTGCACTTTGGTAATAAACTTCGCTTAAATTTCAATGCGTTTCTTAGATATAGTTTCTATATCCATGTCATCAATTAAACTTCAACATGTATCTCTCGCTATATATTCTCGGATGCTTCATTATCCATTAAATTCGGCATTACATCTTTACGTTCTCAAGCTTTGTCATCAACTAAATTTCGATGTAATATGTGTACTTCCGGTTCCATTTAAGTTTATTATGTTCTTAAGTTTTGTCGTTAATTAAATTTCAACACAATTTGTGTATGTTCAGTTCCTTTTACAATGAAGTTATCATTCTATTGTCTATATATGATATTTCTTGTCCAAAATCGCCACCAAACCGTCTCCTCTTTTTGATGAAAGATATTTCGTTGGGGAGAATTACCAAAAAAGTCATAAATCTATTGTAATTGTGCCAATTCAATTCTAAACATTTTCTTTTAGCCAATTTAGTTCTAAACCTTTTATAATTATGCTAGTTTAGTCTATCCTCCAGGCCAAAATTGGTCGGCAAGACCGATGTGGACACCAATTTGGTGATGGCCGTCCGACAAAAGCCGATATGGCAATTTTTTAATATACATATATATATATATATATATATATATATATATATATTCTAATTTTAAAATGATTCTTGAATTCTTGAATTCTTTTTTTTTTCCACATTTTCCTTCCTCTGGTCGGTCAGCACTAGCTGGAGGCGAGGGTCGGTGAGGCTACTCGTCCCCGCCGGCCACTAGCGAAGGCAAGGCCGTTTCGCCGGATCTAACAAGGCTCGGCCTTGCCTAACCATGGGGAGGTTGAGCCTTGCCGTCCCCGGGCGAGGAGCCTCATCGGCCACCGGCGAGGTCGACCCTCGCTTTGGTTGGGTGAGGCCTCGCCCAGCTAAGGCGACGGTCAACCTCGCCAGTGGCTAGCGAGGCCGCTGTCACCAGATCTGGCAAGGCTCGACCTCGCCTAGCCATGTTGAGGTCAAGCCTTGCCGTCCCTAAGCGAGGAGCCTCGCCCAACAACAAGAAGGCTAACTGACCAGAGGAAGGAGAAGTGGATGAAAAAAAAAATTCGAAAAAAATTCAAAAATTCAAAAAACAATTTATAAATGCCATGTCAACTTTCGCTAGACAAATCATCACCGCTAGCATCCACGTCGGTCTTTGACCCCGGCCCGTTTTTGGCCGGATGGACTAAACTAGCACAATTGTAAAAGGTTTAGGACTAAATTGGCAAAAAAAAAAAAAATTATAACCGAATTGAGTACAATTGCAATAGGTCATGACTTTTTAATAATTCCCCTTATTTCGTTGTGGAGTCAAATTCCAGTACAACATCTTTTTTGTACGCTTGCTAGGAAGAGTGTGGTCGATTGAGGAACTACAATGCCAAAAACAAGGAATCATCTAGAACCTAATCATGCTATGGACAACAACCCTAGCAATACGACTACCCAATCTGAGACCTCAATTGCTCCAACAATAGAGTCAAGCCAAGGAAGCAACATCAAAATCTCGTGGCACTTTATAGAGAAGCAGAAGAGGGAGTTAGCACGGAAGCTTACTTTGATGGTTACCATGAAGAGAACTATAGAATAAGACGACGAATCACATAGCAAGACATGTTTCTAACATGGTTGGGTTGATGGTTGTCAATGTAATCGATGATGTCATGTCAAGGCTCGAGACATTCAATGAGTCCATGCCGATTCAACAAAACATAATGGCTTCCATGTATGTTCCTCCAACTCTTAATCAATTGAATGGTGGAAAAAATTTAGGCCAAGCAATTCCAATATCATTGAGGATTTTATAAAAGCCTAAAAATCTTATCTACCCTAAATGTAGGGAGTAGAGAGGCCAAGTTTATTGATCTATCTACCTTGAAACTAGGAGGCGGGATAAATGTCAACTTGTGGATCTTGGTCAAGTGGTTGAACTTGTGTTGCAATAATTAGGTACCAATAGATGAATGGTCAAGTCAGTATAAGAGGCCTTATCCTAATTAGGTTAACACTACACCCTACCCAAGAGAATTCAAAACTCCTAACTTTGCTATTTTCACTAGCAAAGATGACCAATCAACTGTCATTCATTGCCTACTGTGGAGAGGTAGAAATAAATGAATTCCTTAGACTTAGGTTGTTCCATGTGTCTTTATTAGAAACTACATTTACTTAGTATATGAATTTATCTCATAATTCAAATTGCATTTGGGTTGAGATGGAAAGACAATTTCATTTCACTTTTATAGAACGATACTTAAGATATCGATTTTTGATTTGGCCAAAATCTATGAATATGACAATGAGTAGGTCAGTTAGTTTGTTGCTTGATTCAAGAGGGTTACAAATAGATGCCTTACTTCATTCTCAAAGAGAGACTTAACAAATTTGGCTTTCGGTAGATTAAAATCCAATCTTGAAAAATATTCAATGGCCAAAATTTTCCCAATTTATTCCAATTGGCAACCAGAGTGTATAAGTATGAGCAACTTCTTACAACGTGAATTAACTGGAGGATTGCATCAACTATTTTCATGCAATTTGTTGAACATTTACCAAACAATTAATTATTTAAAAATTTATGAATGACATTGTACATTGAATCAACATTTAGAGATTATTGGTGTCATTTTCCATTTTAAGAAAGAGTATTGGACCCACCCACCATTTACCTCATTTAATATTAGAATTGTAAGAAGAGCTAAGCCTCTAGAGAAAAAGGCACAATGCGTCGGCTCAGCGAAAGGAGAGTAGACCCCATTACAGCAGTGTCCCGTGACAGCAACCTTTCCTAGCATTGCTTCCACAATTAGATAAGATCACCGTATTCAATAATGACAACATAATGTACACTTTGTTCGTATGCGACCCGTCTCGGTAGTAAGAGGATGACGACTATAAAACAAACCGTTACGTCGAAAAGAGTAAGGGTATAAGTGCTGACCATTCCACTAGCAAAGTGGAACACGAATCCAATCGAGAGGATCCAAAAGACGGCAATGGATCCACCGCCATTCCTCCTCCTCATGTCATCATCTTTCCTTTAGCTGCTCAAGGCCATGTGAACTCCATGCTCAAGCTCGCCGAGCTTCTCACCATCTCCGGCCTCCGCATCACCTTCATCAACTCCGAACACATCCACCATCGCCTCCTCCAACATGCCGACATTCAAGCCCATTTTGCTGCCTACCCGGACTTCCGATTCAAGGTCATATCAGATGGCTTCCCGATAGACCACCCGAGGGCCGGCGACCACGCCTTGCCCACATTCAATTACGTCAAGAGCATAACCAAGCAGCTGTTCGAAGAGTTGGTGTCAGCTCCGGACCGGCTCGTGACTGTATCATTGCTGATGGAATCCCGAGCTTCACCATTGATTTCGCTGGAGACCTCGGAGTTCCGAGTCATCGCGTTCCGCACGATAAGCGCTAGTTGCTTCGGACTTTTTTCTGTATTCCCCGCATGATTGAGAGTGGGGACCTCCCCATCAAAGGTAATATTCCCACTTCAGCATTCCCTGAACCTCTTGATTCTGTTTAATTTTGAGAAAAGCTTGATCTAAAATTAAGGTGTGGTTTTCAAAAGGTGCAAAAGAAGTCGGAGTGAAACTCGTTGAGGAATTTCATCTAGCAACTGGACTTCTATTATTTTGTAGGAAACGAAGACATGGACCGTGTCGTGACGAGCGTGACGGGAATGGAGGACATCCTCCGGTGCCGAGACTGCCGCCGAGTTTCTGCCGGGTCGCCGACCTCTCCGACCGGCTCCTCCGGTATGTGACGACGCCTTGCCCTCCAGGACCACCGAGCCCGAGCCCTCATCCTCAACGGCTTCGACCAACCGGAGGGCCCCGCCATTTCCCGATTCGAACCCACTTCCCCAACCTCTACACAATCGGCCCTCTCCACTTGCACCACAAATCCGGACTCTCGTCGTCATCCCCGTCGTCGCCACCACCATCGTCGGCAAGCAACAGTCTCTAGGAAGTCGACCGTAGTTGTATCTCTTGGCTCGACAAGCAACCTCCGGTCGGGTCATCAACGTGAGCTTCGGGAGCGTCACGACTCTTACCGACACGACTTCACGGAGTTACAGTACGGCCTCGTGAACGGCGGGAGGCGCTTCCCGTGGGTCATGCGGTCGGACTCCTCGCCGATGGCAGCAACGGTGCGGTCCCCGAGGAGCCGAGGGAGGCAAATGGCGGAGGGGGGTGCATCGTTGGATGGGCCCCGCAGAAGAGGTCCTGGACCATGGCGCCGTCGCGGCGTTCTCGACGCACGGCGGGTGGACAGCAAAAACAGAAAAAAGGAGTTTACAAAGAAGCGAGAGAACACGTTTACGACGGCGGGCGTCGTGTTCAGAAACTGGAAAAAAATATGTTCAAAATACATACTAGAACGTAACCACAAACCCACGTTGCCGACAAACGGCTTGCTTGATCCACAAAATCAGCAACATATCGAATATCTAAGATACGTGCAACTAACTCGCTCCTAGGAGATAAGATTGACTAACCAACTCCTAAAAAAACAGGACACCAACAACTAAACAAAACAAAAAAAAAAAAAAAAAAAAAAAACAGCACGTGCAGTCTTGATACATCAACACTCTCCTCCTCGGATCAAGTACGCACACTCCTAGCTTTGCCCCGAGAAGTTCAAATCGACCAACATGAAATGACTTCGTGAATATATCTCGCAATCTGGTTTTCGAATTGCGGTATACCGTTTCACCTCTTCACCTTTTGCACTTCTCTCAAGAAGTAAAACTTGACCTTAAAATGCTTTGTTCTTCCATGAAATACCGGATTTTGTGAAATGGCCAAAGTAGCTTGATTATCCACAAACACTTCTATCTCTTCTTCTTGCTGCATATGCAGATCATCCATTAGCTTCTTCAACCATAATGCTTGATTCACAGTGCAAAGTAGCTGCAATGAACTCGGCTTCGCAGCTTGATTGAGCCACTATTTCCTGCTTCTTTGAACACCAAGAAAAACATGCCGACCCAAATGTAAAGCAATAACCTGAAGTGCTCCTCATATCCATTGATCCCGCCTTGAGTCACTATCGAATACCCCGCAATTTAAACTCCCGAACTCTACAAAACTTAATCCCATATGAAAGAGTACCTCTCAAGTACCTCAATACCCTCTTTGCAGCTACCATATGCAACTCACTTGCACAATTGAGAAATCTAGATAAGACACTTACGGGAAACATGATGTCCGGCCTAGTTGCGTGAGATACATAAGACAGCCAATCAAACTTCTATAAACTCTTTCATCTGCAGTCTTTGATCCATCCTCCTTTTGAAGCTTTTCCTTATGACCCATTGGAGTACTCACACTCTTGCACTCCTCCATGTTGAATCTCCTTAGGATCTCCTTCAAATACTTCTTTTGACAAATAAAAACTTCATTCTGAGTCTGCTTGACTTCCATTCCTAGAAAATATGACATCTCACCAAGATCAGTCATTTCAAACATCTTCATCATCTCTTGCTTAAATGCGAATGTCCGAGCACTATTACTCCCTGTCACCAAAGCATATCATCCACATAAAGAGACACCACCACTAAGTCGGATACTAACTTCTTGACATATAGAGTGGATTCACCGAGGCTTTTCTTGAAACCTAGACCCAACAAGTGCTCATCCATCTTACCGTACCATGCTCGGGAGCTTGCCTCAAGCCATAGAGAGCCTTTCTCGGCAAATAAACTTTCTCCTCCCCGGCCCGGTGTGACAAAGCCTTCTCGGCCGCTCAACATAAATCTCCTCCCGCAACACTCCATTCAAAAATGCAGATTTCACATCTAACCGATATACCTTCCATCCTTGTTGAGTGCCAAAGCAAGAATCATTCTAATTGTATCAAGTCTTGCCACAGAGCAACGGTTTCTGAAAATCAACTCCCAAACTCGTGCATATCCCTTCACTACCAACCTGGCCTTATGCTTATTCACCGAGCCATCGGGATTAAATTTGGTCTTGAAAACCCATTTTACTCCAATCACCTTCCTATCTTCGAGCCTCTCCACTAGCTCCCATGTCTCGGTTCTTTTCTATCATAGCCAACTCTTCCTTCATTGCATTCATCCACCTCTGATCACTTTTAGCTTCCTCATAACCCGCAGGTTCCAAAACAGCCACACTGCACCTTTGATATATATCGGTCAAAGATTTGGTACCTCTAACTGGAACATCATCCACTAGTTCGTCAGGTTCCAATGAGACCTCTTTGTGCTTGCCTTGTGGCTCATTTGTCCAATCCCATTTCTCATCTTCTAGGAATTGAACATCTCTGCTAGTGATCACCTTCCCTGTCTGTGGTTGATAGATCCTGTAAGCTTTTGATACTAAACTGTAGCCAACAAAGATCCCAGGTTCAGCTTTCTCTCCCAACTTGTCTCTCTTGACTTGTGGAATATGAGAAAAACACAAACAGCCAAACACCTTCAAATTTTTTAGAATTGGCTTGACATCAAACCAGGCTTCAAAGGGTGTCTTCATCTCCAATACCCTTGTAGGTAATCTATTCAAGAGAAAACTGCGCCGTGCTTGCATTCGCCCAAAACTCTTTTGGTAGACTCTTCTCATAAAGCAAACACCTAGTCATCTCCATAATGGTTCTATTCTTTCTCTCACTAACTCCATTTTGCTGTGAGAGTAAGGAGCGATAAGGCGATGCTCAATTCCAGCCTCTTCACGAAAGATTTAAACCTCTCGTGAAGTGTATTCTTTCCATTATCGATCTAATGACCTGAATTTTGCAGCCACTTTGGTTCTCAACCCATTTCTTAAACTTCCGAAATATCTCAAAGCAACTTCGACTTCGCTTCATAAAGTAAATCCAGCACATTCTAGTATAATCATCAATGAAAATAATGAAATACCTGCTGCCATTTAGTGAAGGAGTCACTTGTGGACCACATAGATCCGTATGAATTAGCTGCAGCTTCTCTGTCGCTCTCCAAGTGGATTTCTTGAAGGGAAGTCTTGTCTGCTTGCCTAGCAAACAAGCTTTGCACCTTGTGATCTGCTCCTCCAGGTTTGGTAACCCGGTTGCCATTTCATTCCTCTGCATGAACAAAGACGCCTTTATGATGAAAGTGCCCCAACCTCTTGTGCCATAATTCTAAATCATTAGCCCGACACTTGAATGCCATCTCGCTCCTTCTCAAGAGGATTCAAAGAAAAACTTTTCTTTGCATTTTTATCTTGAACAACTCGACCATTGGAGTCGAAGATCAAACACTTCTCCTCTTCAAATATCACCTTAAATCCCTTTTCTACCAACTGCCCCACACTCAGCAAATTTTGATCAATTTTAGGCACATACATCACATCAGAAATCAGCTTAGTTCCAGCACAACTCTCCATTGCTACAGTCCCTTTACCTTTCACTTCTAAGTACTCCCCATTCCCAATCCTCACTCTTGACTTCAACGACTTGTCAAGGTTTATAAACAGCGTTTCATCACTTGTCATATGGTTTGTGCAACCACTATCAACAAGCCAACTATCACATGGAGTACTAGAGGAGAAACAAGAGGCAACAAACAGTTGATCTACCTCTTGCCGAACTGCGGCATGTGCCTCACCCCGCTGCGATCTCTCTTTTCTTTGCGTAAACTTCTCAATGTGTCCAAGCTTATGACACTTTCTGCACCTTACATCTGGTCTCTTCCAACACCTAAAATGTGGATGATTCTTTTTCCACAGTCTTGACATGAGGAATATCTTCCCCAATTGTTCTTGGAGTTGCTCGCACTATTCTCTCTTGCAGCAGTTTCTGAACCACTACCACCATTTCCTTTCTTCCCTTTCCACTTGTTAACTTTTCCTCCTATATTTTGCTATTCTTTGGCCAGCAAAGCTCCTTCTGTACTTCCTTCCACCCTCATTAACCTCCTCTCGCTCTTGCGCTTGCAAAGCACTTAGCAATTCTCGCCAACTTAATCGAGACAAATCCTTGGTATTCTCCAAAGAGGCAATGGTTGCCTCAAACCTTTCGGGCAAGGAGACAAGAATCTTCGCACTAGCCTATTATCGAGAGGGTCGGTGCCTAGAACTCTTGCCGATTTGCAATGTTTATCAACTTACCGAATACTCCTTAATTGTCTCGCATTCCTTCATCTGCAGTCTCGAATTCTCGTGATCAAGTTTAACCCCTTCATGCTTCCGATCCTCTCATCTCCTTGATACTCGGCTTTAAGGAAGTCCCAAATAGCTTTGGCTGATTCACAAGCCATAATTCTGCTGAAAATGGCAAAGCGAGACAGCAAAGATATAAACAAGACTTTGCCTTTACTTTCTTTGTCGTCCTCTCCTTGTGAAACTTGATTTGATTGATGGTTGGATTGTCGGGAAGGGGAGCGACTTCATAATCTTGTTCCACAGCTTCCCAAAAATCACAACCCTCTAGATAGGCTCGCATTCTCACTTTTGCCCAGGCTTGATAATTTTCTCCATCAAACGTTGGCGGAGCCATTGCTGAAAAACCACTTGATCCCGCCTCCATCTTGCTTTTAACTTCTATGGATGCAGACACCTCTCAATCAATCTCACAAGTCACTCACAGCCCCTTAAGATCAAGAGAGCTCTGATACCAATGTTGTTTTCTTTTCTTGAAAAAAAAAACAGAGAACACGTAGACAGCAAAAACAGAAAAAGGAGTTTACAGCAGAAGCAGAGAACACGTTTACAGCAGAAGCAGAGCGTCGTGTTCAGAAACTGGGAAAAAAAATATGTTCAAAATACATACTAGAACGTAACCACAAACCCACGTTGCCGACAAACGGCTTGCTTGATCCACAAAATCAGCAACATATCAGAATATCTAAGATACGTGCAGCTAACTGCTCCTAGGAGATAAGATTGACTAACCAACTCCTAAAAAACAGGACACCAACAACTAAACAAAAAAAAAAAAAAAAAAAAAAAGAGAAAAACAGCACGTGCAGTCTTGATACATCAACAGATGGGCCCCGCAGAAGAGGTCCTGGACCATGGCGCCGTCGCAGCGTTCCCGACGCACAGCAGGGTGGAACTCGACGCCGGAGAGCGTGGTCGCCGAAGCCGATGTTGTGTTGGCCGTTCTTGGCGGACCAGCGCTTGAACAGCCGGGCCGGTGAGCCACTTGTGGAAGGTGGGGCTTGACATGAAGGACGTGTGCGACAGGGAGGTGGTGGAGAGGATGGTGAACGAGGTGATGGGGGAGAGGAAAGAGGAATTCGCGGCGGCGGCCGGCGACTTGGCGAGGAGGGCGAGGGACGCAGCGAGCGAAGGTGGGTCATCGTGGGATAATCTGGACCGCTTGATTGAGGATATAAGGTCCATGAAGCCCAGTACCTGAAGTCCAACGTTGTCTTGTGATTTCTTCCGTTATTGAAGTATAGGATTCCTAGAATTCCAAAAGTTCAAATAACATGCACCGATGGATACTTATCGGTGTTTCTTTTAATGTCTCAATCTCATAATCGTTAATATATTTGGATCATATTGTTGTGGTGAATAGACGCAAATATTAATGGAGGCAATCTTTATTTTCATTTCATTATAGGGGAAAGACACTTTCCTAGACAGTAAGGCTACATCATTGAACTTTTCAAAATTTCCATTACGATCGCCGGAATATGTTGCTTTCTCTTTCACTCTATCATAAAATCATCGTCAATTTCTTTCCCCCTACTTGATGCCCATTTATCGATACCGTGATGGAGAGGCTCATTCCCTGAATTATATGCCATCGGACCCCTCCACGTCCATCTCAAATTGAGACTAACGGTGGCCAGAGTCAATGTGCTGATCTCGAGAAATAATGGGATCTTGAGAGAGGATAGAAGCTGCATGGGTTGGCTCGACAATCAGCCGCCGAAGTCGGTGGTTTACGTGAGCTTCGGGAGCATTGTGGTGATCACTAGGGACCAGGTCATGGAGCTCTGGTTCGGTTTGGTCAACAGTGGGGTGAGATTCTTGTGGGTGTTGAGGCCAGACTCGGTGGCCGAGCAAGACAGCAGTGACCGGATCCTTGCTGAGCTCACGGAGGCGACGAGCGAGAGAGGGTACCGTTGAATGTTCAATCTTTTCTTGAGGAATCTACCCAAGCTTTCTCATCACATGGAACTCTAGTGACAGATACTTTGTGCCATTGTCATACCGACCTGGCGGTTCTCTGCTAAAAATCAATGCATCGCTTCTGAAAATAGCTCACCATCGCGTCGCGTGTTCCCAACAGGTATCTAGAGGAGTGAGCACCGCAAGACAAGGTCCTGGCGCACTGGACCATCGTCTGCTTCCTGAGCCACGATGGGTGAAACTCGACCCTATAGGCCGTAGCTGCCGGCATCCCCATGATTTGCTGGCCATGCTTCGCCGACTAGCTACTGAACAGCAGGTTCGTGGACCAGGTGTGGCGGAACAGAGCAGACGCGAAAGACATGTGCAACAGAGTTGCGGACGAGAGGGCAGTGAGAGATCTGATGGATCCGGAGAGGCGGAATGACGGTGAGATAAGAGATTCTGCAGAGAAGATGGTGAAGCTTGCCAGAACCAGTTCGCGCTTCGGAGGCTTGTCGTATTGCCATCTGGAGAGGTTGATCCTGGATATCAAGAACAGGGCAGCTCATCAAAATTGAATCACGAATTCGAATGATTATTGAAATACACTTACTCGAGATGTAAGGAAATGTAGCTGCCTCTAGTGGTGGCTAGAATAAAGAGAGAGAAAGTATCAAAACTATGCATTTCAATCGGCGTGAGATCTCGAATTCAATTCATACTCAGTGTAGTCCCTTGCAGCCGAGTGATGAGGAAGTATTTCTGTGCGAATCTTCTAATGTAGATGACCTATATTTGGTCGGATTTAGAAGGCGGATTTAAAATTTGGTGCACAAATGATGATTTAAGTTACCACCAGACTTTTATGGTGAAAAGAAATTTGGGAGAAAATTAAAACAGAGAAATCGTGAAACTAGAAGGGAAGGATGCTTGCCTTCGCATAGTGGTGTTTTGATGTCCTCATATGTTCTAACCTTCAATCTTTGAGAGGTGACCACACAACAACAATGCTACTTAAACCCAATAAACTTTAAATTTATTGTACATATGTCAATTCAATCCTAAACTTTTTAATTTTGTCAATTTAATCATAATTTTTCCACAAATTCAAATATAGTTATTCCAATTAATTTTCGTTGAAAAATCACTAACATGATGGTTTAATCATTGTAGACCATTCTACATGGCACACTCTTACATCAACAATTTCTAGTAAAAATTGACTTGAGGGATTACTTTGAAATTTTGCACAAAAGTCTAAGATTAGATTGACAAAATTTAAAAAGTTAGGATTGAATTGGCATCCACACAATAAGTTTAAATTGATTGGACAAATTCCCTTCAATGTATGCAAATTACATTCTTAACTGAAGATGTCAAAGTTTTTAAGGCCATTAGCATGTAGTACCTCCTAAGCATCCACAACAAAATTTTCTTAAGCTTCGTTTGTTTTATAAAAAATAAAATGATTTGGAAAACATTTTCCAAGAATTGATCGGTTGTATTACTTGAAATAATTAGTCAATAAAAAATGTTTTCATTTTTTACAACAATTTATACCCAAAAATTTTCGTGCACAGTGAAAATTTTTCACTAAAATTTTTAGAAAAGATTAAGGCTCCCTCTTACTCGAAGAGAAAATCATTTTGACCCAATAAAAATTTATTATTTTCAGTCCATGGAAAATGTTTTTGGTAGATCAAATTAGTTTTCACTCATCCAAACACTAAAAGTCAAAAAATAAATTCCCAAAAGTAATTTTCTTTCAAACAAACAACAATAATACCACATCAAAATAAGAAACAACGCGTTAGATCAGAGAAAGGAAAGTAGACCACTACAGCGGTGTCTCACGACAGCAACCATTCATTGCATTGCTTCAATAATACATGATAAAGTTATAGCAAAATTCATAGGCATAGGGAGCATTTCTCACTTTATAATTAAGGTGTTTTTCTGTAGAATTAGGGTCCGTCAATCCATGTTAAGAATCTGACCCGCCCAAAAAAAAAAAAAAAAAAAATTCCATGTTAAGAAAGACACAAACCCAATACGGAAATAAAGTTAAACTCCGGGACAAGGGCACTGCATCGCGAGGCGTATGCTGAAATCGTACTGAAAGGCCAAATTGGCTTTCCGGCAGATCAATACCGACAAAACTTGGTAAATTATTGCTGGAAGGAGAAACTGGACCAGGTACAGAACCTTGAGGATTTTATTGCATTTTTTCAAATGCTTAGAGCTTGATGAACTTTAGGGCAAACATTATAATTTTTTCCCTAATTTTCTCATATTTTTTATTTTGAATGTCACGTGATCATATTTTTTTTATTTAAAAAAAAAAAAACTTGCATTCCCTACTGTGGAGCTACAAAAGATTCTTAAGACAAAAGCGTGGAACATCATCGATTACGTACCTTACCCAAAAAAAACATCATCCATTACGCAAGATGACCAGACCCTGATTCTCTTTCGTGTTCTTGAACTTGCTGCTACGTAACATTCCAATTTCCATCAGCAATGATGCAAAATCGACAAAATCAAGCAGATGCATGGCCATACCATGATGATCCCATGTTCATCCGTCAATATGCTGCCTTGCCAAGGAAGATCAGTTCTCCAAGATCACAGAGGTTTCGCGATTATTATTGTTTCGAGGGGACTAAGGCCTGCATCGGAACAGAATTCACATCTTGAAGAAAGTCTCTGACCTAACGCAGATCTCAATCAACTTTAAGCTTTCGCCTAATCAAGCTGCAAACCAGGAATCTGAGGGCAGCCTGTCACACGTTGGGGTTGAACTCAGAGGACAAGAACACGCCGCAGCATGTGGCGTCGTATAAAGACGGCGGCTTAAAAACAAAGAATTTGTCAGAAAAAGCCGATAAGAATGGCCCTCGGTTTTATGATTCTGTGTCATGGGTGGTCATGATCAGGTCATTATCTCGCAGGAAAAGTTGACGGAATCGAACCCTTGGGCCTCCATCCTGGGTTGATGAATGTTTTTTCACCTGCGGCGGCAATTTTTCAAAAGCATACATGACTGAGTTTCATAGTTTTCTCAACAATTTTCTAGACATCGTCACAACTCCATGGAATCACTCTTTTCACTCCATAATGGACAGAACTGTCATTTGTTGAATGTATTTGCATTAGCGGTTTTTATCGGAGAATGATTCTCTAACGGGCATTCTGTATACTTGTGGAAGCCAGGATAACTTTAGGCAATCGATACATTAGCTGCAAATTTCATAACTATCCTATTAACATGAAAGAAAAGGTTCAACAAGACAGCAGGGAAAATTTCCAAAAAAACCTAAAATTTATTTGTATGGCGAACAATTCAATACTAAATATTTCAATTTGGTCAATTCAATTATAAACATTTTGATAATTTATCATTGTAATCCTTCAAGTCAATTTTGTTTAGAAATTGTTGACATAACCAATTTTTGCAATTTCTTTTTAATTTTTCTTCTTTTTTTCTTTCCTTTCTTTTTTTTTTTTTCAACTCTAAGCCGACAAGGTTGTCAACCACAAGTAAGGGTGTCGGGCTTTACTTAAATCTAGACGAATTGTCAAATTGTTCAATATTAAGAATTGTGTTAGAGAAATCCTACGTTAGAGAATTTGCTAAGCATTTCCCAACATATTTTTGATAATTTTCCCAAAGGGAGCGGACCTTGTCCTGCGGTTGTCTTGCAGTGGTCTCTTGAAAGTGAAGAAAATGATGTTCTTTCCGGAACTCATCTCCACTTCCAAAGAGAGGGTAAGGAGGCGACTATTCTATAAAGGGGAACACGAATCCAATCATAGCATCCAAAAGACCGCAATGGATCCATTGGCTGTTGCTCCTCCTCATGTCGTCATCTTTCCTTTAGCTGCTCAAGGCCATGTGAACTCCATGCTCAAGCTCGCCGAGCTTCTCGCCCTCTCCGGCCTCCGCATCACCTTCATCAACTCCGAACACATCCACCATCGCCTCCTCCAACATGCCGACATTCAAGCCCGTTTCGCTACCTACCCGGACTTCCGATTCAAGGTCATATCGGATGGCTTCCCGATAGACCACCCGAGGGCCGCCGACCACGCCATAACTACATTCAATTACGTCAAGAGCATAACCAAGCAGCTGCTTGAAGAGTTGGTGTCAGCTCCGGACCGGCCCGTGACCTGTATCATTGCTGATGGAATCCTGAGCTTCACCATTGATTTCACTGGAGACCTCGGAGTTCCAGTCATCGCGTTCCGCACGATAAGCGCGAGTTGCTTCTGGGCTTATTTCTGTATTCCGCGCATGATTGAGATTGGAGACCTCCCCATCAAAGGTAATGTTCCCACTCAAGCATTCCCTGAACGTCTTGATTCTGTTCAATTTTGAGAGAAGCTTGACCTAAAAGTAAGGTGTGGTGTTCAAAAGGGTGCAAAATAAATAACAAATTGGAGTGAAACTCATTGAGGAATTTCATCGACCAACTGAACTTCTATTATTTTATAGGAGACGAAGACATGGACCGTGACGTGACGAGCGTGCCGGGCATGGAGGACATCCTCCTAAGTGCCGAGACCCGCCGAGTTTCTGCCGAGTTGCCGACCTCTCCGACTCGGCTCCTCCAAAGACGTGACGACGCGCACCCTCCAGACCACCGAGCCCGAGCCCTCATCCTCAACAACTTCGACCAACTGGAGGGCCCCGCCCTTTCCCGCATTCGAACCCACTTCCCCAACCTCTACACAATCGGCCCTCTCCACTCGCACCCGAAATCCAGACTCTCATCGTCGTCACCGTCGTCACCACCACCATCGTCGGCAAGCAACAGTCTGGGGAAGTCGACCGGAGTTGTATCGCCCGGCTCGACAAGCAACCACCGAAGTCGGTCGTCTACGTGAGCTTCGGGAGCATCACGACTCTCAACAGACACGACTTCACGGAGTTACAGGTACGGCCTCGTGAACAGCGGGAGGCGCTTCCCGTGGGTCTTGCGGTCGGACTCCCTACCCGAAGGCGAGCGGCGGCCGTCCGGAGGAGCCGAGGGAGGCGGTGGCGGAGAGGGGGTGCATCGTGGGGTGGGCCCCACAGAGGAGGTCCCGCACCACGGCGCCATCGCAGCGTTCCGACGCACGGCGGATGGAACTCCACGCCGGAGAGCGTGGTCGCCGGAAGCCGATGGTGTGTTGGCCGTTCTTCGCGGACCAGCAGTTGAACAGCCGGCTGGTGAGCCACTTGTGGAAGGTGGGGCTCGACATGAAGGACGTGTGCGACAGGGAGGTGGTGGAGAGGATGGTCAACGAGGTGATGGGGGAGAGGAAGGAGGAATTCGCGGCGGCGGTGACTTGGCGAGGAGGGCGAGGGACGCGGCGAGCGAAGGTGGGTCCTCGTGGGATAATCTGGACCGCTTGATTGAGGATATAAGGTCCATGAAGCCCAAAAGAGGCAAGTCCAACGTTGTCTTGTGATTTCTTCTGTTTTAGAAGTAGAGGATTATTAGAATTCCAAAAGTTCAAATAACATACACCAATGGATACTTATCGGTGTTTCTTTTAATGTCTCAATCTCATAATCGTTGTTGTAAAATATCGCGTTGCAAATATATAATAGAGAAGAGATTTGAGAAGAGAAAGCAAGTGAACACTAGAGATAGTAGCAAGATGAGAGAGCTTTATTTCTAATATCTCACTGTCGTGTTTCTGTGTGATTGTGTATTGTACATCAAAACTAAACTCCTATTTATAGGAGAACAAGAATGTACTTATCATTAATATCAATGTATCGAATGATACATGTACATGATAAGGGAGACGAACGTTCATTGTATAGGGAGATGTACTTTAGAACATTTGATACAAATGTGTTATAATAAGTACATTGGATAAGATGAATATAATGAATATTCATTCATGTATTCTATCCATTCATGTATTTCATAACACTCCCCCTTGAATATTCATCATATTCATTATAAATGTGCATTGAATGATACTGGCTCATTAAAAACCTTAAGCCGGAAAAACCCAGTGGGATAAAAATCGGACAAAAGGGAAAAAGAGTGCAGAGCACACATGTTATGATATCTTCCTTTTGTGGATGCATTAATTGCCTTGTTAAAAAATTTAAGCTGGAAAAACCCTATGGGAAAAAAACCGGACATAAAGAAAAAAGAGTACAATGTATATATAGCCACTCCTGGGACTAATCATTATTGCATCTTGTGAACTAGCTGCATATCAATGCTGCAATGCATAGTTCATAATATCTCCCCCTCAATAGAGCCATATAGCCACTTCTGGGGCTAATTAATCTTACATCTTATGAACTCGCCTCATACCAATGCCATATACTAATTTCTCAAAACTTGATGTTGGTAATGATTTAGTAAAAAGATCTGCAAGATTATTTATGGATCGAATTTGTTTAACATCAATTTGTCGACTTTCTTGGAGTTCATGAGTATAGAAAAATTTCGGTGAGATATGATTGGTCCTATCACATTTGATATATTCTCCCCTGACTTGTGCAACACAAGCAGCATTATCTTCATAAATTATAGTGGGAGAATTTGTAACCAGTATTAAGCAACAAGAATTATGAATATGTGTTATAACGGATCTTAACCAAACACACTCTCTTCCAGCTTCATATAAAGCAATAATCTCGAGTGGTTAGAAGATGTAGCTACTAGCGATTGCTTCGTAGAACGCCAAGAAATAGCGGTGCCGTTATAACAAAATAAATACCCGGTTTGAGAGCGAGCCTTATGTGGATCGGATCTATATCCAAAGACGCATATCCAACTAAACCGGAGTTAGTGGAATCCTTGGAATAATATAATCCCAAATTTATGGTTCCTCGGAGATAACGGAAAATATGTTTAACTCCATTCCAATGTCTCCGAGTTGGCTCAGAACTAAAACGTGCCAATAAATTTACCGCAAAAACGATATCTGGTCTCGTATATTGTGCCAAGTACATCAAAGCCCTAATTGCATTGAGATATGGTACTTCAGGACCAAGTATCTCTTCATCAGATTCTCTAGGACGAAATGGGTCCTTTTGGGGATCTAGAGACCTTATAACCATAGGGGTACTCAATGGGTGAGCATTGTCCATGTTGAAACGTTTAAGCAATCTTTCAACATATGATGATTGATGGACGATTATTCCATTTGCTTTATGCTCAAGCTCTAGACCAAAACAAAGTTTGGTTTTACCCAAATCTTTATCTTCAAACTCCCTTTTTAAATATTCAGCAGTTTCAGCTAACTCTTCTAGAGTTCCAATTAAATTTATATCATCGACATAAACTGCTATAATAGCAAATCCAATTTCTGATTTCTTAATAAACACGCATGGGCAGATAGGATCATTTTTGTACCTTTCCTTAATTAGGTACTCACTTAGGCGTTGATACCACATGCGACCATTGCTTTAACCCGTACAAGGATCTTTGCACAATTTTATTGAGAATAAATTGCGGGGAGTGCATGCTTCAGGCATTTTGAATCCCTCGGAATTTTCATATAAATATCAGAGTCTAATGAGCCATATAGATATGCCGTCACAACGTCCATAAGACGCATTTTCAATCTTTCAAAGATTGCTAGGCTAATGAGAAAACGAAATGTAATCATATCCATCACAGGTGAATATGTCTCATTATAATCAATCCCAGGTCTCTGGGAGAATCGTTGGGCAACGAGTCGGGCTTTATACCCGACAACCTCGTTTTCTCATTTCGTTTTCGGATAAATACCCATTTATATCCAACGGGCTTTACATTATCGGGGATACGAGTTACGGTCCAAAACCTCTCATTTAGTTAGGGAAGCTAATTCAGCTTTAATTGCTTCCTCCCACTTATGCCAATCTTGCCTTTGACGACATTCAATAATAGATTGTGGTTCACAATCATCATCCATAATTTGATGAGCAACGAGAATGCAAAAGCATCATCAATGATGATTTCATTTCGATCCCAAATTTCATTACAATATGTAATGGAATTCTCGCATTCCCGGGCTAGTGCTCCTTTCATGGGTTTGCGCCTCTTCAGGGGCAATAAGCTCCTTGGGAGCAAGCACAACGCCAGCTCTTCTCGGAGCGGATTCTTGATTCTTTCCCCTTCGTTTCGAGGAGCAAGATCTTTGATCCTATCGGTCCGCCACGCTTCAAGTGCGGGGATTTTGATCCATTTTAGCCTGTTCTTCGGGAACAGCTATCCTAGTTGGAGCATTTGCAGCTGGAATATAAGACTTCGTTACCTTAGTAGCATCATTAAATGCGTCAGGAAGTCTATTGGCCATAGCCTGTAAATGGATTATGCGTTGCACCTCGTTTTCACATTCAGGAGTCATTGGGTCTAATTGAGATAAATTTTTCTCATTCCAGGAAAAAACCTTAACTGGTTTTTGTTTTGCAGTCATGGAAGTTGTAGGTATCCCAATTGATGGAAACCTAGTCTCATCGAAATGACAATCTGCAAACCTAGCAAAAAAAGATCACCGCAGTTGGTTCCAAGAACCTAATGATAGATGGTGAATTAAACCCAACATAAATGCCCAAACGGCGTTGGGGACCCATTTTCGTCCTTTTTTGGCGGTGCTACGGGCACTGTCTGCACAACCAAAGGTTCGTAGATGTGAAATATATGGTTCATAACCAAGAACCATTTGAAGGGGAGATTGTAAAATACTAGCAGTGGGGCGTAATCTTATTAGAACTGCCGCATGCAAAACTGCATGACCCCATGCTGTATCGTTGAGATTCGTTCTCAATAATAGAGTGCGGGCAATAATTTGGATACGTTTAATCAAGGATTCTGCCAATCCATTTTGAGTATGAACATATGCAACCGGATGTTCAACCTCGATTCCGAGTGAAGCACAATATGTATCAAAACTCTTTGATGTAAATTCACCAAATTATCCATCCTTATGCTCTTAATTGGATAATCGGGAATTGTGCCTGGAGCTTTATAATCTGCGCAAGTAAACGTGCAAATGCGACATTGCGCGTAGATAGTAGGCAAACATGGGACCATCTACAGGATGCATCCACTAATACCATAAAATATCTAAATGGTCCACTTGGTGGTTGTATTGGTCCACAAATATCACCCCAAATTCTTTGCAAGAATAAATGAGATTCAAAATTAACATTTGTTATAGAAGATTTGATAATGAGCTTTCCTTGTGAGCAAGCCTCACAATTATAATCTTTGGATAACAATACATTTATATCATTTAAAGGGTGCCCTTTTGTATTTTGAATTATCCTACGCATCATTGAAGCGCCAGGATGACCAAGGCGATCATGCCACAGTCCAAATTGATCAGGGCTTACCAATCTCCAAGATGTGGTAGCGTAGGTTTCAACAGCTTTAATCATGACACAATACAAACCCATAGAAAAAGCTTCTAGTTTCTCATGGATGGTCTTCAGGCCCATCTTATAAGAGGAAATGCCAATGTATTCCTTATCTTGCTCATAAATAGTCTCAATATGGTACCCATTACGGCGTACATCTTTGAAACTGAGCAGATTTCTTTTTAATCGAATGCTTAGAAACACATTCTCAATATGCAGGATTGTGCCATTTGGCAAAATAATTGCAGCATTCCCAAAATCATCAATAATCGGAACAGGACCTGATATTGTATGGATTTGTGCTTTACGCAATGTCATACTCGAGAAAAATCGTCTACTACAAAATATAGTATGTGTTGTTGCACTATCAAGCAAACAAACATCTTCATTTTTCTCCGTATTTTCCATTTGCATTTATATTGACAATCAGTCGGTAGATCCTCGTACTGATAACGTGTTGTAAAATATCGCGTTGCAAATATATAATAGAGAAAAGATTTGAGAAGAGAAAGCAAGTGAACACTAGAGATAGTAGTAAGATGAGAGAGCTTTATTTCTAGTATCTCACTGTCGTGTTTCTGTGTGATTGTGTATTGTACATCAAAACTAAACTCCTATTTATAGGAGAACAAGAATGTACTTATCATTAATATCAATGTATCGAATGATACATGTACAGGATAAGGGAGACGAACGTTCATTGTATAGGGAGATGTACTTTAGAACATTTGATACAAATGTACCATAATAAGTACATTGGATAAGATGAATATAATGAATATTCATTCATGTATTTTATCCATTCATGTATTTCACAACAATCGTTAATATATTTATATCAAATTGTCATGGTAAATAGACGCGAATATTAATGGAGACAATCTTTATTTCCATTTAATTATAAGGAAATGACACTTTTTTGGGCTCTATGGCCACACCATTGAACTTTTCAAGGTCTTCCGTTGTGATCGCCAAAATACGTACTTTCTCTTTCACTCTATCATAAAAGCATCATCAATTTCATTCTTATGACTTGATGCTCATCTATCGATATTGTATCCATCGTTTCGCATATCATCTCTTCATTGGATTTGTTCGTTTAAGATAAAAAATAAAAAAAGAAATTCTATATTTTATTGTAACACAATATACAAGAAATGACAATTGTTAAACCATAAAATTATATAAAAAGTTATATACAAGATACACGAGATATTCTAAATACCAGTAAAATTTCATAAACCGCATATATTGTTTAATGGAATGGCAATGTAGTGGATCAAATATATTATATGCATCATTCTCAAAGAAAAGGTGATTGTAGAGAAACCAATTAGAGCTTTGTAACCTTTTCCATAAATAAGATTATTATTATTCATATTATTATTAAGGTAGGTATCTTGGTGACTTACAAAAGGTAGGTGATATAGTGATCTATTAGGGTAGTGTGACTTGTAATCTTTTCCATAAATAATAATAATAATAATAATAATAATAATAATAATAATAATAATAATAATAATAATAATAATATCATCGCTGTCCTTGTCGTCATCATCATTATTGTAACTTTGAGGAAATCGACGATCGACGGCTCTAATAATATAATATACATGTCGATGATCCTTCCTATTCGAGGGCCCAAGTACAAAAACCCATCATTTATTATCACCTTGTATCCAAGATAAAAGAAAAACCATCACCTCGTGTTTATATATATATTTTTTTAAAAAAGGCTAATTTTCTAATTATTATCGACATGTGATAGATTAGAACGATAAGAGTAAAGTTTGGTCATTTATGACAGAATTATTGACAACTTGAAAAAATTAACAAAAAGTAGAGTCGACAATCTCATATGCAACTGTCAATTTAATGAAATAAAGCTACCATTAAGATAGTGGCATTGAAGAAATCGTCAAGATAGTTGAGTCATTGTAACTATTTCGATAATCATTTGTAATCTATATTTGCAATCTCCCTTTGCAACTTTCGTTTGTGACCTCTGTTAACAATTGTCAATTATAACTTTAAATAGTACTCTCTCGAAGCCCTTGGCACACAAATAAACAAACAAGTTATCTTTCTATTCCTGCACTTTAGTTATAAACTCCACTTAAATTTCAATGTGTTTCTTAACTATATTTGCAATGGGTTCCTTCACATTGTGTGTTTCTTAATGAATAAAGCAACCATTAAAATAGTAAAGTCAAAGAAATCATCAAGATAGTTGAGTCATTGTATTGTGCTATAATCATTTGTAATCTGTATTTGCAATCCCCATTTGCAACTTCCATTTATATCTTTTGTTGATAACCGTCAATTGTAACTTTAAATAGTACTCTCTGGAGCCCGTGGCACACAAATAAACAAGCATGTTATCTTTATATTCCTACACTTTGGTAATAAACTTCGCTTAAATTTCAATGCGTTTCTTAAATATAGTTTCTATATCCATGTCATCAATTAAACTTCAACATGTATCTCTGCTATATATTCTAGATGCTTCATTATCCATTAAATTCTGGCATTACATCTTTACATTCTCAAGCTTTGTCATCAACTAAATTTCGATGTAATATGTGTACTTCCGGTTCCATTTAAGTTTATTATGTTCTTAAGTTTTGTCGTTAATTAAATTTCAACACAATTTGTGTATGTTCAGTTCCTTTTGCAATGAAGTTATCATTCTATTGTCTATATATGATATTTCTTGTCCAAAATCGCCACCAAACCGTCTCCTCTTTTTGATGAAAGATATTTCGTTGGGGAAAATTACCAAAAAGTCATAAATCTATTGTAATTGTGCCAATTCAATTCTAAACATTTTCTTTTAGCCAATTTAGTTCTAAACATTTTTATAATTATGCTAGTTTAGTCTATCCGGCCAAAATTGGTTGGCCGGCACTGATGTGGACACCGGCTGGTGATGGCCGTCCAACAAAAGCCGATATGGCAATTTTTTAATATATATATATTCTAATTTTAAAATGATTCTTGAATTCTTGAATTCTTTTTTTTTTTTCCACATTTTCCTTCCTCGGCCGGTTGGCACCGGCCGGAGGCGAGGGTCGATGAGGCTACTCGTCCCTGCTGGCCACTAGCGAAGGCAAGGCTACTTTCGCCAAATCTAACAAGGCTCGGCCTTGCCTAGCCATGGGGAGGTCGAGCCTTGCCGTCCTTGGGCGAGGAGCCTCATCGGCCACCGACGAGGTCGACCCTCGCTTTGGCCGGGCGAGGCCTTGCCCGGCCTAAGGCGACGATCAACCTCGCCGGTGGCTAGCGAGGCCACTGTCACCAGATCTGGCAAGGCTCGACCTCGCCTAGCCATGTTGAGGTCAAGCCTTGCCGTCCCTAAGCAAGGAGCCTCGCCTAGCAACGAGAAGGCTAACCGACCAGAGGAAGGAGAAGTGGATGAAAAAAAAAATTAAAAAAAAAATTCAAAAATTCAAAAAACAATTTATAAATGCCATGTCAACTTTCGCTAGACAGTCGTCGCCGCTAGCATCCACGTCGGTGCGACCAGCCGCTTTTGGCCGGATGGACTAAACTAGCACAATTGTAAAAAGTTTAGGACTAAATTGGCAAAAAAAAAAATTATAACTGAATTGGTACAATTGCAATAGGTTTATGACTTTTTAATAATTCCCCCTATTTCGTTGTGGAGTCAAATTCCAGCACAACATCTTTTTTGTACGCTTGCTGGGAAGAGCGTGGTCGATTGAGGAACTACAATGCCAAAAACAAGGAATCATCTAGAACCTAATCATGCTATGGACAACAACCCTAGCAATACGACTACCCAATCTGAGACCTCAATTGCTCCAACAATAGAGTCAAGCCAAGGAAGCAACATCAAAATCTCGTGGCACTTTATAGAGAAGCAGAAGAGGGAGTTAGCACGGAAGCTTACTTTGATGGTTACCATGAAGAGAACTATAGAATAAGACGACGAATCACATAGCAAGACATGTTTCTAACATGGTTGGGTCGATGGTCGTCAATGTAATCGATGATGTCATGTCAAGGCTCGAGACATTCAATGAGTCCATGCCGATTCAACAAAACATAATGGCTTCCATGTATGTTCCTCCAACTCTTAATCAATTGAATGGTGGAAAAAATTTAGGCCAAGCAATTCCAATATCATTGAGGATTTTATAAAAGCCTAAAAATCTTATCTACCCTAAATGTAGGGAGTAGAGAGGTCAAGTTTATTGATCTATCTACCCTAAATGTAGGGAGTAGAGAGGCCAAGTTTATTGATCTATCTACCTTGAAACTAGGAGGCGGGATAAATGTCAACTTGTGGATCTTGGTCAAGTGGTTGAACTTGTGTTGCAATAATTAGGTACCAATAGATGAATGGTCAAGTCAGTATAAGAGGCCTTATCCTAATTAGGTTAACACTACACCTTACCCAAGAGAATTCAAAACTCCTAACTTTGCTATTTTCACTAGCAAAGATAACCAATCAACTGTCATTCATTGCCTACTGTGGAGAGGTAGAAATAAATGAATTCCTTAGACTTAGGTTGTTCCATGTGTCTTTATTAGAAACTGCATTTACTTAGTATATGAATTTATCTCATAATTCAAATTGCATTTGGGTTGAGATGGAAAGACAATTTCATTTCACGTTTATAGAACGATACTTAAGATATCGATTTTTGATTTGGCCAAAATCTATGAATATGACAATGAGTCGGTCAATTAGTTTGTTGCTTGATTCAAGAGGGTTACAAATAGATGCCTTACTTCATTCTCAAAGAGAGAATTCACAAATTTGGCTTTTGGTAGATTAAAATCCAATCTTGGAAAAATATTCAATGGCCAAAATTTTCCCAATTTATTCCAATTGGCAACGAGAGTGTATAAGTATGAGCAACTACTTACAACGTGAATTAACTAGAGGATTGCATCAACTATTTTCATGTAATTTGTTGAACATTTACCAAACAATCAATTATTTAAAAATTTATGAATGACATTGTACATTGAATCAACATTTAGAGATTATTGGTGTCATTTTCCATTTTAAGAAAGAGTATTGGACCCACCCACCATTTACCTCATTTAATATTAGAATTGTAAGAAGAGCTAAGCCTCTAGAGAAAAAAGCACAATGCGTCGGCTCAGCGAAAGGAGAGTAGACTCCATTACAGCAGTGTCCCGTGACAGCAACCTTTCCTAGCATTGCTTCCACAATTAGATAAGATCACTGTATTCAATAATGACAACATAATGTACACTTTGTTCGTATGCGACACGTCTCGGTAGTAAGAGGATGACGACTATAAAACAAACCGTTCTGTCAGAAAAGAGTAAGGGTATAAGTGCTGATCATCCACTAGCAAAGTGGAACACGAATCCAATCAGAGGATCCAAAAGACGGCAATGGATCCACCGCCTGTTCCTCCTCCTCATGTCATCATCTTTCCTTTAGCTGCTCAAGGCCATGTGAACTCCATGCTCAAGCTCGCCGAGCTTCTCGCCATCTCCGGCCTCCGCATCACCTTCATCAACTCCGAACACATCCACCATCGCCTCCTCCAACATGCCGACATTCAAGCCCGTTTCGCTGCCTACCCGGACTTCCGATTCAAGGTCATATCGGATGGCTTCCCGATAGACCACCCGAGGGCCAGCGACCACGCCTTGACCACATTCAATTACGTCAAGAGCATAACCAAGCAGCTGTTCGAAGAGTTGGTGTCAGCTCCGAACCGGCCTGTGACCTGTATCATTGCTGATGGAATCCTGAGCTTCACCATTGATTTCGCTGGAGACCTCGGAGTTCCAGTCATCGCGTTCCGCACGATAAGCGCTAGTTGCTTCTGGACTTTTTTCTGTATTCCGCGCATGATTGAGAGTGGAGACCTCCCCATCAAAGGTAATATTCCCACTTCAGCATTCCCTGAACCTGTTGATTCTGTTTAATTTTGAGAAAAGCTTGATCTAAAAGTAAGGTGTGGTTTTCAAAAGGTGCAAAAGAAGTCGGAGTGAAACTCGTTGAGGAATTTCATCTAGCAACTGGACTTCTATTATTTTGTAGGAAACGAAGACATGGACCGTGTCGTGACGAGCGTGACGGGAATGGAGGACATCCTCCGGTGCCGAGACCTGCCGAGTTTCTGCCGGGTCGCTGACCTCTCCGACTGGCTGCTCCAGTATGTGACGACGCAGACCCTCCAGACCACCAGAGCCCGAGCCCTCATCCTCAACAGCTTCGACCAACTGGAGGGCCCCGCCATTTCCCAGATTCGAACCCACTTCCCCAACCTCTACACAATCGGCCCTCTCCACTTGCACCACAAATCCAGACTCTCGTCGTCATCCCCGTCGTCTCCACCACCATCGTCAGCATGCAACAGTCTTTGGGAAGTCGACCGTAGTTGTATTTCTTGGCTCGACAAGCAACCTCCGAAGTCAGTCATCTACGTGAGCTTCGGAAGCATCACGACTCTTACCAGACGCGACTTCACGGAGTTCTGGTACGGCCTCGTGAACAGCGGGAGGCGCTTCCTGTGGGTCATGCGGCCGGACTCCCTCGCCGATGGCAGCAACGGTGCGGTCCCCGAGGAGCTGAGGGAGGCAGCGGCGGAGAGGGGGTGCATCGTTGGATGGGCCCCGCAGGAAGAGGTCCTGGACCATGGCGCCGTCGCGGCGTTCCTGACGCACAGCGGGTGGAACTCGACGCTGGAGAGCGTGGTCGCCGGGAAGCCGATGGTGTGTTGGCCGTTCTTGGCGGACCAGCAGTTGAACAGCCGGCTGGTGAGCCACTTGTGGAAGGTGGGGCTCGACATGAAGGACGTGT
This sequence comes from Eucalyptus brandiana, assembly GCA_014182725.1. Classification (NCBI taxonomy): domain Eukaryota; kingdom Viridiplantae; phylum Streptophyta; class Magnoliopsida; order Myrtales; family Myrtaceae; genus Eucalyptus; species Eucalyptus brandiana. Next base: position 13,598,595 of record CM024677.1, on the reverse strand, counting down.
GCGACAGGGAGGTGGTGGAGAGGATGGTGAACGAGGTGATGGGGGAGAGGAAGGAGGAATTCGCGGCGGCGGCCGGTGACTTGGCGAGGAGGGCGAGGGACGCAGCGAGCGAAGGTGGGTCCTCGTGGGATAATCTGGACCGCTTGATTGAGGATATAAGGTCCATGAAGCCCAGTAGCTGAAGTCCAACGTTGTCTTGTGATTTCTTCTGTTTTTGAAGTAGAGGATTATTAGAATTCCAAAAGTTCAAATAACATACACCAATGGATACTTATCGGTGTTTCTTTTAATGTCTCAATCTTATAATCGTTAATATATTTGGATCATATTGTCGTGGTAAATAGACGCAAATATTAATGGAGGCAATCTTTTTTTTCGTTTCATTATAGGCTACACCATTGAACTTTTCAAGATTTCCATTACGATCGCCAGAATATGTTGCTTTCTCTTTCACTCTATCATAAAATCATCCTCAATTTCATTCCCACTACCTGATGCTCATTTATCAATACCGTGATGGAGAGGCTCGTTCCCTGAACTATAGGCCATCGGACCCCTCCACGTCCATCTCAAATTCAGACTAATGGCGGCCAGAGCCAATGTGCCGGTCTCGAGAAATAATGGGATCTTGAGAGAGGATAGAAGCTGCATGGGTTGGCTCGACAATCAGCCGCTGAAGTCGGTGGTTTACGTGAGCTTCGGGAGCATTGTGGTGATCACTAGGGACCAGGTCATGGAGCTCTGGTTCGGTTTGGTCAACAGTGGGGTGAGATTCTTGTGGGTCTTGAGGCCAGACTCGGTGGCCGAGCAAGACGGCAGTGACCGGATCCTTGCTGAGCTCGCGGAGGCGACGAGCGAGAGAGGTCATTTTCGATCTTCTCATGAGGAATCTACCCAAGATTTCTCATCATATGAAACTTTAGTGACAGATACTTTGCGCCATTGTCATATCGAGCTGGCGGTTCTCTGCTAAAAATCAATGCATCGCTTCTAAAAATAGCTCACCATCGCGTCGCGTGTTCCCAATAGGTATCTAGAGGAGTGGGCACCGCAAGACAAGGTCTTGGCGCATTGGACCATCGTCTGCTTCCTGAGCCACGGCGGGTGAAACTCCACCCTATAGGCTGTAGCCACCGGCATCCCCATGATCTGCTGGCCATGCTTCGCCGACCAGCTGCTGAACAGCAAGTTCGTGGGCCAGGTGTGGCAGAACAGGGCATACACGAAAGACATGTGCAACAGAGTTGCGGACGAGGGGCAGTGAGAGATCTGATGGATCTGGAGAGGCGGGACGACGGTGAGATCAGAGATTCTGCAGAGAAGATGGCGAAGCTTGCCAAAACCAGTTCGGGCTTCAGAGGCTTGTCGTATCGCCATCTGGAGAGGTTGATCCTGGATATCAAGAACAGGGCAGCTCATCAAAATTGAATCACGAATTCAAATGATTATTGAAATACACTTACTCGAGATGTAAGGAAATGTAGCTACCTCTAGTGGTGGCTAGAATAAAGAGAGAGAAATTATCAAAACTATGCATTTCATAAGTGTGAGATCTCATATTCAATTCATACTTGGTGTAGTCCTTTGTGGCCGAGTGACGAGGAAGTATTTCCTTGCGAATCTTCTAATGTGGATGACCTATATTTGGTCAGATTCAGAAGGAGGATTTAATATGGTGCATAAAAGATGATTAAGGTTACCACCAGACTTTTATGATAAAAAGAAATTTGGGAGAAAATTAAAACAGAGAAATCATGAAACTAGAAGGGAAGGATGCTTGCCTCTGCATAGTGGTGTGTTGATATCCTCGTATGTTCTAACCTTTAATCTTTGAAAGGTAACCACACAACAACAGTGCTATTTAAACCCAATCAACCTTAAATTAATTATACATATGCCAATTCAATCCTAAGCTTTTTAATTTTGCCAATTTAATTATAAACCTATGCACAAAATTCAAATATAATTATTCCAATCAATTTTAGTGAAAAATTGCTAACATGATGGTCTAATCATTGTAGACCATTCTACATGGCACACTTTTACATCAATGATTTCTAGTAAAAATTGACTTGAGGGATTACATAGAAATTTTGCACAAAAGTCTAAGATAAAATTGACAAAATTAAAAAAGTTAGGATTGAATTGGCATCCATACAATAGTTTAAATTGATTGGACAATTTCCCTTCGATGTATGCAAATTACATTCTTAACTAAAGATGTCAAAGTTTTTAAGGCCCTTAGCATGTAGTACCTCCTAAGCATCCACAACAAACTTTTCTTAAGCTTCATTTGTTTTATAAAATAAAAAATAAAAAAATGAATGATTTGGAAAATATTTTCCAAGAATTGATCGGTTGTATTGCTTAAAATAATTAGTCAATGAAAAATGTTTTCATTTTTTACAACAATTTATACCCAAAAATTGTTGTGGATGATGAAATTTTTTCACTAAAATGTTTAGAGAAGATTAAGGCTCCCTTTCTTGCTAGAAGAGAAAATCATTTTTTGTCCCAATAAAAATTAATTATTTTCAGTCCATGGAAAATGTTTTTGGTAGATCGGATTACTTTTCCCTCATCCAAACACTAAAAGTCAAAAAATGTTCCCATAAATAATTTTCTTTCAAACAAACAACAATAAAACCACAGTAAAATAAGAAACAACACGTTAGGTCAGAGAAAGGAGAGTAGAGACCACTACAGCGGTGTCTCACGACAGCAACCATTCATTGCATTGCTTCAATGATACATGATAAAGTTATAGCAAAATTCATCAGGCACAGTGAGCATTTCTCACTTTATAATTAAGGTGTTTTTCTGTAGAATTAGGGTCCGTCGATCCATGTTAAGAATCTGACCCCAAAAAAAAAAAACTCCATGTTAAGAAAGACACAAACCCAATACAGAAATAAAGTGTTTTCATGGTCTATACAGTCAAGTAATAAAACTGCCGAGTAAAACTCAGGGCCGCCCTTGACCTGCTGGGTTTAAACTCCGGGACAAGGGCACCGCATCGCGAGGCGTATGCTGAAATCGTACTGAAAGGCCAAATTGGCTTTCCGGCGTATCAATACCGACAAAACTTGGTAAATTATTGCTAGAAGGAGGAAACTGGACCAGGTACAGAACCTTGAGGATTTTATTGCATTTTTTCAAATGCTTAGAGCTTGATGAACTTTAGGGCAAACATTATAATTTTTTCCCTAATTTTCTCATTTTTTTATTTTGAATATCACGTGATCATATTTTATTATTTTAAAAAAAAACTTGCATTCCGTACTGTGGAGCTACAAAAGATTCTTAAGACAAAAGCGTGGAACATCATCGATTACGTACCTTACCCAAAAAAAACATCATCCATTACGCAAGATGACTAGACCCTGATTCTCTTTCGTGTTCTTGAACTTGCTGCTACGTAACATTCCAATTTCCATCAACAATCGATGCAAAATCGACAAAATCAAGCAGATGCATGGCCATACCATCATGATCCCATGTTGATCCGTCAATATGCTGCCTTGCCAAGGAAGATCAGTTCTCCAAGATCACAGAGGTTTCGCGATTATTATTGTTTCGAGGGGACTAAGGCCTGCATCAGAACAGAATTCACATCTTGAAGAAAGTCTCTGGCCTAACGCAGATCTCAATCAACTTTAAGCTTTCGCCTAATCAAGCTGCACACCAGGAATCTGAGGGCAGCCTGTCACACGTCGGGGTTGAACTCAGAGGACAAGAACACGCCGCAGCATGTGGCGTCGTATAAGGACGTAAAAACAAAGAATTTGTCCGAAAAAGGGCAAGAAATAAGAATGGCCCTCGGTTTTATGATTCTGTGTCATGGGTGGTCATGATCAGGTCATTATCTCGCAGGAAAAGTTGACGGAATCGAACCCTTCGGCCTCCATCCTGGGTTGATGAATGTTTTTTCACCTGCGGCGGCAATTTTTCAAAAGCATACATGACTGAGTTTCATAGTTTTCTCAACAATTTTCTAGACATCGTCACGACTCCATGGAATCACTCTTTTCACTCCATAATGGACAGAACTGTCATTTGTTGTATGTATTTGCATTAGCGGTTTTTATCGGAGAATGATTCTCTAACAGCCATTCTGTATCCTTGTGGAAGCCATGATAACTTTAGGCAATCGGTACATTAGCTGCAAATTTCATAACTATCCTATTAACATGAAAGAAAAAGCTCAACAAGACAGCAGGGAAAATTTCCAAAAAAACCTAAAATTCATTTGTATGGCGAACAATTCAATACTAAATATTTCAATTTGGGCAATTCAATTATAAACATTTAATAATTTACCATCCTAATCCTTCAAGTCAATTTGTTTAGAAATTGTTGACATAACCAATTTTTGCAATTTCTTTTTAATTTTTCTTCTTTTTTTTCTTTCCTTTCTTTTTTCTTTTTCAACTCTAAGCCGACAAGGTTGTCAACCACAAGTAAGGGTGTCGGGCTTTACTTAAATCTAGACGAATTGTCAAATTGTTCAATATTAAGAATTGTGTTTGAGAAATCCTACGTTAGAGAATTTGCTAAGCATTTCCCAACATATTTTTGATAATTTTCCCAAAGGGAGCGGACCTTGTCCTGCGGTTGTCTTGCAGTGGTCTCTTGAAAGTGAAGAAAATAATGTTCTTTCCGGAACTCATCTCCACTTCCAAAGAGAGGGTAAGGAGGCGACTATTCTATAAAGGGGAACACGAATCCAATCATAGCATCCAAAAGACCGCAATGGATCCATCGGCTGTTGCTCCTCCTCATGTCGTCATCTTTCCTTTAGCCGCTCAAGGCCATGTGAACTCCATGCTCAAGCTCGCCGAGCTTCTCGCCCTCTCCGGCCTCCGCATCACCTTCATCAACTCCGAACACATCCACCATCGCCTCCTCCAACATGCCGACATTCAAGCCCGTTTCACTGCCTACCCGGACTTCCGATTCAAGGTCATATCGGATGGCTTCCCGATAGACCACCCGAGGGCCGCCGACCACGCCATAACTACATTCAATTACGTCAAGAGCATAACCAAGCAGCTGCTTGAAGAGTTGGTGTCAGCTCCGGACCGGCCCGTGACCTGTATCATTGCGGATGGGATCCTGACCTTCACCATTGATTTCGCTGGAGATCTCGGAGTTCCAGTCATCGCGTTCCGGACGATAAGCGCGAGTTGCTTCTGGGCTTATTTCTGTATTCCGCGCATGATTGAGAGTGGAGACCTCCCCATCAAAGGTAATGTTCCCACTCAAGCATTCCCTGAACGTCTTGATTCTGTTCAATTTTGAGAAAAGCTTGACCTAAAAGTAAGGTGTGGTGTTCAAAAGGGTGCAAAATAAATAACAAATTGGAGTGAAACTCATTGAGGAATTTCATCGAGCAACTGAACTTCTATTATTTCATAGGAGACGAAGACATGGACCGTGACGTGACGAGCGTGCCGGGCATGGAGGACATCCTCCGGTGCCGAGACCTGCCGAGTTTCTGCCGAGTCGCCGACCTCTCCGACTGGCTCCTCCAGTACGTGACGACGCAGACCCTCCAGACCACCAGAGCCCGAGCCCTCATCCTCAACAGCTTCGACCAACTGGAGGGCCCCGCCCTTTCCCAGATTCGAACCCACTTCCCCAACCTCTACACAATCGGCCCTCTCCACTCGCACCTGAAATCCAGACTCTCATCGTCGTGGCCGTCGTCACCACCACCATCGTCAGCAAGCAACAGTCTCTGGGAAGTCGACCGGAGCTGTATCGCCTGGCTCGACAAGCAACCACCGAAGTCGGTCGTCTACGTGAGCTTCGGAAGCATCACGACTCTCAACAGACACGACTTCACGGAGTTCTGGTACGGCCTCGTGAACAGCGGGAGGCGCTTCCTGTGGGTCTTGCGGTCGGACTCCCTACCCGAAGGCAGCAGCGGCGCCGTCCCGGAGGAGCTGAGGGAGGCGGCGGCGCAGAGGGGGTGCATCGTGGGGTGGGCCCCACAGGAGGAGGTCCTGCACCACGGCGCCATCGCAGCGTTCCTGACGCACAGCGGATGGAACTCCACGCTGGAGAGCGTGGTCGCCGGGAAGCCGATGGTGTGTTGGCCGTTCTTCGCGGACCAGCAGTTGAACAGCCGGCTGGTGAGCCACGCTTGGAAGGCAGGGCTCGACATGAAGGACGTGTGCGACAGGGAGGTGGTGGAGAGGATGGTGAACGAGGTGATGGGGGAGAGGAAGGAGGAATTCGCGGCGGCGGCCGGCGACTTGGCGAGGAGGGCGAGGGACGCGGCGAGCGAAGGTGGGTCCTCGTGGGATAATCTGGACCGCTTGATTGAGGATATAAGGTCCATGAAACCCAGTAGCTGAAGTCCAACGTTGTCTTGTGATTTCTTCTGTTTTTGAAGTAGAGGATTATTAGAATTCCAAAAGTTCAAATAACATACACCAATGGATACTTATCGGTGTTTCTTTTAATGTCTCAATCTCATAATCGTTAATATATTTATATCAAATTGTCGTGGTAAATAGACGCGCGAATATTAATGGAGATAATCTTTATTTCCATTTAATTATAAGGAAATTACACTTTTTTGGGCTCTAAGGCCACACCATTGAACTTTTCAAGGTCTTCCGTTGTGATCGCCAGAATACGTACTTTCTCTTTCACTCTATCATAAAATCATCATCAATTTCATTCTTATGACTTGATGCTCATCTATCGATACTGTATCCATCGTTTCGCATATCATCTCTTCATTGGATTTGTTCGTTTAAGATAAAAAAATAAAAAAAGAAATTCTATATTTTATTGTAACACAATATACAAGAAATGACAATTGTTAAACCATAGAATTATATAAAAAGTTATATACAAGATACACGAGATATTCTAAATACCAGTGAAATTCCATAAACCGCATATATTGTTCAATTGAATGGCAATGTAGTGGATCAAATATATTATATGCATCACTCTCAAAGAAAAGGTGATTGTAGAGAAACCAATTAGAGCTTTGTAACCTTTTCCATAAATAAGATTATTATTATTCATATTATTATTAAGGTAGGTATCTTGGTGACTTACAAAAGGTAGGTGATATAGTGATCTATTAGGGTAGTGTGACTTGTAATCTTTTCCATAAATAATAATAATAATGATAATAATATCATCGTTGTCCTTGTCGTCATCATCATTATTGTAACTTTGAGGAAATCGACGATCGACGGCTATAATAATATAATATACATGTCGATGATCCTTCCTATTCGAGGGCCCAAGTACAAAAACCCATCATTTATTATCACCTTGTATCCAAGATAAAAGAAAAAACCATCACCTCATGTTTATATATATAATTTTTAAAAAAGGCTAATTTTCTAATTATTATCAACATGTGATAGATTAGAACGATAAGAGTAAAGTTTGGTCATTTATGACAGAATTATTGACAACTTGAAAAAATTAACAAAAAGTAGAGTCGACAATCTCATATGCAACTGTCAATTTAATGAAATAAAGCTACCATTAAGATAGTGGCATTGAAGAAATCGTCAAGATAGTTGAGTCATTGTAACTGTTTCGATAATCATTTGTAATCTCTATTTGCAATCTCCCTTTGCAACTTTTGTTTGTGACCTCTGTTAACAATTGTCAATTGTAACTTTAAATAGTACTCTATGAAGCCCTTGGCACACAAATAAACAAACAAGTTATCTTTCTATTCCTGCACTTTAGTTATAAACTCCACTTAAATTTCAATGTGTTTCTTAACTATATTTGCAATGGGTTCCTTCACATTGTGTGTTTCTTAATGAATAAAGCAACCATTAAAATAGTAAAGTCAAAGAAATCATCAAGATAGTTGAGTCATTGTGATTGTGCTATAATCATTTGTAATCTGTATTTGCAATCCCCATTTGCAACTTCCATTTATATCCTTTGTTGATAACCGTCAATTGTAACTTTAAATAGTACTCTCTGAAGCTCGTGGCACACAAATAAACAAACATGTTATCTTTATATTCCTGCACTTTGGTAATAAACTTCGCTTAAATTTCAATGCGTTTCTTAAATATAGTTTCTATATCCATCTCATCAATTAAACTTCAACATGTATCTCTGCTATATATTCTGGATGCTTCATTATCCATTAAATTCTAGCATTACATCTTTACGTTCTCAAGCTTTGTCATCAACTAAATTTCGATGTAATATGTGTACTTCCGGTTCCATTTAAGTTTATTATGTTCTTAAGTTTTTTCATTAATTAAATTTCAACACAATTTGTGTATGTTCAGTTCCTTTTGCAATGAAGTTATCATTCTATTGTCTATATATGATATTTCTTGTCCAAAATCACCACCAAACCGTCTCCTCTTTTTGATGAAAGATATTTCGTTGGGGAGAATTACCAAAAAAAGTCATAAATCTATTGTAATTGTGCCAATTCAATTCTAAACATTTTCTTTTAGCCAATTTAATTCTAAACCTTTTATAATTATGCTAGTTTAGTCTATCCGGCCAAAATTGGTCGGCCGGCACTGATGTGGACACCAGCTGGTGATGGCCGTCCGACAAAAGCTGATATGGCAATTTTTTAATATACATATATATATTCTAATTTTAAATATATTCTAATTTTAAAATGATTCTTGAATTCTTGAATTCTTTTTTTTTTTCCATATTTTCCTTCCTCTGGCCGGTCAGCACTAGTTGGAGGCGAGGGTCGGTGAGGCTACTCGTCCCCGCCGGCCACTAGCGAAGGCAAGGCTGCTTTCGCCAGATCTAACAAGGCTCGGCCTTGCCTAGCCATGGGGAGGTTGAGCCTTGCCATCCCTGGGCGAGGAGCCTCATCGGCCACCGGCAAGGTCGACCCTCGCTTTAGCTGGGCGAGGCCTCGCCCGTGGCTAGCGAGGCCACTGTCACCAGATTTGGCAAGGCTAAACCTCGCCTAGCCATGTTGAGGTCAAGCCTTGCCGTCCCTAAGCGAGGAGCCTCGCCCAGCAACGAGAAGGCTAACCAACCAGAGGAAGGAGAAGTGGATGAAAAAAAAAATTCGAAAAAATATTCAAAAATTCAAAAAACAATTTATAAATGCCATGTCAACTTTCGCTAGACAGTCGTCGCCGCTAGCATCCACGTCAGTGTTGACTAGCCAGTTTTGGCCGGATGGACTAAACTAGCACAATTGTAAAAGGTTTAGGACTAAATTGGCAAAAAATATATATATAATAAATATAATATATATATATATATATATATATATATATATAACTGAATTGGTACAATTGCAATAGGTTTATGACTTTTTAATAATTCCCCATATTTCGTTGTGGAGTCAAATTCTAGCACAACATCTTTTTTGTACGCTTGCTAGGAAGAGTGTGGTCGATTGAGGAACTACAATGCCAAAAACGAGGAATCATCTAGAACCTAATCATGCTATGGACAACAACCCTAGCAATACGACTACCCAATCTGAGACCTCAATTGCTCCAACAATAGAGTCAAGCCAAGGAAGCAACATCAAAATCTCGTGGCACTTTATAGAGAAGCAAAAGAGGGAGTTAGCACGGAAGCTTACTTTGATGGTTACCATGAAGAGAACTATAGAATAAGACGACGAATCACATAGCAAGACATGTTTCTAACATGGTTGGGTCGATGGTCGTCAATGTAATCGATGATGTCATGTCAAGGCTCGAGACATTCAATGAGTCCATGCCGATTCAACAAAACATAATGGCTTCCATGTATGTTCCTCCAACTCTTAATCAATTGAATGGTGGAAAAATTTAGGCCAAGCAATTCCAATATCATTGAGGATTTTATAAAAGCCTAAAAATCTTATCTACCCTAAATGTAGGGAGTAGAGAGGCCAAGTTTATTGATCTATCTACCTTGAAACTAGGAGGCGGGATAAATGTCAACTTGTGGATCTTGGTCAAGTGGTTGAACTTGTGTTGCAATAATTAGGTACCGATAGATGAATGGTCAAGTCGGTATAAGAGGCCTTATCCTAATTAGGTTAACACTACACCTTACCCAAGAGAATTCAAAACTCCTAACTTTGCTATTTTCACTAGCAAAGATGACCAATCAACTGTCATTCATTGCCTACTGTGGAGAGGTAGAAATAAATGAATTCCTTAGACTTAGGTTGTTCCATGTGTCTTTATTAGAAACTGCATTTACTTAGTATATGAATTTATCTCATAATTCAAATTGCATTTGGGTTGAGATGGAAAGACAATTTCACTTCACTTTTATAGAACGATACTTAAGATATCGATTTTTGATTTGGCCAAAATCTATGAATATGACAATGAGTCGGTCAGTTAGTTTGTTGCTTGATTCAAGAAGGTTACAAATAGATGCCTTACTTCATTGTCGAAGAGAGAATTCACAAATTTGGCTTTGGGTAGATTAAAATCCAATCTTGGAAAAATATTCAATGGCCAAAATTTTCCCAATTTATTCCAATTGGCAACAAGAGTGTATAAGTATGAGCAACTACTTACAACGTGAATTAACTGGAGGATTGCATCAACTATTTTCATGTAATTTGTTGAACATTTACCAAACAATCAATTCCAATATCATTGAGGATTTTATAAAAGCCTAAAAATCTTATCTACCCTAAATGTAGGGAGTAGAGAGGCCAAGTTTATTGATCTATCTACCTTGAAACTAGGAGGCGGGATAAATGTCAACTTGTGGATCTTGGTCAAGTGGTTGAACTTGTGTTGCAATAATTAGGTACCGATAGATGAATGGTCAAGTCAGTATAAGAGGCCTTATCCTAATTAGGTTAACACTACACCTTACCCAAGAGAATTCAAAACTCCTAACTTTGCTATTTTCACTAGCAAAGATGACCAATCAACTGTCATTCATTGCCTACTGTGGAGAGGTAGAAATAAATGAATTCCTTAGACTTAGGTTGTTCCATGTGTCTTTATTAGAAACTGCATTTACTTAGTATATGAATTTATCTCATAATTCAAATTGCATTTGGGTTGAGATGGAAAGACAATTTCATTTCACTTTTATAGAACGATACTTAAGATATCGATTTTTGATTTGGCCAAAATCTATGAATATGACAATGAGTCGGTCAATTAGTTTGTTGCTTGATTCAAGAAGGTTACAAATAGATGCCTTACTTCATTCTCAAAGAGAGAATTCACAAATTTGGCTTTCGGTAGATTAAAATCCAATCTTGGAAAAATATTCAATGGCCAAAATTTTCTCAATTTATTCCAATTGGCAACGAGAGTGTATAAGTATGAGCAACTTCTTACAACGTGAATTAACTGGAGGATTGCATCAACTATTTTCATGCAATTTGTTGAACATTTACCAAACAATTAATTATTTAAAAATTTATGAATGACATTGTATATTGAATCAACATTTAGAGATTATTGGTGTCATTTTCCATTTTAAGAAAGAGTATTGGACCCACCCACCATTTACCTCATTTAATATTAGAATTGTAAGAAGAGCTAACCCTCTAGAGAAAAAAGCACAATGCGTCGGCTCAGCGAAAGGAGAGTAGACCCCATTACAGCAGTGTCCCGTGACAGCAACCTTTCCTAGCATTGCTTCCACAATTAGATAAGATCACTGTATTCAATAATGACAACATAATGTACACTTTGTTCGTATGCGACCCGTCTCGGTAGTAAGAGGATGACGACTATAAAACAAACCGTTCTGTCAGAAAAGAGTAAGGGTATAAGTGCTGACCATTCCACTAGCAAAGTGGAACACGAATCCAATCAGAGGATCCAAAAGACGGCAATGGATCCACCGCCTGTTCCTCCTCCTCATGTCATCATCTTTCCTTTAGCTGCTCAAGGCCATGTGAACTCCATGCTCAAGCTCGCCGAGCTTCTCGCCATCTCCGGCCTCCGCATCACCTTCATCAACTCCGAACACATCCACCATCGCCTCCTCCAACATGCCGACATTCAAGCCCGTTTCGCTGCCTACCCGGACTTCCGATTCAAGGTCATATCGGATGGCTTCCCGATAGACCACCCGAGGGCCAGCGACCACGCCTTGACCACATTCAATTACGTCAAGAGCATAACCAAGCAGCTGTTCGAAGAGTTGGTGTCAGCTCCGAACCGGCCTGTGACCTGTATCATTGCTGATGGAATCCTGAGCTTCACCATTGATTTCGCTGGAGACCTCGGAGTTCCAGTCATCGCGTTCCGCACGATAAGCGCTAGTTGCTTCTGGACTTTTTTCTGTATTCCGCGCATGATTGAGAGTGGAGACCTCCCCATCAAAGGTAATATTCCCACTTCAGCATTCCCTGAACCTGTTGATTCTGTTTAATTTTGAGAAAAGCTTGATCTAAAAGTAAGGTGTGGTTTTCAAAAGGTGCAAAAGAAGTCGGAGTGAAACTCGTTGAGGAATTTCATCTAGCAACTGGACTTCTATTATTTTGTAGGAAACGAAGACATGGACCGTGTCGTGACGAGCGTGACGGGAATGGAGGACATCCTCCGGTGCCGAGACCTGCCGAGTTTCTGCCGGGTCGCCGACCTCTCCGACTGGCTCCTCCAGTATGTGACGACGCAGACCCTCCAGACCACCAGAGCCCGAGCCCTCATCCTCAACAGCTTCGACCAACTCGAGGGCCCCGCCATTTCCCAGATTCGAACCCACTTCCCCAACCTCTACACAATCGGACCTCTCCACTCGCACCACAAATCCAGACTCTCGTCGTCATCCCCGTCGTCGCCACCACCATCGTCAGCAAGCAACAGTCTCTGGGAAGTCGACCGTAGTTGTATCTCTTGGCTCGACAAGCAACCTCCGAAGTCAGTCATCTACGTGAGCTTCGGGAGCGTCACGACTCTTACCAGACACGACTTCACGGAGTTCTGGTACGGCCTCGTGAACAGCGGGAGGCGCTTCCTGTGGGTAATGCGGCCGGACTCCCTCGCCGATGGCAGCAACGGTGCGGTCCCCGAGGAGCTGAGGGAGGCAGCGGCGGAGAGGGGGTGCATCGTTGGATGGGCCCCGCAGGAAGAGGTCCTGGACCATGGCGCCGTCGCGGCGTTCCTGACGCACAGCGGGTGGAACTCGACGCTGGAGAGCGTGGTCGCCGGGAAGCCGATGGTGTGTTGGCCGTTCTTGGCGGACCAGCAGTTGAACAGCCGGCTGGTGAGCCACTTGTGGAAGGTGGGGCTCGACATGAAGGACGTGTGCGACAGGGAGGTGGTGGAGAGGATGGTGAACGAGGTGATGGGGGAGAGGAAGGAGGAATTCGCAGCGGCGGCCGGTGACTTGGCGAGGAGGGCGAGGGACGCCGCTAGCGAAGGTGGGTCCTCGTGGGATAATCTGGACCGCTTGATTGAGGATATAAGGTCCATGAAGCCCAGTAGCTGAAGTCCAACGTTGTCTTGTGATTTCTTCTGTTTTTGAAGTAGAGGATTATTAGAATTCCAAAAGTTCGAATAACATAGGATACTTATCGGTGTTTCTTTTAATGTCTGAATCTCATAATCGTTAATATATTTGGATCATATTGTCATGGTGAATAGACGCAAATATTAATGGAGGCAATCTTTATTTTCATTTCATTATAGGGGAAATACACTTTCCTAGGCAATAAGGCTACACCATTGAACTTTTCAAGATTTCCATTACGATCGCCAGAATAGGTTGCTTTCTCTTTCACTCTATCATAAAATCATCGTCAATTTCATTCCCACTACTTAATGCCCATTTATCGATACCGTGATGGAGAGGCTCATTCCCTGAACTATATGCCATCGGACCCCTCCACGTCCATCTCAAATTCAGACTAACGGCGGCCAGAGCCAATGTGCTGGTCTCGAGAAATAATGGGATCTTGAGAGAGGATAGAAGCTGCATGCGTTGGCTCGACAATCAGCCGCCGAAGTCGGTGGTTTACATGAGCTTCGGGAGCATTGTGGTGATCACTAGGGACCAGGTCATGGAGCTCTGGTACGGTTTGGTCAACAGTGGGGTGAGATTCTTGTGGGTGTTGAGGCCAGACTCGGTGGCCGAGCAAGACAGCAGTGACCGGATCCTTGCTGAGCTCACGGAAGCGACGAGCGAGAGAGGGTACCGTTGAATTTTCAATCTTCTCTTGAGGAATCTACCCAAGCTTTCTCATCACATGGAACTTTAGTGACAGATACTTTGTGCCATTGTCATACCGAGCTGCCGGTTCTCTGCTAAAAATCAATGCATCGCTTCTGAAAATAGCTCACCATCGCGTCGCGTGTTCCCAACAGGTATCTAGAGGAGTGAGCACCGCAAGACAAGGTCCTGGCGCACTGGACCATCGTCTGCTTCCTGAGCCACGATGGGTGAAACTCGACCCTATAGGCCGTAGCTGCCGGCATCCCCATGATTTGCTGGCCATGCTTCGCCGACTAGCTACTGAACAGCAGGTTCGTGGACCAGGTGTGGCGGAACAGAGCAGACGCGAAAGACATGTGCAACAGAGTTGCGGACGAGAGGGCAGTGAGAGATCTGATGGATCCGGAGAGGCGGAATGACGGTGAGATGAGAGATTCTGCAGAGAAGATGGTGAAGCTTGCCAGAACCAGTTCGCGCTTCGGAGGCTTGTCGTATTGCCATCTGGAGAGGTTGATCCTGGATATCAAGAACAGGGCAGCTCATCAAAATTGAATCACGAATTCGAATGATTATTGAAATACACTTACTCGAGATGTAAGGAAATGTAGCTGCCTCTAGTGGTGGCTAGAATAAAGAGAGAGAAAGTATCAAAACTATGCATTTCAATCGGCGTGAGATCTCGAATTCAATTCATACTCGGTGTAGTCCCTTGCAGCCAAGTGATGAGGAAGTATTTCCGTGCGAATCTTCTAATGTAGATGACCTATATTTGGTCGGATTTAGAAGGCGGATTTAAAATTTGGTGCACGAATGATGATTTAAGTTACCACCAGACTTTTATGGTGAAAAGAAATTTGGGAGAAAATTAAAACAGAGAAATCGTGAAACTAGAAGGGAAGGATGCTTGCCTTCGCATAGTGGTGTGTTGATATCCACATATGTTCTAACCTTCAATCTTTGAGAGGTGACCACACAACAACAATGCTACTTAAACCTAATGAACTTTAAATTTATTGTACATATGTCAATTCAATCCTAAACTTTTTAATTTTGTCAATTTAATCATAATTTTTCCACAAATTCAAATATAGTTATTCCAATTAATTTTCGTTGGAAAATCACTAACATGATGGTTTAATCATTGTAGACCATTCTACATGGCACACTCTTACATCAACAATTTCTAGTAAAAATTGACTTGAGGGATTACATTGAAATTTTGCACAAAAGTCTAAGATTAGATTGACAAAATTAAAAAAGTTAGGATTGAATTGGCAACCACACAATAAGTTTAAATTGATTGGACAATTTCCCTTCGATGTCCGCAAATTACATTCTTAACTGAAGATGTCAAAGTTTTTAAGGCCATTAGCATGTAGTAGTAGTACCTCCTAAGCATCCACAACAAACTTTTCTTAAGCTTCATTTGTTTTATAAAAAAAAAATGATTTGGAAAATATTTTCCAAGAATTGATCGGTTGTATTGCTTGAAATAATTAGTCAATAAAAAATGTTTTCATTTTGACAACAATTTATACCCAAAAATTTTCGTGGATGATGAAAATTTTTCACTAAAATGTTTAGAGAAGATTAAGGCTCCCTTTCTTACTAGAAGAGAAAATCATTTTTGTCCCAATAAAAATTTATTATTTTCAATCCATGAAAAATGTTTTTGGTAGATCGGATTAGTTTTCCTCATACAAACACTAAAAGTCAAAAAATAAATTCCCAAAAATAATTTTCTTTCAAACAAACAACAATAAAACCACAGCAAAATAAGAAACAACTCGTTAGGTCAGAGAAAGGAGAGTAGAGACCACTACTGTTAACTTATGACTCGAGTTTGAGATTCACTGAACTTTTAACGGATTTACAAAAGAGGAAATAATTAAAAGAAGAATTTTTTTCTTCTTTGGAGTGAAGCTGCGGAAGCCCCATGCTTTGCCGAAATCTTTTGGGATGAAGCCTCTGTACGTGAATTGAAAAGAGGTGGGCCCAGAGTCAAAGTGTTGACTCTGGGCACACACACACGCACAGCAGGCTGGATTTCCCTCTTTTATTCGGCCACGGAAACAAAAGACCGAAGTCCATGCGTGAAGATTAAAAGGTGGTGGGCCCAAGGTCAAAGTTTGACCTTGGGCACACACACGTATATATACGAACATGATTCACTTTTCTTCTTTTGGCGTGCGTGCATGGGACGGCTGAAACCCTACGTAGAAGTCGTAGAAAGAAGCTGTGAAGTGGATCCTCAGATATTTGAAGGGGACAACAGGCGTGAGTATAGTATACAGGAGGGATAACAATGGCTGTGAGACCACTGGTTTTGTGGATTCGGATCACGCCGGTGACTTGGATGATCGGAGATCTTTAGCAGGGTACGTATTTATGCTAGCAAGTGGTGCAGTTAGTTGGAAAGCGTCCTTACAAGATCACATTGTCTTGTCTTCGACTGAGGCAGAGTACATGGCACTAACTTTTGTAACCAAGGTGCAATATATTTGGCATATAATCCAATTTATCACGAGCGAACGAAGCATATCAACATTAGGTACCACTTCATCTGAGATGTTTTAGCAAATGGTATTATTACTATTAAAAATATTGCTACAGCAGATAACCCAGCAGACATGCTGAGTAAGTCTGTTCCTTTGGCAAAACTCAAGCTCTGCTTGAGCTCTATTGGCGTTTGTGGAGAGTGAGCGTCCGTCAGGGCATTGGGAGAGCAGCATGGATGATGAGCACTATAACTAGGCTTTAAACATCGAGCCAGGGATGGAGAATTGTTGAATCACGCTCGAGTTTTTCACTGGAAAAGAAGAAATATAAAAATAAAATAAAAGAAGGGAAACTTTCTTTATGCTGCTGCGAAAGCCGAATTATTTAGTGGAATCCGAAACGCCGAAGCCCATGCACGTAAAGAAGGAAAGTCACGGTGGGCTCAGAGTCAACTTTATTGAGGTCTTCTTTCCTTCTCTGAGAAGCCGCGTGAAACAAAATAGGTGGGCCCAAGGTCAAACTTTTGACCTTGGGGCAAACTCACAACTACACGTATAAAAGCTTAAAGAAGTATTACGTACGGTTTGTCTCTCTCTTTTTCTCGGTGGGTGGCTGCTATACGTACGAGCCGCAAGAAGCCGCACGCTGCCGAGAAGAAAAGGAGCCGCACGTGGATAGAACCACGCGTGTTATACTTTGAGCTTTGAGCGTGCTAATTTTGTGCCGTAAGTTTATACCCAATCAGAGTTGTTATTTATACACTTAGGATTTAGGGTTAAATTTAGGTACGGAAAATACTTGAGAAATTGAGTGATTGTAAACTCGATTCTCCGATTTTAGTGGATTATTTGTCGCTTGCCTCCCCGTGACGTAAAAGTCGATACTCGAACCGAACCACGTAAATTTCTGGTGTTCTGATTTTCTCGTTTAATTTCTCTGATGATTTCGCGTTGACGTAATTTGCAAGATCCTATCATTTCCGCGTATTTTATCCCAACAACTACAGTGGTGTCTCCCTACAGCAACCATTTATTGCATTGCTTCAATGATACATGATAAAGTTATAGCAAAATTCATAGGCACAGTGAGCATTTCTCACTTTATAATTAAGGTGTTTTTCTGTAGAAATAGGTCCGTCAATCCATGTTAAGAATCTGACCCCAAAAAAAAAAAGAAAAAAACTCCATGTTAAGAAAGACACAAACCCAATACGGAAATAAAGTTAAACTCCAGGACAGGGCACCGCATCGCGAGGCGTATGCTGAAATCGTACTAAAAGGCCAAATTGGCTTTCCGGCATATCAATACCGACAAAACTTGGTAAATTATAGCTGGAAGGAGGAAACTGGACCAGGTACAGAACCTTGAGGATTTTATTGCATTTTTTCAAATGCTTAGAGCTTGATGAACTTTAGGGCAAACATTATAATTTTTACCCTAATTTTCTCATATTTTATATTTTGAATATCACGTGATCATATTTTATTATTTTAAAAAAAAAACTTGCATTCCCTACTGTGGAGCTACAAAAGATTCTTAAGACAAAAAGCGTGGACATCATCGATTACGTACCTTACCAAAAAAAACATCATCCATTACGCAAGATGACTAGACCCTGATTCTCTTTCGTGTTCTTGAACTTGCTGCTACGTAACATTCCAATTCCCATCAGCAATGATGCAAAATCGACAAAATCAAGCAGATGCATGGCCATACCATGATGATCCCATGTTGATCCGTCAATATGCTGCCTTGCCAAGGAAGATCAGTTCTCCAACATCACAGAGGTTTCGCGATTATTATTGTTTCGAGGGGACCAAGGCCTGCATCAGAACAGAATTCACATCTTGAAGAAAGTCTCTGGCCTAACGCAGATCTCAATCAACTTTAAGCTTTCGCCTAATCAAGCTGCACACCAGGAATCTGAGGGCAGCCTGTCACACGTTGGGGTTGAACTCAGAGGACAAGAACACGCCGCAGCATGTGGCGTCGTATAAGGACGGCGGCTTAAAAACAAAGAATTTGTCAGAAATAGGGCGAGAAAGCCGATAAGAATCGCCCAGCGGAAATGGTTTTATGATTCTGTGTCATGGGTGGTCATGATCAGGTCATTATCTAGCAGGAAAAGTTGACGGAATCGAACCCTTCGGCCTCCATCCTGGGTTGATGAATGTTTTTTCACCAGCGGCGGCAATTTTTCAAAAGCAGACATGACTGAGTTTCATAGTTTTCTCAACAATTTTCTAGACATCATCACGACTCCATGGAATCACTCTTTTGTTGGATATGCAATCCTTTGCTCTGATACCAATTGTTTGAACCTCAAGGATTTGGAAGGAGAGAGTACACACACAAAGAGAGATTATATTACACAATATACCTTGCAAAGGCTTAATAGAGTACACACACTAATTTTGTTAAGCTTAAAACTCTCTCTATAATCTCACTCTCTCACTGTCTCTCTCCCTACTCTAAATAAACTAACGTAACCCTATATTTATAAGCATCTTCACCGCCTAAACTCCTCCGCCATTATCTTCAACGTGCAAGAATTGAAGTTGAACTTTTCTTCTTGGCAGTCAAAAATTGTGGGCTGCATTTCCTTCACGTCCAAGTTGCCAGCCGCAAGTTCACCTTCCTTCGTACTTCTTGAAGACTCCAGCAGCCATTATAATAATATTTTAATATGTGCCCATTCATTCCTTCATGCGTACACTTGCTGCCCACGTCAAGACTTCAAGCATAATGGACTTCTTGTTTTTATATTAGGTGTTAACTCCAACATCTTTTCACTCCATAATGGAGAGAACTGTCATTTGTTGCATGTATATGCATTAGCGGTTTTTATCGGAGAATGATCCTCTAACGGCCATTCTGTATCCTCGTGGAAGCCATGATAACTTTAGGCAATCGATACATTAGCTGCAAATTTCATAACTATCCTATTAACATGAAAGAAAAAGCTCAACAAGACAGCAGGGAAAATTTTCAAAAAAATCTAAAATTTATTTGTATGGCAAACAATTCAATACTAAATATTTCAATTTGGCCAATTCAATTATAAACATTTTGATGATTTACCATTGTAATCCTTCAAGTCAATTTTGTTTAGAAATTGTTGACATAACCAATTTTTGCAAGTTTTTTTGAATTTTTTTGAATTTTTAATTTTTTTTCTTTCATTTCTTTTTTCTTTTTCAACTCTAAGCTGACAAGGTTGTCAACCACAAGTAAGGGTGTCGGGCTTTACTTAAATCTAGACGAATTGTCAAATTGTTTAATATTAAGAATTGTGTTAGAGAAATCAGAATTTGCTACGCATTTCCCTTCATATTTTTGATAATTTTCCCAAAGGGAGCGGACCATGTCCTGCGGTTGTCTTGCAGTGTTCACTTGAAAGTGAAGAAAATAATATTCTTTCCGGAACTCATCTCCACTTCCAAAGAGGGTAAGGAGGCGACATTTTTTTACTATAAAAGGGGAACACGAATCGAATCATAGCATCCAAAAGACCGCAATGGATCCATCGGCTGTTGCTCCTCCTCATGTCGTCATCTTTCCTTTAGCTGCTCAAGGCCATGTGAACTCCATGCTCAAGCTCGCCGAGCTTCTCGCCCTCTCCGGCCTCCGCATCACCTTCATCAACTCCGAACACATCCACCATCGCCTCCTCCAACATGCCGACATTCAAGCCCGTTTCGCTACCTACCCGGACTTCCGATTCAAGGTCATATCGGATGGCTTCCCGATAGACCACCCGAGGGCCGCCGACCACGCCATAACTACATTCAATTACGTCAAGAGCATAACCAAGCAGCTGCTTGAAGAGTTGGTGTCAGCTCCGGACCGGCCCGTGACCTGTATCATTGCGGATGGGATCCTGACCTTCACCATTGATTTCGCTGGAGATCTCGGAGTTCCAGTCATCGCCTTCCGGACGATAAGCGCGAGTTGCTTCTGGACTTATTTCTGTATTCCGCGCATGATTGAGAGTGGAGACCTCCCCATCAAAGGTAATGTTCCCACTTAAGCATTCCCTGAACCTCTTGATTCTGTTCAATTTTGAGAAAAGCTTGACCTAAAAGTAAGGCGTTGTGTTCAAAAGGGTGCAAAATAAATAACAAATTGGAGCGAAACTCATTGAGGAATTTCATCGAGCAACTGAACTTCTATTATTTTATAGGAGACGAAGACATGGACCGTGACGTGACGAGCGTGCCGAGCATGGAGGACATCCTCCGGTGCCGAGACCTGCCGAGTTTCTGCCGAGTCGCCGACCTCTCCGACTGGCTCCTCCAGTACGTGACGACACAGACCCTCCAGACCACCAGAGCCCGAGCCCTCATCCTCAACAGCTTCGACCAACTGGAGGGCCCCGCCCTTTCCCAGATTCGAACCCACTTCCCCAACCTCTACACAATCGGCCCTCTCCACTCGCACCTGAAATCCAGACTCTCATCGTCGTGGCCGTCGTCACCACCACCATTGTCAGCAAGCAACAGTCTCTGGGAAGTCGACCGGAGCTGTATCGCCTGGCTCGACAAGCAACCACCGAAGTCGGTCGTCTACGTGAGCTTCGGAAGCATCGCGACTCTCAACAGACACGACTTCACGGAGTTCTGGTACGGCCTCGTGAACAGCGGGAGGCGCTTCCTGTGGGTCTTGCGGTCGGACTCCCTACCCGAAGGCAGCAGCGGCGCCGTCCCGGAGGAGCTGAGGGAGGCGGCGGCGGAGAGGGGGTGCATCGTGGGCTGGGCCCCACAGGAGGAGGTCCTGCACCACGGCGCCATCGCAGCGTTCCTGACGCACAGCGGATGGAACTCCACGCTGGAGAGCGTGGTCGCCGGGAAGCCGATGGTGTGTTGGCCGTTCTTCGCGGACCAGCAGGTGAACAGCCGGCTGGTGAGCCACGCTTGGAAGGCAGGGCTCGACATGAAGGACGTGTGCGACAGGGAGGTGGTGGAGAGGATGGTGAACGAGGTGATGGGGGAGAGGAAGGAGGAATTCGCGGCGGCGGCCGGCGACTTGGCGAGGAGGGCGAGGGACGCCGCGAGCGAAGGTGGGTCCTCGTGGGATAATCTGGACCGCTTGATCGAGGATATAAGGTCCATGAAGCCCAGTAGCTGAAGTCCAACGTTGTCTTGTGATTTCTTCTGTTTTTGAAGTAGAGGATTATTAGAATTCCAAAAGTTCAAATAACATACACCAATGGATACTTATCGGTGTTTCTTTTAATGTCTCAATCTCATAATCGTTAATATATTTAGATAATATTGTCGTGGTAAATAGACGCGCAAATATTAATGGAGACAATCTTTATTTCCATTTAATTATAAGGAAATGGCACTTTCTTGGGCTCTAAGGCCACACCATTGAACTTTTCAAGATCTTCCATTGTGATCAAAATACGTACTTTCTCTTTCACTCTATCATAAAATCATCATCAATTTCATTCTTACAACTCGATGCTCATCTATCAATACTATGATCGATCGTTTCACATATCATCTCTTCATTGGATTTGTTCGTTTAAGACAAATAAATAAAAAAAGATTCTATATTGTATTGTAACGTAATATATAAAAAATGACAATCGTTAAACCATAGAATTATATAAAAATTTATATATAAGATATACAAGATATTCTAAATACTAATGTAATTCTATAAACCGCATAAATTGTTTAGTTGAATGGCAATGTAGCGGACCAAATATATTATATGCATCACTCTCAAAGAAAAGGTGATTGTAAAGAAACCAATTAGAGCTTTGTAACCTTTTCCATAAATAAGATTATTATTATTATTATTATTATTATTATTATTATTAGGTATCTTATTGATTATTAAAAGGTATCTTAGTGATATATATGATCTACTAGGTAGTGTGACTTGTAATCTTTTCCATAAATAATTATAATAATAATGATAATAATATCATCGTTGTCCTTGTCGTCGTCGTCATTATTGTAAATTTGAGGAAATCGACGGTCGACGGCTATAATAATATAATATACATGTCGATGATCCTTCCTATTCGAGGGCCCAAGTACAAAAAACCATCATTTAATATCACCTTGTATCCAAGATAAAATAAAAAACCATCACCTCGCGTTTATATTTTAAAATATGGCTAATTTTTTAATTATTATCAACATGTGATAGATTAGATCGATAAGAATAAAGTTTGATCATTTATGACAGAATTATCGACAACTTGAAAAAATTAACAAAAAGTGGAGTCAACAATCTCGGATGCAACCGTCATTATAATGAAATAAAGGTACCATTAAGATAGTGGCATTGAAGAAATCGTCGAGGTAGTTGAGTCATTATAACTGTTCGATAATCATTTGTAATCTCTATTAGCAACTTTCGTTTGTGACCTCTGTTGACAATTGTCAATTGTAACTTTAAGTAGTACTCTCTGAAGCCCTTCGCACACAAATAAACAAACAAGTTATCTTTTATTCCTGAACTTTAGTTATAAATTCCACTTAAATTTCAGTGTGTTTCTTAACTATATTTGCAATGGGTTTCTTCATATTGTGTGTTTCTTAATAAAATAAAGCAACCATTAAGATAGTAAAGTCAAAGAAATTGTCAAGTTAGTTGAGTCATTGTGACTATTCGATAATCATTTGTAGTCTGTATTTGCGATCCCCATTTGCAACTTCCGTTTGTGACCTCAGTTGACAACCATCAATTGTAACTTTAAATATTACTCTTTGGAGCTCGTGGCACACGAATAAACAAACATGCTATCTTTCCATTCTTGCACTTTAGTCATAAACTTTGCTTAAATTTCAATGTGTTTCTTAACTATAGTTTCTATATCCGTGTCATCAGTTAAACTTCAACATGTATTTCTGCTATATATTCTGGATGCTTCATTATCCATTAAATTCTGGCATTGCATCTTCATGTTCTCAAGTTTTGTCATCAACTAAATTCCGATGTAATATGTGTACTTTTGGTTCCATTTAAGTTAATTATGTTCTCAAGCTTTGTCGTCAATTAAATTTTGACACAATTTGTGTACGTTTAGTTCCTTTCGCAATGAAGTTATCATTCTATTATCTATATATGATATTTCTTGTCCAAAATTGCCACAAAACCGTCTCCTCTTTTTGATAAAAGATATTTATTTGTGGAGTCAAATTCCAGCACAACATCTTTTTGGTACGCCCGATGGGAAGAGTGTGATCGATTGAGGAACTACGATGCCGAAAACAAGGAATCATCTAGAACCTAATCATGCTATGGACAACAACCCTAGCAATACGACTACCCAATCTGATACCTCAATTGCTCCGGCAATAGAGTCAAGCCAAGAAGGCAACATCAAAATCTCGTAACACTTTATAGAGAAGCATATGAGGGAGTTAGCATGGAAGCTTACTTTGGTGGTTACCATGAAGAGAACAATAGAATAAGACGAAGAATCACATAGCAAGACATATTTCTAACATGGTTAGGTCGATAGTCGTCAATGCAATCAATGATGTCATGTCAAGGCTCAAGACATTCAATGAATCCATGCCGATTCAACAAAACATAATGGCTTCCGTGTATGTTCCTCCAACTCTTAATCAATTGCATGGTGGAAATAACCTAGGACAAGCGATTCCACTGAGAGTGAGGATTTTATAAAAGCCTAAAAATCTTATCTATACTAGACGTAGGGAGCCAAAAGGCCAAGTTTATTGATCTATCTACCCTGAAACTAGGAGGCGGGATAAATGTCAACTTGTGAATCCTGGTCAAGTGGTTGAACTTGTGTTGCAACAATTAGGTACCGATAAAGGAATGGTCAGGTCAATATAAGAAGCCACATCCTAATTGGGTTAACACTACACCTTACCAAAGAGAATTCAAAACTCTTGACTTCGCTATTTTCACTAGCGAAGATGACCAATCAACTGTCATTTATTGCCTAATGTGGAGAGGTAGAAATAAATGAATTCCTTAGACTTAGGTTGTTCCATGTGTCTTTATTAGAAACCGCCTTTACTTAGTATATGAATTTATCTCCTAATTCAAATCGCATTTGGGTTGAGATGGAAAGACAATTTCATTTTTCACTTTTATAGAACGATGCTTGAGATATCAATTTATAATTTGACCAAAATCTATGAATATGACAATGAGTCACTCAATTAGTTTGTTGCTTGATATAAGAGGGTTACAAATAGATGCACTACTTCATTCTCTGAGAAAGAATTCACAAATTTGGCTTTCGGTAGATTAAAATTCAATCTTGGAAAAATATTCAATGGCCAAAATTTTCCCAATCTATTCCATTTGGCAATGAGAGTGTATAAGTATAAGCAACTACTTACAACGTGAATTAACGGGAGGATCACATCAACTATTTTCATATAATTTGTTGAACATTTACCAAATAGTTCATTATTTAAAAATTCACGAATGACATTGCACATTAAATCAACGTTTAGAAATTATTTGTGTCATTTTCCATTTTAAGAAAGAGTATTGGACCCACCCACCATTTACCTCATTTAATATTAGAGTTGTAAGAAGAGGTAACTCTCTAGAGAAAAAAGCACAATGCGTCGGCTCAGCGAAAGGAGAGTAGACCCCATTACAGCAGTGTCCCGTGACAGCAACCCTTCTTAGCATTGCTTCCACAATTAGACAAGATCACTGTATTCAATAAGAACATAATGTAGACACTTGTTTCGTACGCGTCACGTCTCAGAAGTAGGAGGATGACGACTATAAAACAAACCGTTCTGTCAGAAAAGAGTAGAGGGTATAAGTGCTAACCATTCCACTAGCAAAGTGGAACACGAATCCAATCAGAGGATCCAAAAGACGGCAATGGATCCACCACCTGTTCCTCCTCCTCATGTCATCATCTTTCCTTTAGCTGCTCAAGGCCATGTGAACTCCATGCTCAAGCTCGCCGAGCTTCTCGCCATCTCTGGCCTCCGCATCACCTTCATCAACTCCGAACACATCCACCATCGCCTCCTCCGCCATGCCCACATCCAAGCCCATTTTGCTGCCTTCCCGGACTTCCGATTCAAGATCATATCGGATGGCTTCCCGATAGACCACCCAAGGCCCCCGGACCGCTTCATGACCACATTCAATTACGTCAAGAGCATAACCAAGCAGCTGTTCGAAGAGTTGGTGTCAGCTCCAGACCGGCCCGTGACCTGTATCATTGCTGACGGGATCCTGACCTTCACCATTGATTTCGCTGGAGACCTTGGAGTTCCAGTCATCGCGTTCCGGACAATAAGCGCAAGTTCCTTCTGGGCTTGTTTCTGTATTCCGCGCATGATTGAGAGTGGCGACCTTCCCATCAAAGGTAATGTTCCCACTTCAGTATTCCCTGAACCTGTTGATTCTGTTAAATTATGGGAAAAGCTTGACCAAACAGTAAGGTATTTTATTTTTTTGGTCGAAATTAAGGTATGGTGTTCAAAGGGTACAAAATAAATAAGAAGTTGAAGTGAAACTCATTGAGGAATTTCATCAAGCAATAGGACCTATTATTTTGTAGGAGACGAAGACATGGACCGTGACGTGACGAGCGTGCCGGGCATGGAGGACATCCTCCGGTGCCGAGACCTGCCGAGTTTCTGCCGAGTCGCCGACCTCTCCGACCAGTTCCTCCAGTACGTGACGACTCAGACCCTCCAGACCACCGGAGCCCGAGCCCTCATCCTCAACAGCTTCGATCAACTGGAGGCCCCCGCCCTTTCCCAGGTTCGAACCCAATTCCCGAACCTCTACACAATCGGCCCTCTCCACTCGCACCTGAGATCCAGACTCTCATCGTCGTCGCCGTCGTCGCCGTCACCATCGTCAGCAAGCAACAGTCTCTGGAAAGTCGACCGTAGTTGTATCGCTTGGCTCGACAAGCAACCACCGAAGTCAGTCATCTACGTGAGCTTCGGGAGCATCACGACTCTCAACAGACACGACTTCACGGAGTTCTGGTACGGCCTCGTGAACAGCGGGAGGCGCTTCCTGTGGGTCGTGCGGCCGGACTCCCTCGCTGAAGGCAGCAGCGGCGCCGTCCCAGAGGAGCTGCGGGAGGCGGCGGCGGAGAGGGGGTGTATCGTTGGATGGGCCCCGCAGGAAGAGGTCCTGGACCATGGCGCCGTCGCGGCGTTCCTGACGCACAGCGGATGGAACTCGACGCTGGAGAGCGTGGTCGCCGGGAAGCCGATGGTGTGTTGGCCGTTCTTCGCGGACCAGCAGGTGAACAGCCGGCTGGTAAGCCACGCGTGGAAGGTGGGGCTCGACATGAAGGACGTGTGCGACAGGGAGGTGGTGGAGAGGATGGTGAACGAGGTGATGGGGGAGAGGCAGGAGGAATTCGCGGCGGCGGCCGGCGACTTGGCGAGGAGGGCGAGGGACGCAGCGAGCGAAGGTGGGTCCTCGTGGGATAATCTGGACCGCTTGATTGAGGATATATGGTCCATGAAGCCGAGCGGCTGAAGTCCAACGTTGTCTTGTGATTTCTTCTGTTATTATTATTATTATTTTTGGTCGAAATTTCTTCTGTTATTGAAGGGGAGGATTCTTGGAATATTCCAAAAGTTCAAGTGACATGCGCATCGGTGTTTCTTTTAATGGCTCAATCTCATAATCGTTAATATGTTTAGCTATAAGATTCAAAGTTAAATACAAATTTACATTGAAAAAACCATAGATTATTTTGTTGATACATGGTAGATAGACGGGAACATTAATAGAGATAATCTTTTGTTTAATTTAATTATAGGGGAGAAAGACACTTTCCTAGGTACTAGGACCACACCATTGTTACTTTTCAAGGCCTTCCACTGTGATTCCCAGAATAAGCTGCTTTCTTTTTCCCCCTATCAGAAAATCATTGGCGATTTTATTCCTACTTGATGCTCATATATTGTTACCACTGTCGATCATTTCGAATATAGTCTCTTCATTGTATTTGTTTTCATAAGTCACATGCAAAAGAATGAATTCTATATTTTACTAGAATACAATACACAAGAAATGGCAGTCATTAAGCCCTAGAATTATATGGAAAGATATGTAGAAGATACACGCAATATTTCAAATATCAGTGAAATATGTTAAATTGCATGAATGTTCAAATGCATGGCAATGTAGCGGAACAATATATTATACACACGACTCATGGGACGCATCAGGAGTGATAAGCACAAATGTTACAGTTTAGACTTACAAGCTAATGTATTGCTTGGACAACACTTTTTTTTAAAAGTAAATAGAAAAAAAAATGGAATTTAAAATCCATGATTGGAGCGATCATGCGCAAACAAATTTGATTTTCCTAAGACCATGAACGGACGCAATGAGTCAAATAGCACCAAAATATGTTTCCACTAGACAGCAGATTAAAGGACTATGATCCTGTCAATTAAAATCCCCCAGTGGAGGGGAGTGACAAGAGTGGTCCAATTTAGTTTCCAATCAACAAGTCAATACTATACCAACTGTAGTTCAATTGCCCTCGGCCGTAAATCCCATCAAGATTGTCATTTCAATGGAGAAGCTAAAAGTTTCCTAGAATGAGACCAAGTACTCAGTCAATTCCTAAAGAGCCCGATATGAAGAACCAGCGTCCGGGAGACACTCGTCCACCATCCTCTTCCAAGCCTTCAGTTTCTCTATCATCTCCTCTCCCTCAAATCTCCTAATCGCATCCTCAATCCCTCTCCTCTCCACTTTGTGTTCCAAATGCAACCCGTTCACCCTATGGCCACCGAAGAAGGGCATGCACATCATTGGCACGGTCTCGTGGACAGTCTGTGGCGTCAAGTTCCACCCGATGTGCACCCAAACTTGCCAACTGCGGGGTGGGCCAGGACCCCGAGCGGCGGGGTTCACCTCGCAATGTAGTCCCTTCTGTCCAGGCTATCTAGGATTCGGCTCAGCAAGGCCTCGAGCCATTCCAACACCTGGACTGATCCAAGCCGGACCACCCAAAGGAAGCGATGTCCTCCGTTCGCGAGCTGCTGGGGTATTTCCAGGAATTGGACCTCGCCAATTCTTGAGAGGTGCCGAAGCTCACGTAGAGGACCGAATTAAGCTTGTTTTGGTTGTCAAGCCACGAAATGGAGCTCCTATCTTGAGGCAACAAGCTGCTTGACGATGCTACAGAGTGATTGTGGAATGGGCCAACTGTGAAGATAGGGACGGTGAAGCATCGGCGACATTCGGCCAGTTTGGTCAGTTCAAGCTCTTCAAAGGAGTCGAGGATGAGACCTGAAGAGGCCTGGATGGTTTCAGCCATGGTGATGATGAGAGTAAGGTCGGCCTCAGGGTCTTTTGTGTTGATGACGTGAATTTCTTTTCACTTTGAGCGGAGGAAGTTCAGGCACTGCTTCTTCTAAAGCGGGAATCTGTGAGGAATGAAATGCAGAAAACGATTAAGCTTTGACCGGTGACTCGCCAAGCTATTGTTCTACAGTTTTTCACACAAATGAATTAAGGTGATCTAGATTCAGGTTAAATGAAAAAAAAAAAAAAAAAAAAAAAGGAAAATACTAATGGCACAAATGATTTATGAACTTTAGTTTAATATATAATGTGGTTCCTAAACTTTTAAGTATTTCAATATACTCTATGAATTTTAGTCCGTGTGCGTTGTTGTCCCTAAACTTTTAATTTATTTCATGTAGTTTTTGAACTTTTAATAAATATTCAAACTAATTTCTAAATTATATGAAAATATTAAATGTTATCATTTTATTAATTTAAATTTAAATATCGTATTGAATATTCTCATATAATTCAAACACTGATTTGAAAATGTATCACAAGTTAAAAGATCATATTAAATAAATTAAAAATTTATGAATTATATTACATATTAAATCAAAATTTAAAAATTATTTGCGTCTTTCCCATATGAAAATATCATTTTGACACGGAACTCTCGGTCTCCCACGACCACAAATGTCCACAAGTCCAAAAGAATCTTATTTGTTAATAATGGCAAACAGTAATGCCAGAGATAATGACAAGATGCTTCAGGGGATGCCGTATGGGACCAATATTGTCAATTAAATATTTTATATAATAACTTATGGTTGGATTGGTTGGACCCACAATCAAAATGAGGTATGCAGACTTTTAGGGCAACTCAAGGATCATATATTCCGAGCGACTCATATATCATGTTCCACCTGGAAATGTGAGGCTCTGTCTATTTTTCGAAAAATAAATAATTTAAAAAATATTTTATAAAAATAATTAATCGATAAATAATATTTTTATTATAGACAAAAAATCACATCTAAATAATTTTGTGGATAATAAAAATATTTTTCGTTTATTTATTTTTTTTAAGAAATACAAGCAAACTTTTTTTTAAAAAAAATTTCAAAACATTAATTTTTCGCGAAACAAATGCATTATTAATTTGCATAGAAATAAAACAATACGGTTTACCCAATTTGAGCATAAGGGTGCATGTGGGGGAGATTGGTTCCAAGGGTGGGCCAATTCCACCTTGGACTTAGAATTGGAGCAGGCAAGGTCATTACTAGTTTGTGCAATTAGGAAATGGCCCATTTGATCCAGTTTAGTTCCAAGGTTAGTTTTGAAATCGGTAATTTCTTCTTCTTTTCTTTTTCTTCTATTTCTTACAAGTGGGAGTTTCCCACCGTTAAAAGAAAAAAAAAAGTTACTAACTAGGGTTAGCTTAGAATAAAAAAAAAAAATTAAGGAATCTTGGTTAATGCATCCATCGGATTTGAGCAGTTCAGTCAATCCGGTTCCTTATGTTAAACTAGGAACTAGATTGGTTTTTCTCGGTTCCAAATTTTCGAGACCGAAAACTGGACCGATCCTCCCAAGAACTACCTAAAATCAACCGGTTCGATTCAATTTGGTTCGGCTTCTAGATTGGACGGGGATGGATGCACATCCAAAGGTTTATGAAAATTGTTTTATCCATGTTTAACCATTTTTTGATTAGCAATAGAAATATCTAGGGCGATTAGATACTTGACAATTGCAAAAAAGACACCATGTATTATAATTTTCATATGTCTTTCACTTGAGTGCTATAATTTTTTTTTTTTATCACTTGTGTGCTATGACTTCTAAAAAAAATCATTTTATTGTTATAACTTCTTCTTTTTTTTTTATTACTTGAATACCATAGCTTCTTAAAAATTGTTCATTTCACTGTCGGAAATCTGATATGGCATGGCACTTTTGACAAACATTTTAAAAAGTTAATAGTATTCAAGTGATTAATTGAAAGTTATGACCCTCAATTAAACTTTTTTTAAGGAGTCAAGGCACTCAAGTGCGAGCTTTGTATGTAAGCTATCGCACTTATAATCTCCTTATTTCTCCGACAACTTGCTGGGTAAACAACGCGAACAGAGAGAGACAATCTGATTGTACAGATTCAAGTTGATTGGAAAGCCATGGAGTGATAAAAAATGAATGTCGATGATTGGTTAACAAATTTTGCATAAAGAAGGCATCAATTTAGTCTCACGGGCTCTCTCCTGACCACTAGTTAGTTTCCTTAACTTTCGGTGAACCAGTCGGCACATGACGTGCTACAAAGATCAGTCTGATCCTTGGCGTCTAGGGCGTCTAGGTCTTTGCTTCTACCAAAAAGATGATGATGGTAATAGTTTGTATTTTTATTTTCTTCAACAGGAAGATAGTTATTCCTAGGACATTCAAGTTAAGTGAAGATAACCATCCTCGCATACCCTTATAGGCTAGTGATTGAAGGCTTAATCAGCATATATTCAACGAAACGAAGACTCTGAGATACAACTTGTACATCAGAAAGAATTATGCCCTGGCTTGAAA
Source organism: Eucalyptus brandiana (assembly GCA_014182725.1). NCBI lineage: Eukaryota > Viridiplantae > Streptophyta > Magnoliopsida > Myrtales > Myrtaceae > Eucalyptus > Eucalyptus brandiana. Next base: position 13,567,137 of record CM024677.1, on the reverse strand, counting down.
TTGCATTATCTGCAGACAAATCTTCCAATTTGCTACATAGTGATTTAACACAAGACACATAGTAAAATACGGTACGTGTCCTAAGAGAGCTAAGTTCATATATCTAGGGGTCTGTGTTGGGGAAATGTTGAAGAATATGGGGAATCGGTGATCTATTATCAACAAAATCTAAAAACATATTTCTTCGTCAAGCCGAATGAAAGCAAGCAAGCCGGCTAAAGAAATGTCTGGAATCCACTCGACTTGCGTAGGAAAGTCCGCAAAACCATCCCTGCAAATAACAGATATATTGCCTTGAAAGTCGGTTCACGAAGCTCTATGGTAGAGCTAGCTGAGGCTAAGAGATACAGAAAAATCTCTGGCCGTGACTTAGTTGGTGCAACTTGCCCATTAATGGCAATGAGTCGCTCGTGTAAGTTGGCGTGAGGAGTAGAGCTCATATAGCATCTATCTCTTGTACTCTTCCACCATTACTTCTCCAACTACATTACTATTCCATTTTCCATAAATTAATGAAACTATCTTCCGTTGCCTATATCCCCTTGTCCTCTTGTCAATCCTTTACCAAACATGTCTAACACACGCTTGCGCATTAAATTAAAAACTATATACCAAAATCATGCTTCCGCGGAATCTCTGAACAAACCAAGTTGAAAAACCTCTTCTCACGCCTCAAACCTTGTAAATCACTTTCCATGAACTATCCCTTTCTACTCCCATAACCTAGCTTTGTAAACTTTACTCCCTCAACATTATTCCCTGGTCTCTTGGTCTTTGTTCCTTTGTGGATCCCTTGCCATATTTCACACACACAAACACTCACTTGTGCATACACACATTAAACACCTAGCTTCCACAAATACCAACAAAGACGCTTTACCTTGGAGCAGGAGGTAACCCTTCTCTCGCATTGGCGGCAATGCACAGAAAGCAAGCAAAAATGACATGCTGCTAGTTCACAGCACCATGCTTGGGACGTTAAGCTCGTCGGCAACCGCTTGAGTGAAGTGCCACTACGCATCAGTTATCAAGCAGCACAGAGTCCAATCATTCGAAGCATCGAACAACAGTTTGGCCTACCAGTCTTGGAACGGCCCCGCGCAAGTAACATTCATCAGCATCCTTAGAGCCATTAAGTCTAGGGTCGAGGCCTGGCCCTCTAGCAAACCGTCCAGGATCGGTTGGAAGGAAAACTGAGGGTAGTCGGAGGATGTAGGAGAGTTGAAGGGAGGTGGCCCTCGCTGTCGGTTGGCCAGGGGCCGATGACCCCAGCCGACCCTCCCCCCTCCGCTGCCAACCCTTCTCGGTGGCGTAGGGAGGCAGCAACAGCGAGGGCTCAGCCCTCAGCCGCCTCCCTTCGCCCCCACCCCCCCTTCCCCTCCCATTTTTTTAATTTTAAGTTTTTTTTATTTTTTTAGAATATTTTAAATAAATTTAGTTTTAGTTTTAAATTTAATTTAATTAATTTTTATATTAATTATTTACAATATCATATACAAAAAGACGTCGTTTTTGCGTTTTCTCGTCACATTAGCATGCAAAACGACGCCGTTTTGCACTCACTTTGCTAGAAAATTGCCACATCAATGAATTTGGTCGGATTTTGGCCGAAATGGCACTTAAATGATCCATTTTGCTCCGATTTTGACATTTAAGTGTACATTTTCAAACTTTTGGCACTTAAGCGTCTCTCCATGCCAAGTTTTGGCACTCTAGGTATCCGTACCTCGTTGGCAACAAGTACTTCCCTGTAGGTCACTTATCTTGTCATGCTAACTTAGGGTTTTTATTGTTGTTAATGGCATACATGTAGTTTCTATTATAATTATGTATGCCCTAAATTCCTCCCTCCATATATTGGGGCAAAATCTTTGATAGTTGTGATGTTGAAGCTTGTAACTCTAAAGCTTTTAATACTAATATTGCTAGTGAAGAGATTGTCTTGTGCGACATTGTGGTTTTTCTCTTCTTGATTTTGGAAAAGGCTTTTCACATAAAAATTATCGGTTGTTTTTCTTCTCTATTTTTTCTTTTCATATACAAAGCTATTATTGCCATATAGTTTTTCACAAATCAGCTAAGGTGAAAAGGCATTTTTGACGCGGCACTCTCCATCTCCCACGATCGCAAGGTCTAACAAGCCAAAAAGCATCTTATTTCTTCACAAAATGACGAACAGCAATGCCAAAGATAATGACTTAAGGGGTACGCCGTTCTTGCATGCTTTGATTGAGCGAACCCTACTTTATATTTATCCTCCCATTAGGTGGAGTCCATGTCAGGCCTCACATGCATCCGCAGTAGGTAAGAAACTTTCATAAAAGAAAATATATTCTTTCGAAGTCGTTTTCAAAGAAAATATCGTACTCTGGGTTGAAATTGCATTATCTGCAGGAAAATAATAAATCTATGGCCTTCCAATTTGTAGTACAGCCATTTAAAGTCAAGTTACATATGACGCGTGGTAATATCGGGCACACTTCATAAAAGAACTAAGTTAAGATATTTAGGAATTTATGTGGCGGAAATACGGAAGAACCTTACCTTAGAGTGGGAGGTAACCCTTCTCTTGCATGAACGGCGATGCGCGGAAAGCGAGAAAAAGAGGAGATGCTGCTAGTCCGCAGCACCATCCTTGGGACGTGAAGCTCGTCGGCAATCACCCGAGTGAAGTCCCACAACGGATCCGTTACCAAGCAGCACGGAATCCGATCCTTTGAGGCTTCGGACAACAGCTTGGCCAAGCAGTCCCGGAATGGTCCCACGCAAGTGAGTTCAACGGCTTACCGAGAGCTATTAAGTCTACGGTTGACGCCTGGCCCTCTAACAAGCCAGTCGGGATCGGTAGGAAGGTGAAGTGAGGGTGGTCGGAGGATTTAGGAGGATTGAAGTGGGTGTGGACTGTGGACTATGGTGATGGAGAAGCCTTGAGAGGAGAGGATGCTGGCAAGCTGAAGCATTGGAGTTATGTGGCCTTGCAAAGGAAGTGGGAAGAGTATGATTTTGTAGCTTGATTTCGGCTTCACTGGATCCTCCATGGACAAATTCGTTTGCTGCTTTTTTCTGGGGTGTCGTATGTCTTGTGTGCATGTTGATATGACTTTCTTTATACAATGGCATAAGGGGAAATATAGAAAGTTATGTCGTGACTATTTAATTGATGGGTTTTGCTAGCATATCAATTCTTTGGAGTATTGTGAGAATAATAATTTATTGTGAGTCACAAATCCTACAATAATCTATAATTATTTGTGATTTGAATTTTTGTAATCCAAAATAGATTAGTATTCTCACGGTATATTAAAGATTATCACACAATCATTTTTCTTAATTAATACATGATTAAGTTAAGAAAGACACAAGACCTGCCATTCTCTGATAAATAAGAGCTTGGCAAGATGATAATTTGGTAACTCTTTTCTTTCGCTTCCTAGTCTCGCTTCATTGCATCTCTTCGGCTTTCTTGATCCTTGGAAGGAGTTTCCACGACCACGAGGACATCAAGCGACATCCCAATTGATCCGAACACTATTTCTCTAGCACTAGACTTAATCGGGAGCGTCTCTCACTCTCTCCTGTCCACTGGTTTTACTGTCCTCTATTCACAGGGTCGTGAACAAGGAAGATAAACACAATCTACGTTGGCATTTGAGAGCGGCCCTTAGTGATGAAAGTTAGGTGAGGTGATCATGTACCGAGGAATTTGCCATTTCGTTTACCAAAGATGGTCCAATCTTGTGAACAAACACAATGAGTTAGTTGCAATAAAATATGTGACCGACGGACATTTTTATTAAAGGACTAAGATCATGTCAATAAAATTCCAAGAATGGAGAAAAGGGACAAGAACAGTGCATTTAGTGTCCAATCAAGAAGTCGATCAAATCTTCACCAACTAAAGTTCAATTGCCCCTGTGATGAATCAACATTTCGAAAATCCCATCAAGATCGTTATTCAAAGATAGAAATAGAGAATCTAGGAATTTCCTAGAACGAGACTAAGTACTCGGTCAATTTCTGAAGGGACCGGTATGAAGAACCGCCATCCTGGAGACACTCGTCCGCTTCCCTCTTCAAAGACTTCATCTTCTCCCTCATCTCGTCTCCCTCATCGCTCACCATCAATCTCTTGATCAAATCCTCAATCTCTTTCCTCTCCACCTTGTATTCCAGATGCAACCCGACTCTCCACTCGTTGCATACATACCTCGCGTTCACCCTCTGGTCGCCGAAGAATGGCATGCACATCAACGGCACGCCTTCGCAGATGGCCTCTAGGGTCGAGTTCCACCCATTGTGCGTCCAGAATCCGCCAACAGCGGGGTGGGCCAGGACCTCATGCTGTGGGGCCCACTTCACGATGTGGCCCCTCCCATCCAAGCCCTCTAGGAACCCACTCGGCAGGGCCTCAAGCCATTCTGATCCACGGACCGACCCGGGCCGGACCACCCAAAGGAAGGGCCGGCCACTGTTCGCAAGCCCCGAGGCTATCTCCAGGAATTGGGCCTCGCTGACTATAGAGAGGCTCCCGAAGCTCACGTAGAGGACAGATTTGGGCTTTTCTTGCTTGTCAAGCCACGAAATAGAGCTCCTATCTTGAGGCAACAAGCTGCTTGATGTCTCTACGGACTGCTTGTGGAATGGGCCGACCGTGAAGATTGGGACCGGGAAGCGTCGGCCACATTCGGCCAGTTTGGTTGGTTCAAGCTCTTCGAAGGAGTTGAAGATGAGGCCGGAAGAGGCCCGCATCGTTTCGGCCATGGCGATGATGAGCCTGAGGACATCCTCGGGGTCTTTTGAGTTGATGACGTGCAGGTCTTTCACTTTGAGCGGAGGAAGTTCGGGCACTGCTTCCTCTAGCCGGGAGTCTGTGTGGAATGAAATGCAGAAAACGATGAAACCTCGAAGACACATCAGAGCTGTTTAACTGTACATTAGTCTGCTTCCAATAAAACAAAAGCTACCGATCTACGGGCCTAATTCTATAAAATTAAAACAAAAAAAAATTCAAATTTTAAGTTGAATCTTAATTCTATCTAGAACTTTTTTTTGTATAAAAAAAATTAACTTTAGATCCAATCACAAATTTGTTCCAAATTCTTTTTTTTCTTAAAAAGAAACCCCAAATTTTAGGTTTAATCTCAAATTTGTCCTTAATTTTGTTGTGTCTAAAAAAAATCATCAATTTTAATCTATTCTCAAATTTACCCCGTGGTTCAGTCCCAACTTGATGTAACATTTCCACATCAATAATAAATTCACATCGCAAGGCAACATGGAAAATTTACAATAGCAGTTAAGCTGATTCCAAGTTTAGGTTAAAAAATTATTTTGAGTTCCCACGACCACAGGCCCCAGAAGCCGAAAAGCATCTTATTTCTTCACAAAATTGCAAACAGTAATGCCACAGATAACGACATAAATAAGAAAGACCATAATAGTTTATGATGACAATCAAACAAGTATCAGATTCCACCCAAATACCAAAGATCTTGATTTACGGGGAAATGAATTTTAACAATACGATAACACTGTAATTTATCAACGTCTCTTCACGATTCCCGTTATCTAATAAAATATTTACGCCCAATGGCGACATACAGAGGTGCTAAAGCCAATTCGAGCACAAGGGCGTATGAAAATTGTTCTGCCATGTTCAACAATTTCTTGATCGGTAGTGGATATGTCAGGTTTGATGCGATGCCTCAGTACGTAAATGAGTCAGACAACACAAGGGCTTGCACCGAAATCCGACAAAGCAGAGGGGACAGAATGATTGCACGAATTCAAGTTGATCCTAAAGCAGTGGAGCATCAGGACAATGTTCATAATGTTTTTTTTTTTTTTTTTTGACAATGTTCATAATGTTTCGACTAGGTCCCATGGAAAATGACCATCCAAATCTTCATGAATCAAATGATTTGTCTTTTCTTCATTCTTCAACAGGGGAAATAATTGTTACTTGGACATTCAAGTGCATGCGAAGGTAACCATCCTATGCTTGCTCAAACACTTAAATAATGATGACTGAAGAATTAATCATCGGATATTCTGCAAACTGAATGATATGAGAGACCACTCATACATCAGAAAGAATCATGCTCTGGTTTGAAATTTCTATAGTCTGCAGAAGAATAATAGATCCATGGCCTTCCAATTTGCCATATAGTCATTTAAACTCAGTCACAAATGACAGTTAAATCTAGTACACATAATAAGAGGACTAAGTTCATTTTTCTGGGGATTTATGTGGGGAGATGTGGGAGAAGCTTACCTTGGAGCGGGAGGTAACCCTTCTCTCGCATGAGCGGCAATGCGCAAAAAGCGAGAAAAGACGAGATGCTGCTGGTCCGCAGCGCCATCCTTGAGATGTTAAGCTCGTCAGCAACCGCCTGAGTGAAGTGCCACACCGGGTCAGTTATCAAGCAGCATGGAATCCGATCATTTGAAGCATCAGAGAACAGCTTAGCCAAGCAATCTCGGAACGGCCCCACGCAAGTAACGTTCATCAGCGTTACAAGAGCTATGAAGTCCACGGTCGAGGCCTGGCCCTCCAGCAAGCCGTCCGGGATCGGTTGGAAGTTGAAGTGAGGGTAGTTGGAGGATTTAGGAGAGTTGAAGTGGGTGTGGACTATGGTGATGGAGAAGCCTCGAGAGTAGAGGATGTTCGCAAGCTGAAGCATCGGAGTAATGTGGCCTTGCAAGGGAAGTGGGAAGAGGACGATTTCACGGCCCGATCTCGGCTTCACCGGACTAATTCTCGGATCCTCCATGAACAAACTTGTTTTCTGCTTTTTGCTGGTGTGTGCCGTGTCTGTGTGTATGTGTGCTTGCGTGTTGATATGACTTCCTTTTTATACTGGTACAAGGAAGTCTTGTGAGACCCGAGACTGGGCCATATTTTCAGAGATGACGGCACGGTAAGATGATAACTTGGGGTGCACATGACAACGTTTCTATTCTGAGAAACTATTTCTTTTCAGAAATAGTTCTTTTCTATTTTTACTTCGAGAAGCAATTTTTGAGTAAAATAAGATATTTGGTAATTATACACAATTTATATTCTTGAAATAAAAAAAAATAGAAATACGTTTGGTACAATTTATAAATTTTTATATTTATTCATTTTTTTTCTAGCTCACGGACCGCCAATCATCGCCCGCCACCGCATAACCACCAACCATCGCCGCCGACCGCCACCGCAAGACGGCCGCCCATAGCCCACTGGCCACCGGCAAGCGGCGAGCAGCCGTTGGTGACGGCAACAACGGTAGGTTGACGATGATCAGGCGGCAACGGCGACGATAGGTGGCGATTGTTAACCGATGTGCTATGGGTGGCGACAACCGTCGCCAACGGTCGAGAGGCGGCCCAACACCAGCCGATGGTCGTGTCGGCTGGCGGGCAGCGGTTGGTGACGGCAGCGGCGGCAAGCTGACGACGGTCAATGGCGATCATCAACCAATGCGTTGTGGGCAACGACAACGGTTGCCGATGGTCGGGAGGCGCCGGCAACAATCATCGGCAATCGGACGACGGCAGCGGTCCAATGGTGACGGTGGCCGCAGGCGGCCGAAGGTGGTCAACGGTTAGCAGGCGGATGGTGATGACCATAACAAGGAAGAAAAACAAAAGAAAAAAATAATTTATTTTTAGAAATTATTCCCACGAACAAGAAGCTATTTTTTTTTTCTTATTTCTGTTCTAAATCTATTCCCTAACCATTTTTCTATTTTGAGGAATAGAAAAATAAATTAGTGTTACCAAATAAATTTTTGTTCTTTTTTAACTCTTTTCTTTAGACACTGCACAGTCTCCCTTTTCCGCATCTCTTCGGATTTCTTGATTGGTTAAATTGACCGGGGATTGAAGGAGTTTCCACGACCATGAGGACATCAAGCAATGCCGCAATCGGTCCTCACACTATTTCTCTAGGACTAGACTTTTTGCATGCGAAGTACATAAATGAGATTGCTGATTAATCTTTAACCGTATAAGATTTCTCCACAAGATAGTGAAAGGGCATCGCATATGCTGGTCATTACCGTTTCAATTGTCATAAGTTGCTTAGCATTTTCTGTCGTTTCAGCTGAGATCTAACCAGTTATAGCCCATTCGACTTTAGACAATGTACCCAGTCTGGAACCTTCTTTGTACCTGAATTCGACAGTCGCTCTACTATATCCACAATCGCTGCCGACTTTGAGGATGACATCAACTGTTTCTAAGCACACAATAAGGAGTTAATGCAGAGACGCAACTCCTCACCCCATATACATCAGTAAAAAATTGACAACTATTTAAGGAGTGAGTAGTACAGTTGCCAGTTGCGGTCATTGTTTGGTCCAAAGCCTTCCACAGACAACGATTGCTTTCATTGCCAGGGTCCCAATCGTTTCACGACATTGCTCATTAACGTGACTAAACGAATTGGCTTCCCTGCTGCATGTTGAGGTTGTGTGTCTTGTCGGATCATCGTAGGAGCTTTGATTCCAGGGATTCTTTGTTGGAGACTCTACACCTCTCCATCAGCCGCCAAGAAGTAGGCGCCAGCTTGCAAAGTCCATATTGGATTTGGATTGCTTCTTGAATAACTCTGACAATCGGTCAGAAAAAGAAAACAACAAAAGTCAGCAGAAGAGGAGAAATCCAATTTGGCCTTCACATTCAAATAATCAAATGCAAGAGAAGCAATGACGAGCCAACATTTGAATAGTAAATCTTAGCCTATAACCTATAGCTGAGGCATTTGGCAAAGCAAGAGAGTCAGGCCAAAGAGCCTCAGGCCAGAGAGGGCCTCGAGCCACCATGGCAAAGGTGAGTTTCAGGGAAAGCCACACGCTGCCAGAGAGCTTGAGAGCAAAAGGGATGAGCTTCACGAAAGCCTCCAGCCGTGAGAACTTCAGAATAGAGGAAATCACCAGATGCAAAGGCGAGCTTCAAAGAGAGAGGCAACGCGCCTAAGTAGACATAGAGAGAGGGTTACTCCTCTGAGTGTGAGAGACAAACAGAATAGTTGAGAGTGTGCCTATGCATAAGTAAGTATTGCTTTGAATATTTTGAATGTGGCGTGAAAAATATATTGTAATAGCTATGTGAGACGATTTTTTAATGTTATACTTATATCGCAGTTTGGTATAGCAAGTGTGTCTTAAGTTATTTATTACAATTCTCGTGTTGTCACTTCAACCCTTCCGCATACCTTACAAATAGCATTAAAATGATGTATCTAAATATCCTATAATTGGTATTGGAGCAAGGTCGCGCACTCTATATTCTCAAAGTCGGCTTGAGAGACATGTTTGAGGTAACATTATTTTCAGAGATGTATGCTTTATGTGATTAAAGCATCAAGTTTGATATAACAGGTTGGTTTGAGTCCTCGGAAAAGTCTTATTTTAAAGCCACCAGAAAGTTCATTTGCCATATAAAGCAAAAGACGACTTCAAGACAAAACATTTGCAATCGTATAGTTACCAACAATATGATATATATTTAAGGTCTGAAAAATTTCTAAATAAATGATAGTAAGGACATTACAATTAGAATAACTTTCATATGGTACTCACTTGATTGCCATAATTTTTTAATCAATCACTTGAATTTTGTTTGCTTGAATATCACAAATTTTCAATCAATCACATGGGTATCATAACTTTCAAAAAACGTTCACCACAAGTGCAATGTGATGCACTTGTGGTGAATTTTTTCATAAGTTATTGCACTTAAATTATCGATTTAAAGGTCATGGTACTCAAGTAATTCATTGAAAAAATTATGGCGCTTACTAGCACCAATAATATCATTTTGCCTTTGAATTTGGTGGCTTTTCTATATAAAATAGGCGAACCTCACTGGTTGGAAACTGTTATATTTGTTTCCTATTTATGAGATGGACCCAAAATATTTGTTTCTAATAGATTAAGTATATGCCGCAAAAGATCCTTAATACATGCGGTTGCTTTTGACAAATAAAATGACGTGTAGATGGTTACAAGTGATTCAAAACAGTCAGACAGAGACGAAAAATTTGTACCTAAATATTATTATGAGAGAGACTACACGAAAGTGGGGTTTTACCCAAACAGTGGACGATCTTTCACCAGAGATTGATTTTTGATTTTTTAATAAAAATGAGTTTTAAATAGGAATCTACTTGGTTGATAACGAAGATGAACAGTGAACTTAATAATAAAATACTAGAGACAATGATCAAAAATGAAAAGACAACTAATAAACTGAGAAAAGTATATGAGACTGCGTGTTTGGGATCCCCTTCTATGATTGCATACCTCATTTATATAACCCACGAATACAACCGTTCACTAGCAACTATTATTTTAAGTATGGTTACAATTGTACTCCCGAGAATCTACATTTCCTAGACCGTTAGGCTAATCAACCATCGCTTGGCACCCTTACATTTTAATCGATATTTCTCCTCTCATTTTCTCCTCTTGGTCCCAACACGGCCAAATTTTAAGATGGCTAACCCCTTGCCTGTGCCGTCAATGAATCTTGTCAATGTCAAATCCATGTAGCCAAATAGATAAGTCTGTGTCAATGAGTCTTGTCAATGTCAAATCCATGTAGCCATAAATAAGTCTTCTTTACAGACGCCATATAGTTGTTATTGAATGGCTAAAGTCACTCTCATCAACCAACCAATCTTCCTTGATCAATTGCACTCCATCATTCAGCAATAATGGTATTGTATAATTATCAATAACCATGCATCATACTCATCCCATAAATAAGCTTTGCAATTGTCTATTCTATAGTTGTTAACCATGCTAATCGCATTAATCAAACTCAATTAATTGACCGAACTCATTGCTTATCAACTAAAAAGAGTTGGTAAACAAGAATTAAAACATAAAGTGGGATATATATATATGTATGTATGTATGTATGTATGTATGTATGTATGTATGTATGTATGTATGTATGTATGTATGTATGTATGTATGTATGTATGTATGTATGTATGTATGTATGTATGTATGTATGTATGTATGTATGTATGTATGTATGTATTAGGGGTACTTTTGGGTACAAATTCCAAAAAACCTTTGAAAAATTCCAAAAAATTTGAAACCTAGAACTTACCCGTCAGAACCTGAAACCTACCTTGTCCAACAGGTTCTTTTTTTTTTTTTTTTTTTTTTTTCATTTTTAGATTTAAATTATAACATATCCGCATATTATCGGAATCTTCAGCACAATCGAGATGCTGGCTGTCACCGATCTTTCTTCTCAAACCATATGTTTTTATCAAAACATGGAAATCATTTTTGTAAGTCCGTGAATAAGTTCTGTTATGCTTAACCTATTAACAGCAGGTTCATATTAGGAGTAAATCTATCAAAAATCATGCTAGTGCATATTTCTGTTTTCAAGCACTTAAATATCCTTATGAACACAAAAAAAACCTAATCCAATCCTTAGAATAAAAGAAAACAACAAACTCACAGAAAAACGTAGATTGGAGCGGTAGAATGATGTAAGCACAATCTTTGTCTCCTTTGACATGCAAAGGCATCGAATAACATCTTCTCGAACACAGTTAGTAGCAGTAGCAATCAAAGCCATCAGCTTTCTCAACTCCTCTCCCTTGAAGAAAGGATAAATCAATTATTAGGACTTAGAAAGGGGACAAAAGTTGGAAAAAGAAGTCACTTGTGAGAAAAAAAAAATCTAGCATTTACAAGTACATGAGCCGTAGTAATTGGCACTGCACCAAGATGATCTATAAAAAACTGTTTATCATCTCGAAGATCTGGCAAGATTTCATTCAAAACCCAAAACAACCAAGTTATTTACGATTGAGAAGCAAATTAGATCAACCCATAGAGCAGCTCGATTCCGGGCACAATTCAAGCTACTCAGTCACCCAACATAGAATAACGTGCTGCCGATACAAGACCTCAACACTGGTAACATCGTAAACAGAACAACTAGAGCTTCTCTTCTCTGCCAACATCACTAATTTGCTTCTCAATCGATAACACCAAACTAAAATGGTATTTCCCATCAGAACGACAAAGAAAATCACCGCCAAAATGAAAGGGTCTCAAAGAATTCTCCACCACTTTCCCATTATCAACAAGGCAACAACGAAACGAAAAAAGCGACCCGCATTGAGACATAAAAAAGGAAAAAAAAAGGCATCACCTTGTCTTCGAAATCGGACTCCTGAGATTTGGGCAGCGACTGGTGTTGAGCGGCAAGGGTTTGGGCGAGCGGCATCGGCGACTGGCGTCCGGCGACATCCGTCAGCTGTAGCCTTGAGGGCGAGCGATGTCTGGCGGTGAGACTCAAAGCGGCGTCCGAACTTCAAAATCAGACTCCTAAGATTTAGGCAACGACTGGCATCAAGCGACGTCGGTGATTGGCGTCCAATGGCGTCCGGCGGCAGCGGCCTCGAGGGCGAGCAGCGTCCAGCGGCGAGACTCAAAACGGCGTTTGGCGTGACTATGTGAGGTCTGAATGAAGAGTCAATTTGGGCTATTTTACAAAAGATACTCGCGTCTTCTTCCTTTTAGTTTGGAACCCTAACCGGTTACAAAAATCGGTTCCGGTTCCAGTTCCGACCAGGATCGGAACCTGAACCGAAACTCCTAGTTCCCAGAAAAAAGGAAACGGGAATCGGAACCGATCTCCTTGGAACCGAGAACCAAACCAGACCCTCCAGTTCAGTTCCCCGATTTCCGGTTCTATCCGGGAACCACGCTCACCCCTAGTATATATGTCTTTAAAAGCTTGATGTGTCACGCCCGAACCCTGAGACACGTGAACAACCCACCATAGTCATGCAAATGTGACATTCCCAGGTAGTGTCACCAACCCCAAACACTTATTATTGTACATGCGGAACATATAATAAAACCCTAACAAAAACTCACGAGACAGGAAAGCAAGAAACCAACTCCTTCAAAACCAAACATACTTTCATAGATAAACGTCAGAGTTTACATATACCAACAAGATTAGAGATTATATGCATAAAAAATGGGTCAGAATTTATGTGCATCAAAAAGGGTCAGCCTGCACAAAAGATTGTTCTACCAAAAGAAGGAACGGTCCTAAGACTACTAGTTGGACTCGCTCGCCGATCCCACATCTGATTCCAGAGTCTCCGAAGACGATGGGTCCTCCTCCATGGCCATCGAGGGCTCCGGATCCATCACAACACCATCAGGGGTGTCTAGGTCCATAGGGTGTGCAACCTCCCACTCCCCAGTCCCAACAGGAGGTTCGTCAAAACCTCGCAATGGGCCCTCCCAACCCCCTTGATGGAAGCCGATGAACCATGCCTTGTATCGATGAGGAACCAACTCAGGTAGTCCCTCATCAACCCAAACCACGGACTCAACCAACTCCCACGTCAGGGTAGTCCCGAGAATAGGGATATAGGTAAACTCAAAATCCATCATTTGTGGGACCCCATACCGCACGTGACGCTCCGCCATCTAGGGACCTGTAATATTTTTCCCACAACGAGGTGAGACATTATCTCAGCAAGTTCACCCCTAAACCCCTATTATAAAGAAAATACACTCAAGGCTACCTAAGCACAATAGGAATCAGAAAGCTTACCTTGGCCTCAGTTCCCTTCCTGCAAGTCATTTTAATCAATACATAGTGACATCCACATCATCCAAACAATTCAATTACTCGGATCGACTTGACGATCAATCGACTCAGTCGATTACATGTCATCAAGGTTATTACACGATCATTCCGGCTATTCATTCTCGACTCTCAAACACGACCCTACAAGCAAGTTTAGATTTAGTGGTAATCACAGCCCCACTCGGCAATTTACATTTAATGGCATCACGGCCCCACTCGGCAAATTTAGAATTAGTGGAATCACGACCCCATTCGGCACGACCTTTAGTAGGTGGTAGATCACGGCCCGATGGGCACAACCTTTATCAGGTGGTAAATCATGGCCCCATTGGGCACGACCTCTATTAGGTGGCAAATCACAGCCCCATTGGGCCCAACCGATTCCAATTCGGTGGCAAATCACAGCCCCATTGGGCCCGACCGATTCCAATTCGGTGGCAAATCACAGCCCCATTGGGCCCGACCGATTCCAATTCGGTGGCAAATCACAGTCCAACTAACACAGCCATATTGCGGCGACCTTCTAAGTCCACTCATAACCACTCACGGTTATCTTCCCATCAAATATTAACATTTTCCAATTTTTGGATAATTCCCTCATAACCACAAGTTCACTCAATTCTCATAAACCGGTACTCAAATAAATAAACAGATAGTGTCACTGCAATCATCACGAAATTCTGAGAAAATAAGGTCCCGAAATAATTTTCGAATTTAATAAATAATTAATTTTATTCCTAGAATTAATTAAATAATAATATTTTAATAATTTCGAAAAATAATATATTATTATATTACTAAATAATTTCGAAATATTTATTTATATCGAAAATAAATCATTTAAGTCAATTCAAGGCTTACTCAAAAATAAACCTACTTAGCCTTAATTAAACATACTTTAAACTAAACATCACTTTAATCTAATCTACTCTTAAATAAATTAAACTAACCACCTAATAACACTTAACATAAACTAAGCGCACATAAAGCATCATTAACCCTCTAATCGAGGTTTAGTGAATTAAACTCACCGGAATCGCTTTCCGATGAGTCTCTGGTGAAGCTAGCGGCGAGGCAGTCGACAAATCTCGACCGGAAGGGGGCTACATGATGGTTGGCTTGCGAACAAAATCGGCAAAGACGAGCGACGACTAGCGGCGGCTCATGGCGGCGATGGAGATCCGGCAATGGCGAACAGCTACTAGGACGGCTTAGACGAAGGCTGGAGGCTCGAGCAGAGGCAGAGCAGCGAGCTGGCTAGCGAGGCGCGCACATACGGCGATGATTGTGACAGCGACGGCTTCGATAACGGCAACGAACGGGCGACCGAGTGGCAAAGAGGCGAACGAAGGGCGTCGAGCTGGCTGGAACCGGTCGGTTTTTCCCTCTCTCTCTCCTCCTTTCAAAATCCAAGACCAAGGTTGAAGATGATGGAGATAGGTAAAGTGATGTCCCACTTTTTTTAGAGCCAATATCCACCCTTCACTTGTCAAGATCTTAAACACTTTGGCCCCAACCACCATGACATTACATGAGGTCATCTTCCACTATCTCAAACTCCCACAGCCTTATTCCAATATGTGCAAATTTCATCATCCGCCGTAACATAAAAATCTTGTATATTAATTTCTTCAATCCCATTCAATTCTCTTTCAATTGAGTCCAATTGAAGTTCATAAATTAATCCAATATTCCTAATAAGATTTGTGACACATTAGGACTTCCAATTTCCAAATTCAATCCCAATTTCATGGTTAATTTCACTTTGGCACGATATTAGTGCGTCATAACCTACCGGGTAGCTTTTTAGAAATTTTCATGCATTTGACCTGTAGTTAATCATTTTCAAATCACAATGTACATCTTTGACACATTAGCAATTCTCGGTTGTCATGATAATCTCAAGGTTTCAAATACAGACACGGGATACCCAAACGATAGAAAAGCCCGTCCAGTGCCGATCGACAAGAATTATGCAATCTAGTGGAATCACCCACACTTGATCACATGCCTCTGCCGAGTCAACCTATCTCCGATTTCTAATCGATTTTTAATTGTGCCGTAATGACCCTTGCAAATTAGCTCGGTCGAAAGGTCGCTTCTTGGTCAAATTATCGAGTCTGATGAATTAGAATCTCTTAACGGCTTCACCTGATAGACTAGTTTTCACATGAGTGGCCGACTCAAGGAAAAAAACTATATGTGCAAAGATGAAATGTCCATCTCAATTTACTGAAAATAGAATTGGAAAATCGGGATGTCACATGATGTGTTGCCGCCATCCCTCAAATCCAATGAGCTCCATAAGACCATCGTTTGAAGTTTACAGGCTTTAATTAGTTTGTCTAGGGTACGTTTGAAGTTTACAGGCTTTAATTAGTTTGTCTAGGGTACGAAATGTGTCTACGATCTTAATGTCTTGTTGACATTAAGGTATGCATGCGGGGGAGCACGTGCCAGTAAACTAGAATTTTCTATGATGGAGCCCTTAATATTGTGTAAGTTTCACGTGTGACCTCCATCGAAATTAGGAACTTTGGTGCACTTGATGCTTATAAACCCGACCCACCATATGGGTCTCCAAAACTCAACTCATATCTCTTATAAAAGCCAAACCCAGCCCAATTAGTTCAACCCAATGCCGAGCATAGCCCATCTTCATTTTCTTTCTCTATATGACTCATGTTGCAACATGAGGGGTGGACAAAATAAAGACAAAAAGGAGAGAGGGGGAGCCCGTGGAAGAGAAAGGCAAAAAGGGAAAAGGGAAAAATTTTGGCGCACTCAGAATTCGGAACGAAATTTTCAATTTGAGCCTACAATTTATTTAGTACGAAATTTTCAATTTCGTCGTGCATGCTAGTCAATTTCTGAATACTAAAATTTAAGCTGAATTTCAACCATTTCTGGCGAGGTTTTTGGGGCGCCTGAGTTCCGATTCTTGTAGTATATTAAAAGGGCTTTTATGGACTATAGACTTGCTTGAAACAGACTTATGTGGAGAAAGTTATGGTGCAAAGAAATTTAGCATGCAAGATGCGCATAATGGACATCATTAGGTTTCTGCTATGGTCGAGCTTTTCGCTAGTGCATAAGCATCATTTTATCAATGAATGGGCATAATGAAATATTATTTTACTTGGTTTTTTATATTTTATTATTATTATTATTTGTTAGAAATTTGAGTGCATGGGCTTGAGTAACCATCGCAAATTGGTTTTTGGCTTTCCTGGATGAGTGATACTATTTATTATAAAAATTTGTAAAGTCATGTCTTCAAAATGATAATGATTTGATATTTTATGAATTATGATCAAGCAAGTTTGTTGCATAAAATTTGGATCAAACATTTACTACGTTTTGATATTTGTAAATGGTGTGAGATGTTTGGTGAAAATATATATTCTATTTGATGAACGTAGTTGAGAAATATATATATAAAATAAACCAATTTGTGAAATGCTTTATGACATGCATTTGATTTGATTCGATAAACTGGTTTATGAGACAAGTCTTGAAATGATTTGAGAATGTTTTATGAAAAGTAGTTCTTGCGAATGAGTTGAATTGTGAAAGCTATTGGCGATTGATTTGTGAAATGTATTTTGAAATGTGAGATTATTTATAGATTGAATTTCTAGTATTGGTGGATGAGGTTGGGTGCTCAATATTTCTATGAGCCTAATAAGGGGTTTGTGCATATACGCATATTAGTCTAAGATATTCTTGTAAGCCGAGCCACGAGCTAATAATAAGTGAAGACCTAACCAAGGAAGGAATCTTGGTCGCATTGTCACCAGAGATTGTGTCATGACTATAGTTTGATATTAAGCAAAAGATTGGTCAATAGATGGACCATCGACCTGTGGTTTTATATGAGATAAATCAATGGGATAGACCATTAACATCTGGCATGAGATTAACCAAATGAATAGATCATTGACGTGTGTTTTTATGAGACTGATCAATGGAATGAACCATTTATGTGTATTTTTATGAGATTGACCGATGAGCTAGACCATTGGTATTTGCCTGTTATTATATTGAATATTTCTGCTTTGAATGTATTATGTGAAAGTAAGAAATATTGCATTTTGGTCTTGAAGGTTTTTTAAATTTCTAGAAATATGTAAGTGAATTATATTTGTGTTTTAAATGTGCATAGTGATTGCTCGATTCGCTTAATAAAACTGTATTATACACTGGGTCGTGATAATTCATTCATTTCTTCTTGTCATGTTTTTCAAATTCCTCGGTTAGCAATTGATAGAGCAAGAGTATTATTATGGGGATTATTGGGAGCTAGATATTTGGGGTATAATTTAAGGTTGTGTTCTTTGAAAAAAAGACGGACGTATCACTCCTTCATCCATATGGGATTTGGGGTATGATATATTCATTGAGAAATATCCAGCGGAAAAGGAGATAAAGGTGTGATTGATGAATGGTCACCTAATCCATTATATTAAATGGAAGGATTTTCTCAATTTTGATAATTAAAATTGAGTTTCTAATAAGGAAAGGCAAAGTGCCATCTGTCTTGGTAATCGAAGAAAACAATTTTAGACTTTAGTAAGTTAAAACATTTAACCAGGATTGCACTATATTTTCCTTCCAATAAAAGGTTAAAACGGTTAAACTATTCTTTCGGCCAATGCAATCCACGAAGCTCTTGGAGACCTAAAGCGCACGACAATGCAATCCACGAAGAAATGGAAGGTCAACTTCACAAAGCACCTGAAGAAATGCAAAAGTAAGGGGTTTTATCGCAACGACTCAAGAAAATTATCCAAAAAATTCTAAATTTATTACACTTTTATCAATTCAGTTTGAAATCTCTTTACATTTTATCAATTGAGTCCATCCACCTAATTTTGACTGGAGATCGTTAATGTAAATGTCGATCGTCCTACGTGGCATGACTAGCATTAATATTAATAATTTTTAATTATATTTTTAATTTTTAATTTTTATTCTTTCCCTTTATTTTCTTTTCTTTTTGCAACTAGCGATTGGGCTAGGCAAGTCCTAAGGCCCAGATCCAGGTGAGAATGGTGACGAATGAACTCAACTGACATACACCTCTGTTGTTAAAACTTGTGTCGTTGAAACTCCAAGTGGGATCAAGGTCATAGTTATACCCAGTGTCTTGACATTCTCGAGTGTTGGACAGGAACTGGCTTTCAGCGTAACGGTTGAAGGGAAGTTGGACAGCTTCATGCTTTCTGCCTCTGTAACATAGGCTGATGGGGGTACATCAAGTAAGAAGCCCCATCATCGCATTCCTAGTCTCATAGTTGCGTTGTCATTTCGAACTTTGAGCATTCGATGTTGAGGCAATAATACATGATCAGGGACAGTAAGGCTACGCATGCTATGGATTTTGATGAGTTGTTGACAGGTTAATCCTGTGCTTCGGTAAAAATATGATGGACAAACTTCTTTTCAAGGCCTCTCCCTGCATACTCTGTTAGGAGCAGGGATCGACCACGAGCCGTGGTCAATTAGCATTAGTGGTTTGATGTTCTTGTCTTACTATTAGATCCACCTAATCCCAAGACAGGTTTAGACCGAAAAAACTGAAAAATAATGAAAAACGTGCTACAAACTTGGATGTAAGCAACGGATACTACCTCTTCTCTGGCAACCAATTGCTATTCTTGCTGCTGTCCCGTCCTTCGCAATGCTCTTTCTCCCTAGTACAGCGTGAAAATTTGTGCTACCCAATACTGCATTGAAGTCGAGCTTCATGAATCTTTTCTAGGTGATTTCACCGAGAGGTCATTTCCAGTGGCCTTAATTGCTTGCACTGAACTGGCTTGAAGGACACGCGAAGAAAACAACATTTTCTGTTCAACAAAGACAGTACAATATATGCAATTGAAAGTTCAGAGCACGCAACTATAAGAAGTAGGTTCCAGGAATGGAGAAGTCCGATTCCTAAAGCTAACAGAAAGTTATAATTAAACGCATAAATTCACTATATTAAATGTTAGTGATAATCACCAGGTAAAGGATTGATTTAGCAGCTGAATCTTTTGGTCATGCGCTTACATGGACAATAAAACTTGGAAAGGATGAAATAGGAAAGGAAACTATAAACTCTAAGTACTAGGGATCTATAAAAGGACAAGCTAAAAATTTCATTCTTATCATTCAGTACATAAAATGATGTAACTCTAAAAGTTGTATTAATCTTTAAGATTCAAAGTTTCCCAACAATATGAAGGTACTAAAAATCACGAAATGAACAGACTCGGGACAGGAATTGAAAGACAATTCCTAGTAGGAGTTTAACCTTTAAGCAGAGTCCTACAATGATGATAGGTAACCAGTAAAGCTGTCAAGAGACCTATATGCGGAATCCCCTTCCTTAAAACACTGATGTAACTTGTCCTACAAACGCACTGCTCTGTCTCTAATAGCTTCGCCTTCTTGATCCGCCAGTAATTTTCTAATGGCACGCTCTATCTCACTTCTCTCCAACTTATACTCCAAATGCAACCCGACCCTCCAAAAGTCACTCACATATCTTCTGTTCACCTTTTTGATCCCCAAGATGGCATACAAATCATCGGCACACCTTCACAAATGCTTTCCAACATCGAGTTCCAACCACAATGAGTCCAAAATCCACTGATGGCCTGATGAGCCAGCACTTCTTGCTGCGGTGCCCATTTCACAATATCAATATGATCCCTTCCAATTAACATCTCTAGGAACGAGCTAGGCCAATGCTTGGGCCAGTCCACTTCACAAATTGATCCAGGCCGGAACGACCCACAAATAGGGCTGCTTGCTATTTGCTAGCCCCCAAGCTACTTCTATGAACTTGGCCTCATCCATGGATGCAATGCTTTTCAGGCTCCCATAGATGACTGACTTGGGCCTTTGCTTGTTTGGCCAAGAGATCAAGCTAGCGTCTTGTGCCAGCAAGCTGCTCAAAGAGGCTGGAGTACTTGTGAAATGGACTGATCACAAAGATAGGAATGGGAATGGTGTGCCGAGCTTTGGCAAGTTTTGTCCCCTCGACATCTTCAGAAAAATTGCAGATGAGTCCAGAGAAGGCCATGGTCGCTCTGCCCATGTCTGGTAATAAATAGTGGAGATCTTTGGGGTTTCTTGTGCTGACAATTGGAAGGTCTTTCATTTTGAGAGGTGGAACTTCGGGAACAGCCTTGTCTAGTTCAGAATCTGACAGAGAAACCAAAAGGAAGCAGTCAGTACTCTCTCCAGTTGGAAAACAAGGAAGGCCTATAGTCCTACTTTTCCCTTCGCTATTACAACTTGGATATGTAACTCTAAGACAACATCGGATGGAACAAAGGCATTCTGTTCCACTTGAGTATCCAAGAAAGATGTTTGAAAGGCAGTAAAATTTAAGTCAGAGAAATATGGAAATGAAAGAAGCATACAAGATTGGTCATATTTGTACAAAATACACACACCATTTGTCTCTAGAGTCTGAAGAATTTAGCTGGAAGGCACACCTTTTATTGGGAGGCAACCCTTTTCTCTCTTAGTGGACAAGGCAGAGAAAGCAGAAATTGAAGAGATACCAGTACACCTTAACACCATCCTCTCGGGATCTTAAGCTCCTCCGCGACTGCTTGAGAAAAATGCCAAACATCATCGATTATCAAGCAAGCTACGCGATCCTGCGAGCCATCACGCAAGTCCTTTTCCAAGCACTCCCAAAATCGTATGAGTCATTATGTCAAGTCACTGGGAATGGGACAAGAAATAGTATGAATAGCTCTTTTTAGTTTACGTATCTAAAGTGAGCTTTCTCATCATATAAAAATAAAAATTACTAATCCTTGTAATTTCTTTATTACTTCATTGGTTTTTTTGGCTAATTATGATCCAAGTTTCACAGAAATAGCACTAAGAGCAGATATGAAAAAGCTCGTTCGAGGTAGTATACATGCTGTGGCTAAATGAGGGAACCCGTTCGAGGTGAGTTATAACCCATCTTTTGTCCAAAAAGTTTGGTGCTGATGCTGAATCTTTCCCTAATCAATTCCAGTGAACTGGTTCAAACTAGGTGATCAAAAGACTGGTTACTTTCATAAAGTAGTCAAAGTTATAAACTCTCAAGAGTTTTGCTGAAGTGGCTGTGAACTTTTTCAAGTCATTATTTGGTGCCGTTACTTTATACACAAGGTCCTGATCATGTACGAAGCAATTTGGTTTCCCTAAGACTATCCAATCGTGTGAACAAACACAATGAGTCAATTGCAACAAAATATGTTACCGACAAGCATATTTATAAAAGGACTAAGATCATGTCAATAAAAATCCATGAGTGGAGTGAAGAAACAAGAATAGTGCATTCAATCAAGAAGTCAATGATCAAGTCTTCACGAACCGAAGTTCAATTGCCCCCTACAATGAATCAACATTCCGAAAATCCCATCAAGATCGTTATTCAAAAATAGCAATAGAGAAGCTAAAAATTTCCTAGAACGAGACCAAGTACTCGGTCAATTTCTGAAGAGACCGGCATGAAGAGCCACCATCCTGGAGACTCTCGTCTGCCTTCCTCTTCAAAGCCTTAACATTCTCCCTCATCTCCTCTCCCTCATCGCTCGCCATCAATTTCCTAATCGCATCCTCAATCTCTTTCCTCTCCACTTTGTATTCCAAATGCAGCCCGACTCTCCACTCGCTGTTTACATACCTTGCGTTCACCCTCTGGTCCCCGTGGAATGGCATGCACATCATCGGCACACCCTCGCAGATGGCCTCTAGCGTCGAGTTCCACCCGTTGTGCGTCAAGAACCCACCGACAGCGGGGTGGGCCAGGACCCCATGCTGCTGGGCCCACTTTACTATGTGGCCCCTCCCGTCCAGGCCCTCTAGGAACCCACTTGGTAGCACCTCAAGCCATTCCGAGCCACGGACTGACCTGGGCCGGACGACCCAAAGGAAGTGCTGGCCGCTGTTCGCAAGTCCCCAGGCTATTTCCAGGAATTGGGCCTCGCTGACTATTGAGAGGCTCCCGAAGCTCACATAGAGGACTGATTTGGGCCTTTCTTGCTTGTCAAGCCACGAAATGCAGCTCCTATCTTGAGGAAACAAGCTGCCTGATGACGCTGCGGAGAGCTTGTGGATTGGGCCAACCGTGAATGTCACGCCCCGAACCTCGAGCGCGCGCACATCCCACTCTGGTCGATACAAATGCGACTTCCCAGGACACGTCGCCGACCCATTCAATTTTATTATGCATGCGGAAGCAAAACAAATCCCCTGACAACATTTAACTTGGGATAGAAAAGCAAGCAATCAATCACAACCAAACAAGCTTTCTTATAAACACATAGGTTTATATACAACACTGGATTGTCTACAAAATAGACCGGCTCAACAAAAAGGAACTGTCCCTATGACCAACTTGTCGACACGTTCGCCGATTCTTCAGCCTCCACTTTCCGAACTCCAGGACTTTCGGTCCTCCACGACCGTCATCTAGGGACCTGAAATATTATCCCACAACCGGGATGAGACTACGTCTCAGCGAGTCCTACCCTCTAAAACTCAATTAGAAAGAAAATACGCCTCGGGCGCTCTAGCCACACAAATAGGATAGAGGACTTACCTCGCCTTAGTCCCTTTCCCCGCACGTCGCACAATTCATATTCAAGCAATGCTCGTACAAGCTGAAACTACCGATACTTATATCGGTCTATCAATTCAATCATTCGCAATGATTCAATTCAATCATATTATCTATCTTTCCATACCGTCTATCAAACCAGTCGTTAATACGACAAATGCTCTTCAAAGCTGTAATATATAGACGGTAGCTCGCTCAAGCTGTATAGATAGATAGCTCACCAAAGCTGTAACTAATATAATAGCTCGCCAAAGCTGTAACTGATAGATAGCTCACTGAAGCTGTAGCATATATATATAGCTCACTGAAGCTGTAGCGTATATGTATATAATATTTGCTTGACCAAGTTGATACATATATAAACAACTGCTCGCCAAAGCTATCAATTCAACAATAACCCAAACCAATCCTCAATCAAATCAATCAATAGATTCAAATTGGTCCTACCAACCAATTACGATGCCAATAGCTGACACCGGGTATTTTCAAGTTAAATACCAAAACTTCTCCAATTTCACTTAATTCCACACTTTTGGAATAATTAACTATAATCATCAATTACTCAATTTCTCAATTTAAACATACAATTAACACAAACCGACCGCACTGCTGCGATCAGTGCGAAATTCTAACGACCGGCCATCCCGGCATAATTTTCGAAATTATTAAATAATTAAATTTAAATTCCGAAAATTAAATAATTAAATATTATATTATAATAATATAATTTAATAAAATAATATTTATAAATTCGAAATAATTAATTATTTGAAAATAATTAATTAGGGCTTAAACAAGATTACACTAATTTAATCATACAATTAGCCCTAATTAAACATCCATTAAACTAATCATACAACTAATCTAATTTACATTAAAATAATCTAATTTAATCACATAAACCTAATAAGACTAATCTAAACACCCCTTAAGCGTCATTAACTCACTAAGCAAGAATTAGAGGATAAACTCACCGGTTTTGCGCGCCGGTGAGTTCACGGCGACCACGACACCAAGGCGGTCGATAAACCCCAAAGCGGCAACACCAACGGAGGCCGGGAAGACACTGAAAACGGGCCACGAAGTCTCCAAAACCTTGCTGTCTTCTGCTTCTGATCTGGGCTGAACTGCAGAGAAGAAACCAGCAACTTCAACGGCGAAAACGGGCCGATCGGAGCTCCGGCGAGCGGGTGGTTGGCAACCGGCGGCTCCCGGGGGTCTTGGGGATCTTGTAGGAGGTTGGGACGGGCAAAGGAAGGGTCGGAAAGGGGCGAAACAGCAAGAAAACGCGGAACAGGCGGAGCAGGGCGGAACCAGACGGTCCGGCGAGCGGCGGCTTCGGGCGGCCGTACGGGACGGCCGGAGAATCGTTCCGGCGAGCGGCGAGATGCTCTGGAACGGGCTGGATGTCTTCTTCGCGGCGATGGGTGGCTCGTTCGCTGATTCAACCGGGAAGTTAACTTTTTACTCGGATCTTTGGCGAAAGGTCGGCTGGAGCAGAAACTGGAACGAGGGGAAAACAAGGGAGGAAAACGGCCGACGATGGCCTTCCGGGCGTGCGACGATGGAGGGGCTGGTGAGCTCGGTTTCCTCTGGTTCTCTTGAGCTTTTCCTAAGCCTCAACCATGGAGAAAGCCATGAATGACGGAAGAAGATGGTCTGCTGAAGAGGGGGCCTCCTTGGTGGCTCACTAGAGCTCAACACTTGTCTAAACCTCATTTGCTTTGCCCCACCATGACATCACATGACATCATCCACTCTCTCTCCTCAATCTTCCTCCACAACCTTGCCAATAGGTGCAAAATAGCTCTCCCCCCATGGCATACGAATTTGTTACATTTGTACATCAAATTCAATCAATTCTCACTCAATTCCATCCAATTGAAGCTCAATTAAATCAACCCATGTGTCCTCGGCCTTCTCATGACATTTCCCCGTCAAATGATCCAACTTGCATCTCGAAGATTTGATTAAAAACGGCCCTCTGACAATCCCGAACAAAAACGGCATTACTTTGCTTTTTCGCCAAAATCTCGGTTTGTAGAAAAATCTTCTGGAGATGAGTCGACATTCCTAAAATGAATTGTGACTTGACGAACTTCCACTTACGTAATCGGGTTCAATTTCACGGTTAAATTCAATCCGGCGCGACTTTAGCGCGTCCTAATCTACCGGGTAGCTTTTAGGAATTTTCTGTGCAATTGACCTGTGGAGCCACAAAGTGCATCTTCGACACATTTGCGACTCTCGATTGTCGTAGAAATCTCGAGGTTTCAAATACGGACACAGGGTACCAAAACGATAGAAAAATCGATCTAGTGCCGATCAACAAGAATTGTGCAATTAGGTGGAATTACCCACACTGAATTACATGGTTACGTTGAATCGACCTATCTCCGGTCTCTAATCGGTCCGTGCCGTAATGACCCTTGCGATTAGTACGGTCGGCGGTCGTTTCTGGTCGAATTCTCAAGTCTATTGCGTTTAGATTCCTTAACGGCTTCACCGATAGACTAGTTATCTCGTGAGTGGCCAACTCAGAGAAGAAAGCTATGGACGCGAAGATGAAATGCCCGACTTATTTAATTGAAACCAGAATTGGAAAATCGGGATGTCACAACTCTTCCCCTCTTATAAAAATTTCGTCCTCGAAATTTAAACCATTAAAATTCTTCTTTAAAATGGTGGGGTATTGTCGTCTCATCAATTCTGCTCCTTCATTCTGCTTCGCACTGCTATCCAAGATCCTCGGTGCCAACGAAACATTTCCAAATTAACCATATCAATTCTTGATTCCCAAAAAGGCTAAGCACTTGTCCATCTTTACAAAAATGAAAGCTGCAAAAATTTTGGTTCCCTTTTTTTCTTTTTCTTTTTATTTTTTTCCACAAAGCGGCTAACTGCCGCGTCGGGGATTCGAACTCCCGACTTCGGACCTGCGGCTTCACCCCGGATACCACTCGGCTAGAGGCGCCGACGGTGTCCCAAACCGCTTTCCTTTTCCATTTAAAGCCAAAATCCTTCTTTGAACCCAAATTTCGATGGATTCCGATTTAAATGCTGCTTCATCTTCATTTCCTTAACCAAACACGATGTCCCTTTCATAGGCGACATTTAAGGAAAAATATATTTCCCCTACTTGAAATTCCAAGGTCTGCGATTCTAATCTGCGAAGCTAAACTGGCGATTCTGAGCGGTCTCAAATCATCGCGATAATGCAAATCGAATCACGATTTCGAACCAACTCGGGCTGCGATTTTCGATCTCGACCTCAACTCAACCAACCGGAGTTCTCGTACACTCTGATCTGCACTGCCTCAAAGGAACCATATGACTGATGTACTGAAACTAAGAACCTCTGGTCAAGATCTGATATAACTCTGACACTGACACTCTATGCAAACGAATTATCTGATGCACAAACACTTTGGCATGCCTAATCCAATCAAGATCCTTCCGTACAGCCACAAGGTGGGCTAATTTCATCAGTCTGTCAATTACTTCCCAAAATGAAATTATTACCACACTGACTCCTCGATAGACCTGTCACAAAAATCTATTGTGATGCGATCCCACTTCCACACGGGGATCTCGAGAGATTACAAAGGTCCTCTCGAATTGCAAAACCGTACTTTCTCTTGCTAGCACATCTGACACTTGCAACCTGTCAGTGACATCTGTCTTCATACCGGTCTACCAATCCTGTTAATGCAAATTCTGGCCCAACTTTGTACTGTCTGGACAACGCTGAAGCTGCTACGACGGGTTTCCAATAAGACCTCTTCTTTAATCTCTGTATCATCAGGTACACTCAATCGTCCTCAGAAATCTGAAAATCAGTTCTCCTCTTCTCGGTATCCTCTTGCAGGATCTTTTGCATTTCTGAGTCTGTTCACTGAAGCGTTTGATTCTAACCTGAATATCCGGTTCAATTCTGAGGGTGGCCATAAAATTCGAAGGTGGCCTACCTCAGATTTGAAAACCGAATCTCGAACTTTCTCAAGTAAGGTCCATACTTTAACCAGCATATGCACAAATGAAGACTCTCGACTCAGCGCATCAGTGACTTCTTTCATCCTTCCAGGGTGATACCAGATACCACCATCCTAGTTCTTCAAAAGATCTGGAGTCTTT
This sequence comes from Eucalyptus brandiana, assembly GCA_014182725.1. Lineage (NCBI taxonomy): Eukaryota > Viridiplantae > Streptophyta > Magnoliopsida > Myrtales > Myrtaceae > Eucalyptus > Eucalyptus brandiana. The sequence continues at coordinate 13,539,749 of CM024677.1, read as the reverse complement.
CTTCACACCCACAATATCTCTAAATCTTCAGAGTGAAAATTATTGCTGCGAGTTCCAAGTCATGCATCGAGTAATTCAGCTCATGAGGTCTCAACTTATGCAACGGCCTTACCATGTTGCATCAGCACGCAACCCAGTCCTCTAAACGACACATCACTGTAGATCTCGCATCCTCCAGGACCAGACGGTATGATCAGCACAGGTGCGGTAGTCAGCTTCTGCTTAAGCTCTTGAAAACTACGCTCGCACTTGTCTGTCCACACGAACTTCTTTTCTTCTTCAGTAGTCGAGTCAACTACGAAGCTAATACTGAAAACCCTTCCACGAATCTTCTGTAATACCCTGCCAAACCCAGAAAACTTCTGATCTCTACTACTGCAATCAATCTTGGCCAACTGATCGCTACTTCAATCTTGGCGGGGTCCACGAAGATTTCTTCACCTAAAATCACGTGACTTAGGAACGCAACACGAGTCATCCAAGACTCGCATCTGCTAAACTTATCGTAAAATTCAAGAGTCCTCAAGGTCTGAAGTACCATCATCAAATGTCTCTCGTGCTCCTCAGCACTCTTCGAACACACCAGGATAACTTCAATGAACACGATCATGAAACTAATCCAAGTACCCTTTGAACACTCTGTTCATCAGACCCATACAAATAGCTAGAGGGTTCGTCAAACCAAACGATAATGCAATGAACTCACAATTGCCATATCAAGTACGAGACACTAAATTCGGTATGTCTTCCTTTCAAATCCTCAATTGATGATTCCCTGTCCTCAAGTCGATCTTGGAGAATATCAATACACAAACACAACAAACCATCATTCTTCTTCACAAACAAGACTGATGCTTCCCAAGGTTATGCACTGGGACGTAAGAATCCCTTATCCAACAATTCCTGCATCTGCACATTCAATTCTTTCAGCTTTGACAACGCCATCCGGTAAGGAGCCTTAAAGACGGGCTCTGATCCGGTTGCTAATTCAATCACGAACTTTATTTTCCTTTCTGACAGCAAACTTGGCAATCTTCAGGAAACACCTCAGGAAACTTCTGTACCACAGCTAAGTTCTCCTTACTTGGTCCCTCAACTGTCGCATCCACTACAGTTGCCATATAGATTAGGCAACCTACATCCATAAACCAAGTCGTCTTCAGTGATGAACAATAGGATCGAAGGTCCTTTTTAACTTCCAGTACTTCAAAACTTCCGTACGCTAACTGAACCAACCGAATCATATCACTGCCACAATTCATAACAGCAGAAAGCTCCTCGAGCCAAATCTTTTTATAAATGACTCCCAGGTCATATATAAGCAAACCCTTCAGGTACAACTATAGTCAGAGATTCATCTTCATTTTACTTTATTACAACAACGGAAACTTCACAACTTTCACTCAAAATCCAGCTGCGCTACTCTGATAATACACCCCAAAACATTCTTCCCTAGATCGATGCATGGTCAATCCATTCCTATTCCTTTCGCCATCCTAGTGGCGTCCTGTCGGCGGTAGCGATGTTCGAGTCCTCTTGGACTTACACGGATAGTTCCTATCCCGATGGCCGTGTTGGCCACATTCAAAGCACGCTCCCGTTGCACTTGGTCACCAGGCTGACTCACACTTCTTTTCTCAAACTTGACACACAATCAGTGAGTCCTCTATCTCCTGTCAGGTAACATCATGCACTATTTCTTGTACTGAAGGCCTGCTCTAAAAACCCCACTATGCGTTCTATGGCGCATTCCTTTCGATCTGTCTCATCGGCTTTCTAAGACCGTTTCTAGCTAGGTAACCCTGTTGGTTACACACAGAACAAGCACCCGTCTTACCAGGACACGGGGCTGATCCATGTCGGCTTCTGTCAACATGACACACTCCATTCTGATTCATTGCTGACTTAACCATCCCACTTTTCCAGTTGGACGGAAATGGAATACTTTTCTACGATCATAGACTCATTCCCAAACTGGTTTCCATCTTTACTGATTCTGAACCTCGACTCGGATGCAACGGCTTGCTCCCATATCACAATTCCAGGCTGGGCCTCAACAGGCGCGGCAACAACAATAGTTACAACACTGGCGACGGTAAATACAGCGGCAACAGCGGCGGCCCGATCCTGAGCTTACTGACTCAACAAGCTTCCAAGGAACACTAGCGCCTAAACGATCCCATCAAACCTAGGATCGCCCGGTGCTGTTACACTAGTACCGACCTACAGCGGTACTCTCACACACGCGCTAATCTAAGCCAGTGCTCCACCACGACCACCTCGGGTACCGATCCCTGTCGGCATACCACCCCGAGTAACTGGTCTAAAGGTTCTCTCTAGGAGTCCTCTACTCCTGATCACTCATCTACAGGATCTTTACAGAAACCTGTTTCTCAATTCTAATCCCATATTAGAATTTGAGTGATCATCACCAATCAATTTACTAAACAACTATCAGCCACATGCACCAGTATGAAATAAAAGTCATTCCTACTAACTATCCCATAAACAATCGCACCTTATCACTCCATTCACAGACCCGCTCTGATACCACTTAAACGGGGATGTCACACCCCGAACCTCGAGCGCGCGCACATCCCACTCTGGTCGATACAAATGCGACTTCCCAGGACACGTCGCCGACCCATTCAATTTTATTATGCATGCGGAAGCGAAACAAATCCCCTGACAACATTTAACTTGGGATAAAAAGCAAGCAATCAATCACAACCAAACAAGCTTTCTTATAAACACATAGGTTTATATACAACACTGGATTGTCTACAAAATAGACAGGCTCAACAAAAAAGGGAACGTCCTATGACCAACTTGTCGACACGTTCGCCGATTCTTCACCTCCACTTTCCGAACTCCGGGACTTCCGTCCTCCACGACCGTCATCTAGGGACTGAAATATTATCCCACAACCGGGATGAGACTACGTCTCGGCGAGTCCTACCCTCTAAAACTCAATTAGAAAGAAAATACGCCTCAGGGCGCTCTAGCCACACAAATAGGATAGAGGACTTACCTCGCCTTAGTCCCTTTCCTGCACGTCAGCACAATTCATATTCAAGCAATGCTCGTACAAGCTGAAACTACCGATACTTATATCGGTCTATCAATTCAATCATTCGCAATGATTCAATTCAATCATATTATCTATCTTTCCATACCGTCTATCAAACCAGTCGTTAATACGACAAATGCTCTTCAAAGCTGTAATATATAGACGGTAGCTCGCTCAAGCTGTATAGATAGATAGCTCACCAAAGTCATCGATATAATAGCTCGCCAAAGCGTAAATGGCGATAGATAGCTCACTTTGAAGCTGTAGCATATATATATAGCTCACTTTGAAGCCGTAGCGTATATGTATATAATATTTGCTTGACCAAGTTGATACATATATAAACAACTGCTCGCCAAAGCTATCAATTCAACAATAACCCAAACCAATCCTCAATCAAATCAATCAATAGATTCAAACTGGTCCTACCAACCAATTACAATGCCAATAGCTGACACGGTATTTTCAAGTTAAATACCAAAACTTCTCCAATTTCACTTAATTCCACACTTTTGGAATAATTAACTATAATCATCAATTACTCAATTTCTCAATTTAAACATACAATTAACACAAACCGACCGCACTTTTTGCGATCGGTCGAAATTCTAACGACCCAAATCCATCCCTAAGCATAATTTTCGAAATTATTAAATAATTAAATTTAAATTCCGAAAATTAAATAATTAAATATTATATTATAATAATATAATTTAATAAAATAATATTTATAAATTCGAAATAATTAATTATTTGAAAATAATTAATTATGGCTTAAACAAGATTACACTAATTTAATCATACAATTAGCCCTAATTAAACATCCATTAAACTAATCATACAACTAATCTAATTTACATTAAAATAATCTAATTTAATCACATAAACCTAGCAGTATATGTAACCAGACAAACAATACTAAGTCCCTTTGTGCATAAATTGACCACAAAGCTAACCTACACTTCACTGAATGAGACAAGAATAGGAACAATCTATTTTCGATTTTCTTAGTCAGATGCAGGTAGTGGGGGATTAGTTGGCAGTTGGCACTCTCAGAGCCCACATGGGATTATGACATCAATACGGTCGTACTTGCCAGAATCCCAGTTCATGCATCTTTGCTTCATCGCACTCCTCTACCCACATTGGGAGCTCATAACTGATATCAAGTTAGAAACAATAATAATAATAAAAATTATGTTTTGAGGAATAGAAACAAAAGCCAAATAAACAGGCCTTTAGTGGCGGGCTTCGGATGAGTGATGGCCCTGCCCCTATCGGAAAAAATATTATAATATTACCCATTATAATTTTTTAAATATATTACTACATATTAGTAGAATTGTTTTATCACTCCTAATCTTGAATTTGCTTCTCCAATCACCCATGGTCCCTACATAACACCGACTTTCGAATATGATGGAAATTGCTAAAGAGAATAGTATAGGATGCGATGACCCAATCAATTCATGGCATTTTCCTTTGCCCGATTGATTCTGAAATGGCCATATAAAAATATATCAGTTTATCATTCCAAATATTTTCTTTTTATTAATATTGAGTTTACCAATCAACTAAACAGTGAGGTTTTCACTTTCCAACTTCAAATTGGTTGGAAAAGTTAAAGCTGAGAAACAAAAGGTGAAGACCGGGCATTGCTTTGATGGACAGCATATTCATCCCCACCAGGTGCAACTCCAAGGTATAAGCTTGAGATTGAGATCTTTAACCATTATGTTGAACAAACTACCAGAGGAAATCACCCATGTGACGATCATAATGCTAGGACTTGTATGGCTTAAGTATTAAGTTTTATGCTAGGTCAAAGTAAGACAAAAGGATACTCCAACAATAAGAAAGCATTAGCTTACCAAAGCTGAAACCATAAGTAGCCATCAAGGCTTTGTTGACAATAATAATACCAACTGAAGTAACAACATTGAACATCCAGGCAGCTACATCTACAGCTGCCTTTTGATCAGCTTTGCTAGATAGAGCCATCTTTCAATTTCGTCAACTATGCTCCCTAAAGTCTATCTTTCAGTCTCCATAAAGAAAGTCGTGGAAGAAGAGCCAAGAGGGAGTTATTTTTAATATTACTTTCCCCCTCATATGTAGGCGTGCGGTCATGGCCAAAAAAGCATTGTTTACCCTAATTTCTTTTTTTTCCTGAAACTCAATTAAAGAGCGAATGATGGTCTCCGCTGCTAACAGTTCTTTTCCTTTTTTTGGGTCAGAAGCTGCTGACAGTTTGCTTCCCCTGTTTTTGTTCTTTTAGTTCAAGATTTTTCCCTTTTTCTTCCCTCTGTTTTCAAAACTCAAATCATGCACTTTGGTTTAGTCTTCAGATTAGGAACTTTGATGCTCGTGGTTGCTATCCATCTGGATTGCGATCTACACTTCCACTTTGGTCTTTGTCTTATGTTCAAGCTTTGACGGTACAGTCAGAACTTTACTGCACTTGTGGGTTGGTGCCCGTCGCCGGGCGAGCATCGCTGCCTTCGCATGCCCTGCAAGGATCGTCCCAACCCTCGGCTCAAGCTCTTCCTTATAGCTCCGAGCCCCTCTGTCTCTCTGGTTCGACTCTCTTCTCTTCTGGGTTTCTCTTTGCCCTGTAAGTTTTCAAATACTGGTCTTAGTGGGTTCTAAAGTGAAAAGCTCAAAATAGAAGAGTTTTAGTGAGTCTATTATCCACTTAGTAAACAGGTCAACCACAACACATCTTCTTCTTCACCTTAAACCCCTTCCGCGATGATGTCTGTTGCTTCATCCGAAAATGTGCCTAGCCTCAAGACTGCAACATTGTTGATGGCAAAAGGAAATATTAGGTACACTGGTTTTACCACGTGGGCCGTGCATATGTTCACTCATTGATCGCAACATGATCATAATAAGTCCACTTTTTAGATCTTTTCTCTCTCCCTTAGAGTCACGATATGCCCAAGCCTTTAGTCTAGTTGGCATGAGCTAGTCGTGCTAGCCGACTTGATGGCCACCACCTTTATCTTCGAATCTTGAATTGGAAATCTTATGACATCTCAACAAATTACACTATATCTTGGAATTACTCATCACCATTTTCAATGCATGTATGACACGTCTGTTTGGTCAATTATCTGATTATTCTAACTTTGCCCTCTCCTAGATCTAGATGAGGGTCGCCCACCTTTGCCTTGACCTGGGCCAACACCCCCAAACTTGGGGCGAGGTTTGAAGGTGCTAGGTGAGGGTCACCAAGCTTACGTGAGGGCCAACGACCCTCTCCCAAATTCAAAAATAACTGTCTATAAATACAGAAAAATGCTGGATGTATTAACATCGGTACATGAAATTGATTTACAAGCTAATTTGACCGACTCATATTGAGGGTTCAGTACGGATCATTTGTTTATAGACTCAATTGTTGTCGACCACTTTAGTTTGTAAAACAATCATTTAGTAAGGGCTTCATAGGTCATATTAAATTTGGATTGAAGAACTTCTGTATTTATACCCCCTGCTGACGGCAATTTCATTAATGCCCTTTGCATGAGAGGGGCTCACGGAAAAGTAGTGATTATGCATTCTCTGCATTATTATTTGAACCTAGGGATCAACCAAAAAGAGAGTAGTGACCCAAAGTTTTCCTCGATCGATTTTTCTCTATCACTGGATTTGGGAGATCTTGTGACCACTTTTTCATCCATTGAGATACTTTGTGCAGGTCTGCCCAGACGGGAAAACTATTGAAGCAGAAGCTGCTCACGGTACGGTTACCCGCCATTATCGGGTCCATCAGAAAGGAGGTGAAACCAGCACTAATAGCATTGCTTCTATCTTATCACTTTCTTTTTGCACATTTCTTCCGAGTAAGAATATCCTAGTGAGATTGGTGAAGATTCATATTTCGCTATTGGATTAAACTAAAGAATGAACAAACAGAAAAGATACAATAGCCATCTGGAAGTTAGAACATGAATACACCAGGGCAAGCTATTGGATCACATGGTGAGGACGATATGCGACTCCATACTATGTAAATCCAATAACTCCTATTACTACCAAAAGATGTTCAGTTTTTCTCCATGAATATTCAAACTCTGGCCCATTCTCAGTACCATGCAGAAGCAGAAACCAGGAATCTGTTTCACCTTTATTTAAGTGTCCCTTGCTGATATGTCATAAACAAATAGATTCTTAGGCCAGGTCCATGTCATTTTTTGAAAAGGAAAAACTTCGATGGATCTACAATCCAATCAATTAAGTCCTCTTAGTTTCATATTTATGCAATTTGGTCCCCTGACTTTTCTTTGTGTAATCAAGTTTTCTGACTTCTTGGGTATATGCAACTTTGTCCTCTTTTTGATATAGCTAGTACGATTACCTAGAGGGGGGTGAATAGGTATAAAAGATTTTTCTTTTGGCTAATACCCCTGGGACTGACCGATAACCTACAGTTACAAGTCAACACCATCAGTGATAACACAGCTTTCAGATACAGAAAAACAATGGAATGGGAATTGACAGATAAAAAAGGAAATGCATAAATGGTTCAGTCTCTTAACTGCTGTCCAGAAATACAAGTAAATATCTCCTTACCAGAACACCTCATGGTTAATAGCTGCCACTTGTACTGTAGCTTTCAAGTGCAGTCAGAAGTGCATCATCCCTCAACAGCATTTTTTGCCATAGTTTCCATTACGATGAATTAGCAAATGCATCTCTCAAGTGCAATCATCTGCATAACATCACAAAGTTCTTCTCAGAGAGAACTGAGGATCAACAGATTAATAGAGATCACTGTGCCACTTGGACCCAACTGCTTCCAGGTTGCCTTCGAGGATTAACTTCTTTCAGTCTTCCTCTAAATTCTGCAACATCCTCCCAAAGTGAAGCTGACGCATAGATGTTAGACAACAGGAGATAATTTAAAGGTCTGTTAGGCTCTAACTTGCTTAGCCTCAGGGCAATTTTATTTGCTGTTTCAACATTCCCATGTTTACTGCACGTGTTCAATAATGTCTTCCACAGAAGAGGTCTCCAATTCGATGGAACTTCATTTATGAGATTCTCTGCCTCATCCAAAAGTTCAGCTCGACCCAGGAGATCAACCATGCAAGCATAGTGACTTACTGTTTTCTCTGAATTATATTGATTCTTGTGTGAGGCGAAATTCGGGAATGGTGTCTGCCGGTCAGGGGGAACATGTTGGGGTAAATCATTCACAGAGGAAGGCTTCCCCCAGGTTTCAGCACGTAAACTCTCTTCGAGATCCATCTTTAAGTCCATCACGAATTGAAGATCACCGCCAAATAAAAGCTGACCACCAGAGAATTTCTGTTAAAAATTGCATGCAAAATCGTCTTTGAAAAAGCATCAACACAAACAAAAGAACTAGATCATGTTTTTGCCCCAATAGTAATCCCATTTAAACATATGATCCGGGGTTCATAAAGAATAACATTCTGCCGGAAGGGTGATGCGAGCAAGAATTTGATCCACAATTCATTTCACACATTTGACTATACACAGTGTTCTCCAGGCTCGTTTTCACAAATCAACTTATCATAGCGAAAAACCAGCATCTCCCCATGACAAATCACCAGTCATCTCGAACTTACACAACCCTCTGAAGCACAGGAAGCACCCTCCAATTCAGTGTAGTTTGCACTCGAATCGCCTCCACATCATGCATCCCAGGTTTCTTTCTAATTCATACTCATAATCCCAAATAACAGACTTAAATTAAACTCAAAATTACAAGGAAAATTAGCAATTCCTTCTAATGTCCATGAAGCACTTAGGACACCCCAAATTTCATTTCGAAAACGAAAATAAATCTTAACAAAAATCCGTACGGTGCTGGTGGCGGTGACCAAACCCAGAGAACGACCCAACTCATCATGATAATCAAGATCGATAGACGAAACAGCTAAAACACTTGACAGAGCTCAAACAGCACAAAAATCCCACGTTCCACAGAACCTCCGAAGACATACAAAAACAGAGCGTTCTAGCTCCCAGCTAAAGAGGGAAGGAACAATCTCCTCATCATCACATCGGGAACCCAGGAAGAACCCTAACAAGAGATGCGAGCGATGAACGAGAAAAGGGGGACTTACAATCGAAATCTTTCCCCAGATCCTCTCGGGCGTCTATTCCGATTCGGGTCGCTGTATTTCTAGAGAGAGAGATGAGGCGAGAGAGAAAAGGCAGGGGGGGGGTCGTAAAAGCCAAATTCAAGAACCGCTTAAAAAACCGATAGATAAAAAGGCGGAGCGGAGCACACGCCTTTCGGGCAAAGGGAAGAGACGCAGTACAGTACACACCAACTCAACCAAGATCGCGAGGTCAAAATCAATCCTTGCCGTCCATGAAGAATCGGCACCCCACCCAAAGCACCGATCTCGACACTCTTGAACCCACCAACGCAAGAGGGTCAGGCTCGGATCGAGACCGGGTTTGGTTCCGGCTGGGCCAAGCTCGAGGGATGACGTCAGACTGGACGTGGAAGTGGGTCCGACCGCTTCGCCACAGGACAACCCGTTCGTTCACATCCCGTCATATCTGTCTTTATCGGGAGGCATGTTGACCAGCTTCCCTGTATTTGTTCCCCCGCTCCTTCCTTCGAGTCGCGAGTGTGCGCAATAGAAAATTGCTAATAATTGTGGAGACCGGGGGGGAACATTATGATGCTCTGGAGCTTTTCTTTAATGGGGAGCTGCGTGGAGTGGAGGACTACCAGGAAGCTACGCCTCTGCGATTTTCAACGACTCTCTCTCAAACTCTCTCTCTCTCTCTCTCTCTCTCTCTCTGTGACGCTCGACAGCTTGCTTCCATGAAGGAAGGGACGTGCTGCATGGAAGCGAAACCGAGAACATGTGCGCGAGATTCATCTCGCTGCGTTGAGGGGTCGTTGTAAACCTGTAAAGATTAAAAGATGGCAACTAGGAGGTCAACCTGCCGACTCTGTCCGAGGGAGAGTTCCGATTTCGGGCGGGGGGGCCCTCGGGTTGACCCGGTAGGAGCTTCACGACGTGTTTCGGTGTAACTTTCGACGCTGGCCAGTGATTTTGGCATCTAGCCATAGAGACTATTTTAGGACACGATAGAAAATTTCGTTTTGACTTTAGGCAGTAGTGTTCACATCTACATCTTTGAAGATTTCGCGAAGCGTTACGACATAGAAAATACAATCCTGTATCATGAGGCGTCTTGAACGTCAAAAGAAGCTATGGTTGCCCCCACCACCCCAACCCAAAAAAGAAAATTCGAACCTCGTCCGGGTTGCCGCCGGAAGGATTACGATGGTGATTGCGATTGTAATTATTACCATCCCCTGCCTCATTGGGAGGATTCTGTCGTTTTCTAGTAGAGCAAGCTGTCAAGTTGCTGGTGCTACGGTCAGAAGCAGGATGTGTATGCGATGACTGAGCGAAACCCACGTGCAAAATTAGAGCCGTGGGAGGTTTGTCTTACTTCCTACCGTCGTGGCCATGTCTTTCAACCGAGTGCCGAAGTAGCAACACATTTGGTGAAGTGTGATGTGCAGATCTTGATGGTGTCAAGACTTCTGCACAATCCTTTATCCTTTAGGATTCAAGTTTCAAGGAGTGCGTGTTTTTGTGTGTTGGGAACCTGCGGCCATTTCAAGATGTGAATAGGGGTGAGTATCGATCTAGGGTTAATCTTATATCAACTTTGGATTGGCCTAATCTTGCCAATTCTAGTCCGATTCTCAAAGAGACGGATCGGCCCTAATCCCGAAATTCCCTGGCCAAGATCGTGCGGCGGGTTGGTCTTCGATCCTGAGAGTTTAGAATCGGTCCAACCCGGACCAACCCTGATTCTAATACCATAAACCATTCTCATGCTCAATGAACCATTTGAGAGTAGTGAATTGATGGAGAGGGCGAGAAATATGGTGCAGCAGTTATGTGGAAAATGGACACGTAAAGATAAATCCATTCTGTGTTTAAAAGGATTGAGAGAGAGAGAGAGAGAGAGAGAGAGAGAGAGAGAGAGAGATGAAGAAACCTCGAATTTCAGAACTTGGATGGAACTTCAGGAATCTGCAAAGATATCTACAACAGTTTGATGACGTGGTCTCTTTCTCTTGTGCTGAAACACTTGAAGCAGAATCTGAGTTTTGTCCTCTGAGATTTGTTTAGGGTGAGTTTACAAACACTTCCAGTACTAAACATGTCGGAACGTCGGAACGTGTCGAAATGTGTCGGAACGTGTCGAAATTGCAGTGTGTCGTGTCGTGTCGTATTGCGTGTCCATGTCGCCGTGTCCGTGCTACATAGCGTGGCACCAACTCACACTCAGAAGGACAGAAAATCCAAACGACACGGTTGGCGATTTGTTCTTGCTCCGAATTGACGAACTGGGGCTAAACTAGCTTCAATTGAAGCACTAACCCGCAATCTGTGTGTTGGATTCTCCACTAGAAGCACTCTCGTTTTGATTATGAGGGCTTCGGATTCCTCGCCGCCGCGAACGGCTTGTGACCGTCGCCAAGAGGGCCGTGAAGAAGTTCATCGCCTCCTCCGGCGCTGGTGACCCATAAAAAACCAACCCGCACCACCACCTTTTTTCTTTCGAAAGGCTCGTCATTTCAACGGCTCTAATTTTTCCGATGCGCGATAAGTTTCGAGAATAAACGATGAAAAATTGCGAAGAAGTCGGAGTCTAGGTGGAGCAGCACGAGCATTCGTGTTCTGTCATATGTTGCAAAAAAGCCGAAGTAGTAACTACCATGGAAAGTTCAGTAATGGATGACACGACACACCCCATGGTCGAAGATTGAAGAAGTTGAGAGAGAGAGAGAGAGAGAGAGAGAGAGAGAGAGAGAGAGAGAGTGTTTGTCATGCCATGTCAGCCATGTTGGACTTCAATTTTGTTTTAAAAGGTTGCGTCCAAATCAAATTTTAATTTTAAAAACCACACAAAACAGGCCCTAAAGTAAACAAATTTTCATGAATTTTATAATTAAGTAATCGAATAAAAAGGTATAACCGCATCATACAAAAGTTATAACATTTATATTGTCTGTATCCATATACGATTCATAGTAAGTCTCTTTTATACTAACATATTGAGTATTGGCAAAGTAAGGGAGAAATCTGAGAATGAATGCTCAAAGGAGCAATTTCATAATGATGAATGAACATGGACTTGTATAATATTTAAGTGATAATTCAAATGATTGGTTTTGGCTTTTTCTTCTTGGGATGTACTATCAAGGCCGTCACTTGACAAACTTGGAAAGTTTAATTGACTCGAAAGGACAATAAAAATACTATGACGTTCTTTAGAGTCAGCACTACATCAAAAAAAGAAAATAAAAGATCACTTAAACAAGGCTATATCACTCTATCATTGAGCAAAGGTTGATGATTGCTAATCGATACCTTCATTGCAACGAATTCGGCGCAACAAGAGTAGAGAGTAATTGCCGAGAAACAAGGACTAGTTAAGGAGTGGTTCTCAACGGACTTCTAGTATGGTGAAGGGTAAAAGTCAATTAAATTATGCACTCAACTGGAGAAAAAAATATTTTAAATTATGTGTGAATTAGAATTGACTCACAAGATACTTCTTTTAACAAAACAATAATGTTAAGTATTGGATGTTATTACGAGAATTTGCAAAGTTTTTGACTTGTGGAGGCTTCCATTAGGAGTTGTACTCATTTGGTTAAAGAAAAGGGAAGAAGTCAAGAAATGAGAAATCTTACCAATTTGCTTCATTCATGTCTATGTGATCTTCCCTACGGAAAATCACTGCTGTTTCTTTCTGTCTTTCCAATCTCAGGGGTTATCACCTTGATCGATGTGAGATCGAAGGATAACATAGCCGATGCTCTCACCAAAGGTATGCCTAAAGATCGATTATTCAAAACAGTGGGGGAACTGGGGTTAAAGACTATATAGGCAAGTCTTAACTACCATTTACTTACCTGTGTTTTGAATTATCAAATCTTTCTATTTTCATGTTCCATGATATAGACTTTCCCCATCTTACTCGAGAAGGCTCTAAGCTTTCTTTTCCCGTTGCCGAAGAATTTATTGATTCACAGGAAAAGTCCTGACATGTTCTAAAAATACCTATTCCAACTGATGTGGACGAACATGGAAGGCAAAAGAGAACTGTTGCCGAAGCCATTCTAAATTGACAGTGAAAAACCGTTTCAAAAGCTTCGAACGAACAAGACCCCGCGCTTCAAATCTAGCACTACTATAGCCATGAAAATTCTCTAGAGAGAATAAAAACCAGATACAGAATTTGCCATGGTAGAAGGAAATAGCACAGAAGTGGGGTGTCTCAATCCCAGTAAAAAAACGAAAAAAAAGACACTACTCACTGGGAAAAGCTCAAAAGGCTCTTGCTTGGCAAAGGTTCTACCACCACCAAATCTCCCTCGGCCGCGACCTCTATAAGCCATGGATACCCTGAGAAAAAGACACTCAGATGCTTATGATCACAAGACACATGAACCAAGTGATGAATTCGTTCTGATCGGCTGCATGACGAATTACGTGAAAACCGCTTCCGCAACCACTCAAAATCGAGTCGAAAAGCTTGGAAATCTATAGCTAATTGCTTCAGCTCCGTCGATGCTAGCTTGGATGGTGTCCGCGAGGCGATCGTTGAGGAGGATAGTCCCACCCTGCGGATCCATTCTATCCGAAAGCCAGAGGGAATTCTTCTTGCAATAAGACTAATCTAAACACCCCTTAAGCGTCATTAACTCACTAAGCAAGAATTAGAGGATAAACTCACCGGTTTTGCGCGCCGGTGAGTTCACGGCGACCACGACACCAAGGCGGTCGATAAACCCCAAAGCGGCGACACCAACGGAGGCCGGGAAGACACTGAAAACGGGCCACGAAGTCTCCAAAACCTTGCTGTCTTCTGCTTCTGATCTGGGCTGAACTGCAGAGAAGAAACCAGCAACTTCAACGGCGAAAACGGGCCGATCGGAGCTCCGGCGAGCGGGTGGTTGGCAACCGGCGGCTCCCGGGGGTCTTGGGGATCTTGTAGGAGGTTGGGACGGGAAAAGGAAGGGTCGGAAAGGGGCGAAACAGCAAGAAAACGCGGAACAGGCGGAGCAGGGCGGAACCAGACGGTCCAGCGAGCGGCGGCTTCGGGCGGCCGTACGGGACGGCCGGAGAATCGTTCCGGCGAGCGGCGAGATGCTCTGGAACGGGCTGGATGTCGTCTTCGCGGCGATGGGTGGCTCGTTCGCTGATTCAACCGGGAAGTTAACTTTTTACTCGGATCTTTGGCGAAAGGTCGGCTGGAGCAGAAACTGGAACGAGGGGAAAACAAGGGAGGAAAACGGCCGACGATGGCCTTCCGGGCGTGCGACGATGGAGGGGCTGGTGAGCTCGGTTTCCTCTGGTTCTCTTGAGCTTTTCCTAAGCCTCAACCATGGAGAAAGCCATGAATGAAGGAAGAAGATGGTCTGCTGAAGAGGGGGCCTCCTTGGTGGCTCACTAGAGCTCAACACTTGTCTAAACCTCATTTGCTTTGCCCCACCATGACATCACATGACATCATCCACTCTCTCTCCTCAATCTTCCTCCACAACCTTGCCAATAGGTGCAAAATAGCTCTCCCCCACAAGATACGAATTTGTTACGTTTGTGACATCAAATTCAATCAATTCTCACTCAATTCCATCCAATCAGTTTCAATTAAATCAACCCATGTGTCCCTCGGCCTTCTCATGACATTTCCCCGTCAAATGATCCAACTTGCATCTCGAAGATTTGATTAAAAACGGCCCTCCGACAATCCCGAACAAAAACGGCATTACTTTGCTTTTTCGCCAAAATCTCTGGTTTGTAGAAAAATCTTCCTGGAGATGAGTCGACATTCCTAAAATGAATTGTGACTTGACAGAACTTCCACTTTCTGTAATCGGGTTCAATTTCACTTAAATTCAATCTGGCGCGACTTTAGCGCGTCCTAATCTACGAGGTAGCTTTTAGGAATTTTCTGTGCAATTGACCTGTGGAGCCACAAAGTGCATCTTTGACACATTTGCGACTCTCGATTGTCGTAGAAATCTCGAGGTTTCAAATACGGACACAGAGTACCAAAACGATAGAGAAATCGATCTAGTGCCGATCAACAAGAATTGTGCAATTATGTGGAATCACCCACACCGAATTACATGGTTCTCGTTGAATCGACCTATCTCCGGTCTCTAATCGGTGCAATGCCGTAATGACCCTCGTAGACAAGACGGTCGAGCCAAGCTTCCGGTCGAATTCTCAAGTCTATTGCGTTTAGATTCCTTAACGCGCATCACCGATGACTAGTTATCTCGTGAGTAGCCAACTCAGAGAAAAAAGCTATGGACGCGAAGATGAAATGCCCGACTTATTTAATTGAAACCAGAATTGGAAAATCGGGATGTCACAGGTGAAGATCGGCACAGGGAAGCGCCGGCGACATTCAGCCAGTTTGGTCGGTTCGAGCTCTTCGAAGGAGTTGAAGATGAGGCCTGAAGAAGCCCGCATGGTTTCGGCCATGGCGATGATGAGCCTGAGGACATCCTCGGGGTCTTTGGAGTTGATGACCTGAAGGTCTTTCACTTTGAGCGGAGGAAGTTCGGGCACTGCTTCCTCTAACCGGGAATCTGTGAGGAATGAAATGCAGAAAACGATAAAACTCGGAGACACATCAGAGCTGTTTCAAGCGTACGCATGTCTGCTTCCTTCAGTCTTTCACAACATTTTTGACATGGCACTCTCCATCTCCCACCATGACGACAAGGTCCACAGGCCGAAAAGCATCTTACCTCTTCACAAAATTGCAGAAAGTAATGCAGAGATAATGACATAAATATGATAGACCGTTATAGTTTATTATGACAATCAAACAGATATCATATCACACCCAAATACGGGAGATCTTGATTCACGTGGAAATGAATTTTTAACAATACGATAATACTTTAATCTATTAAAGTGTCTCATCATGATTCCTGTTATCTCATAAAATATTTACGCCCAACGGCGACAGACCAAGGTGCCAAAACCAATTCGAGCAAAAGGGTAAATGAAAATTGTTTTGTCCATGTTCAACAATTTCTTGATTAGCAGTAGATATGTCAGGTGGGATGCGATGCCTGACAGCTGAATGGGTTAGACAACACAAGGGCTTGCACCGAAATCTGATAAGCAGAGGGGACAATCTGATTGCACGGATTCAAGTTGATTCAAAAGCTGTGGGAGTATTAAGACGATGTTCATTATGTTTGGTCTGGGTCCAAGGAAAATGACCATCCGATTTCTACGACACAAAATAATATGGGTTGTTTCTTTCTCAAACAGGGGAAATGATTTGTATGTGAAGAGAACCCTCCTATGCTTGCTCAAACGCTATAGACTGATGATTTGAAGGCTTATTAATCAGCAGAAATTCTACAGCCTGAAAGATTCTGTGAGACAAGTCCATGCATCAGAAAGAATCGTGCTCTGGCTTGAGATTTCATTATCTGCAGAAAGCTTAATAGATCTATCGCCTGCCAATTTGCTATATAGTCATTTAAACTCGGTCACATGCGACAGCCATAACTATGTAATCCTATTCCTAATAAATTGACCCCAAAAATCTTGTACGCATCACAAGAGAACTAGGTTCATACATCTAGGGATTCATGCGAGGGAAACGTGGGAGAAGTTTACCTTGAATCGGGAGGTAACCCTTCTCTTGCATGAGCGGCAATGCGCAAAAAGCGAGAAAAGACGAGATGTTGCTAGTCCGCAGCACCATCCTTGGGAAGTTAAGCTCGTCGGCAACCACCTGAGTGAAGTGCCACACCGGATCTGTTATCAAGCAGCACGGAATCTGATCCTTCGAAGCATCAGACAACAGCTTAGACAAGCAGTCTCGGAACGGCCCCACGCAAGTAACGTTCATCAGCATCAAGAGAGCTATGAAGTCCACGGTCGAGGCCTGGCCCTCTAGCAAGCCGTCCGGGATCGGTTGGAAGTTGAAGTGAGGGTAGTTGGAGGATTTAGGAGAGTTGAAGTGGGTGTGGACTATGGTGATGGAGAAGCCTCGAGAGTAGAGGATGTTCGCGAGCTGAAGCATTGGAGTTATGTGGCCTTGCAAGGGAAGTAGGAAGAGGATGATTTCACGGCCCAATCTCGGCTTCACCGGACTAATTCTCGAATCCTCCATGAGCAAACTTGTTTTCTGCTTTCTGCTGTTGTGTGTCGTGTCTTTTGTGTGTGTGTGTGCCGATAGGACTTTCTTTTTATATTCGTACGAGGTGGGACACGAGGTGAGCGAATTTTTCAGAGATGAGAGCGTGGTAAGATGATAACTTGGTAACTCTTCTTCAGACTCTTGTCAGTCTCCCGTCACTGTATCTCTTCGGATTTCTTGATCAGTAAAACTGAACGGGGATCGAAGGAGTTTCCACGACCATGAAGACATCAAGCAACGCCCCAATCGGTCCGAACACTATTTCTCTAGGACTAGACTAGATCTGGAGTCTCTCTCTCTCTCTCTCCCTCCCCTATCCGCCAGTTTTACCTTCCTGTGTTCGCAGGGTCCTGAATAAGGAAAATAAACGTGGTCTCCCATTTTTGCATGCCAAGTACATAATCAGTTTGCCAATTAATCTTTAACCGCATGAGATTCTCTACAAGGTAGTAAAAAAGCTTTGTATATGCTAGTCATTTTGCTTAGCATTTTCTGTAGTTTCAGCTGAGATCTAACTGTTTTTAACCCGTTCGACTTTAGGGGTTGTAACCGGTCTCGAACATTCTCTGTACCCGAATTCAATGGGTCGCTCTACTATCTCCGCAGTCCGGTCCCGGATCTTCTCTGTACCCGAATTCGATGGGTCGCTCTACTATCTCTGCAATCGCTACTGATTTTGAGGACGACCTGTTTCTATCCACCCAATAAGGAGTTAATGCAAACACGCAACTCCACAACCCATATACATCAGGAAGAAACCGACAACTATTTAAGGAGTAGGTAGTTCGGTCCCCAGTTGCGACCATTGTTTGGTCCAAGGCCCTCCACAGACAACGACTGGTTTCATTGCCAGGGTCCCATCGTTTCACAATATTGCTAATTAATGTGACTAAACAAATAGGCTTCCCCGCTGCATATTGAGGTTGCGGGTCTTGTTGGATCATCGTAGGAGCTTTGCTTCCGGGGATTCTCTGTTGGAGACTCAACACTACTCCATTAGAGATGACAAAATAGGTCTTAGACCATATATAACCCATTTAAATCATAAATAGATCATGTATGAGTCACTTATTTTTTTAAAGAAAATAGTTAAATGGATTTGAAAATTAAAAATTTAAGATAAATGGGTCTTAAATGGATTAGACTTAGAACCCATTTTTAACTAAAGCCTCATAATCTCTCTCTTCCCTCTTTAACTTTATAAAAATATTTATTTATAAAAATCGAAATTATATTTATTTTTTATATTTCAATTTTCTTTTCTTTTCTTTTTCTTTTTCTTTCCTTTTTTTTTTTTTAGCTTTTTTTCTTCCTCCTTCCTTAATCAGTGGCCAACACGGTGATAGCCAGCAACCTGCCAAGCGAGACTTGAGCTCGCCCATCATAGGCGAGCTAGAGGGTCACCGAATTCAGCGAGGCGGAGGCCTCGCTGATGTCTGGCTCGCCTGAGCCTCGCTAAATCCAACAAGGTCAAGCTAGCTAGATCTGGCGAAGCTCGAGCCTTGTCAATCTGGCAAGCCTCGAGCTCGCTGGCATCGAGCGAGCCCAACAAGCTGGAGGCTAACCTATGTATAAGCAAGTATTGCTTCGAGTGCTTTGAGTGTGGCGTGAAAAATATTCTGTAATTGCTATGTGAGATGATTTTTTAATGTTATACTTATATGCAATTTGGTATAACAATGGTGTCTATTACAATTCTCTCGTATTATCACAACAATCCTTCTGCATACCCTACAAGTGATATTAAAATGGTGTCTCTAAATACCCTACAATTGGTTTCAGAGTAAGGTCGCGCACTCTACATTCTCAAAGCCGACTTGAGAGACGTGTTTGAGGTAACATTATTTTCAGAGATGTATGCTCTATGTGATTAAAGCATCGACTTTGATACAATGGGTTGGTTCGAGTCCTTGGAGAAGTCATTTGCCGTACAAGAAGAAAGACGACTCCAGTACAAAACATTCGCAATCGTATTGTTACCAGCAATAGGATATATATTTAAGGCCTAAAAAATTACTGAATGATAAAGGACATTACAAATGGCATGACTTTCATATGGTACTCACTTAATTATCATAATTTTTTAATCAATCACTCGAGTTTTATTCGCTTGAATGTCACAAATTTTCAATCAATCACGTGGGTATCATAACTTTCGAAAAACGTTCACCACAAGTACTAAAGATCTGAGTATCATCTCACTTATGATGAATTTTTTCATAAGTCATTACACTCAAGTGATTCATTGGAAAAATTATGGTGCTTACTAGCACCAATAATATCCTTTTTCCGTCAACGATACGCTTTTGAATTTGGTGGCTTTTCAATATAAAATACGTGAACCCCACTAGTTGGAAACTGTTAGAGATGGACACAAAATATTTGTTTCTAATAGATTAAGCATATGCCGCAAAAGATCCTTAATACATGCGGTTAATTTTGTCAAATAAAAGAACGTGGAGATGGTTACAAGTGATTCAAAACAATCAGACAGAGACAAAAAATTTGTATCTAGAGACGACATGAAAGTGGGGTTTTACCCAAACAGTGGACAATCGTTCACCAAAGGTTGTTTTTTGATTTTTTAATGAAAGTGAGTTTTAAATAGGAATCTACTCTGTTGATAACGAAGATGAACAGCGAATTAATAATAAAACACTAGAGACGATGATCAAAAATGAAAAGACAACTAATAAATTGAGAAAAGTATACTGAGAATGCGTGTTTGGGATCCCCTTCTATGATTACACGCGTCGTTTATATAACTCACTAATTACAATCGTTCACTAGGAATTATTACTTCATAATGGTTACAGTTGTTCTCCCAAGGATCTAGATTTCCTAGACCACTAGGCTAATCAACATCGCTTGGTATCCTTTACCTTTAATCGATATTTCTCCTCTCGTTTTCTCCTCTTGGTCCCAACGCAGCCAAATTTTCAGATAGCTAACCCCTTGCCTGCTCTGTCGATGAGTTTCACTCAACACCTCTCGGCTACTTGTCAATGTCGAATCCATGCAGCCATAGATAAGTCTTCTTTACGGACGCCATGCCATATGGTTGTTGTTCAATGGCTTAAATCACTCTCATTGACCAATCTTCCTTGATCAATCGCACTCCATCGTTCAGCAATAATTGTACTGTATGATGGGGCAATTAAGGTATGCATGCAATTATTGTTTTTTGGGGGCAGTAAACTAGAATTTTCTATGATATCGAATACACCAAGATCAAGAGCCCTTAATCATGTGAATTTCACGCGTAACTTCCTTCAAAATTAAGAATTTCGGAGCGCTCTATTTTATAAACCATTCCAACCATATGGGCCTCCAAAACTCAATTCATGTCTCTTATAAAAGCCAAACCCAGCCCAATTAGTTCAACCCAAAGCTAAGTCCAGCCCATCTTCATTTTCTTTTTCTATATGGCTTACGTCGCAACATGAGGGGCGGACAGAACAAAGACAAGAAGGAGAGTGAGGGGGTGCTCGAGGAAGAGAAAGGAAAAAGGGGAAAAGGGGAAAATTTTGGCACACTCGCGATCCAGAGGACTCGTCAAGCGAAATCAACACCATTTTGTAACGCCGATAAGTGATAGAAGCCTTTCATCTTCTATTCAAAGGAATTGTCGAAATTGGGGCTTGAAATTTGGATTTAGGTAAATTCTAACTTGTTGTATTTAAATGGGAAGTTTTCGGGTGGCATGTGTGTGCGTGCATGTGTGTGTGTGTATAAATGACAGTTTAAGATGTTGTGAAGTTAAGGCAT
The DNA here is from genome assembly GCA_014182725.1 of Eucalyptus brandiana. Taxonomy (NCBI): domain Eukaryota; kingdom Viridiplantae; phylum Streptophyta; class Magnoliopsida; order Myrtales; family Myrtaceae; genus Eucalyptus; species Eucalyptus brandiana. Next base: position 13,518,700 of record CM024677.1, on the reverse strand, counting down.
TTTACGGATATGAATTTGAGCTTACGATTTACCCATAATAAAATTTTTAAATTTGTCACGCATGCTGGTCAAGTTCCACATGGTAATATCTTAGCTAAATTTCAGCTGTTTTCAATGAGGTTTTGGGGCAACTGAGTTGGGGTTCTTGTAGTATATCAAAAGAGCTTTTTATGAACTATACGCTTGCCTAAAACACACTTATGTGGAGGCAGTTATGTCGCAAAGAAGTTAAACACACGAGCCACACATAGTGGACCTCATTAGGCATAGGCGTCATTTTATCAACAAAGAGGCATAATGTGGTCAAGTCGTTCATTAAAATATCATTTACTCCGTTTTTTGATATCGTCTTTCGATAATTTTTTAGGAATCTGAGTGCATGGGCTAAAATAACTATCATAGGTTGGTTTTTGGTTTTCCCAAGTGAGTGACATTATTTCTTCTAAGAATTTGTGAACTCATGTCTTCAAAATGATAAAGATTTGATATTTTATAAGTTATGAATAAGCATGTTTGTTGCATCAAATTGGATGGGGGCATTTATTATGTTTTGATATTTGTGAATGGTATGAGAAACATTTGGTGAAAATATATACTATGTTTGATGAACATAGTTGAGAAATATGATTTAGTTTATAAAACCGGTTCATGAGACGAGTCTTTAAACGATTTGATAATTTTTGTGAAAAGATTCTAATGGATGAGTTGAGTTGCGAAAGCTATTGGTGATTGATTTATGAAATGTATTTTGATATGTGAGATTGTTTATAAATTAGATTTCTAGTATTGGTGGATGGGATTGGGTGTCCAATATCATTGTGAGCCCAATGAGGGGTTTATGGGTATATGCATACCAATCTAGGATATGCTTGTAACATAAGTTACGAGCTAATAATAGGTGAAGACCTAACCAAGAGGAAAATCTTGGTTGCCTTGTCCCTATACATTATGTTGTGACCATAGTTTGATATTAAACAAAATATTGCTCGATGGATGAACCATCGATGTATGGAAATATGAGATTGATCAATAAGATAGACTATTAATGCGTGGCATAAGATTAACCAATGGAATGGACCATTGATGTGTATTTTTATGACATTGACTAATGAGCTGGACCATTGATGTTTAGTTATTGTTATCTTGAATGTTTCTACTTTGAACATAATACGTTAAAATGAGAAATATTGCTTTTTATTCTTGAAGGTTAAATTTCTAGAAATATGTAAGTGAGTTATATTTGTGTTTTAATAATGCATAGCAATTGCTTGACTCGCTTAGAAGAAATTTAATACTCATTGAGCCATGATAACTTATTCCTTTCTTCTTATCATATTTTTCAAATGCCTCGATTAGTGATCGATAGAGCGAGAGTATTATCACGAGAACTATTGGGAACTGTATATTTGAGATATAGTTTGAGTTGTGTCCTTTGAAAAAAGGACAGTTGTGTTACTCCCTCATCCATATAGGATTTAGAATGTGACATATTCATTGAGAAATACCAAGCGGAAAAGGAGATAAAGGGGTGGTTAATGAATGGTCTGTTGGACGCAAATTGCGTAACTCCAAGATCTCCATAACTAGAACAAGAACATACATAATTGAGTAGAAAGATTAAAGCACATGTTTTGGGATCCATTGTTCTTGAAACAGAAGCGGAAACACAATGTTCCACGCGCAAGTCATTCTCCTCTATTGCCCTCCGTATCACTGGCTCAATAAGGCGGCCCCCACATGTAGCGTTAGGTAAACGCCCTTAGGTGAGGATACATGTGAGAATAATTAGGGTTAGAGGAGAGACTTGAGCACTATTTATAGAGTTTCCAGCCCGTCCCTCTCATTACTGGCTGCGCTCAACTCGGCCCACACTAGCCAGCCCATATTAGACTAATTAAGAAACATTCTATCTCACCTTAGACCAACCATGTTTTACGGTAACCGTAAAAACAGTAAATTACAATATCAATTAATTTAGTCCACATTAGAAAAACTCTTACATTCTCCCACTTGGACTATATTAATTGAAATCGTATTGTATGTGCGCACATTTGGTCCGAGATAATTCTTAATAGTCAAATCCTATCCCATAAAGTCTTAAACACCGAATCATGGCGGTAATCGCATGTATACACACACAGAGCCTTCCATGGTCACGAATGTTCTCAACTTTATTGATATAGATTCAATATGATAGTGTGTCAAATGGATAACATCTCTCATAGAGAGATCCCATTTTTCAGTCACCATTCTCTTACCTTAGGTGTCACAAAAAACTTGTGCCACTAGAGAATGCTTTATGGTTCCAATGAACCCACATATGTCTTGTCCTTATGGTTAACCTTTCTTTATGTATCACAAGACATATGCACAAGGCTAATAACCGGATGCCCGGATGCCCCTAGCCTTCACTCAAGGTTTATACAATCCCTTGAGACTTTAACAATATGTATTCAACATAATAACAGTACATTCAAAAATATTTTATTGAATGCAAAAGTTGATACATATCAAACCGTTACAAAGTGTAACGAACACAGATGAAACATTTATCAGAGTAAAGCCAAAATAGCTCCCACTAAACAACAGTATCCGAAGATACTCCTAGGTCCATGCTAATGACATGTCACTCAAATACACATGGGCGTAAGCCTTTAGTTAGTGGATCTACAACCACATCATCTCGTGAAAATATATTATATTAAAACGTCACCTTTCTGTACCGTTTGCTTTTGGTCAAAAATTTTGACCACCATATATTTAGACTCATTGAGACCTCTGTAGTAAATAAATAATACTACAAATTTGTTATCTCAATATAACCATATGGATCTATCCATAAAGTTAAAACGATCAACTCCTTCATGAGGTTCTGGAGCCTAAAAGCCCAAGTAACAGCCTAAAAGAATGTTACTAACACTGCTTACATAGTAGAAGATGACATAAAACTTTATTTACTGCACTTACTGTTAACATAAATATGTATTCCGTTATTGATATTATATCATCCTAACAGCCAGCAAGGTTTACATCTAAATATCCTGCTAACCGCAAAATTGAACATGTCTCAGTAAATTAGCATATAATCTCTTGTCTTCTTTAAATACCTTAAAACCTTCTTGACAGCAGCAACCCGGTGATCATGTCCTGGATTTAATCGATATCTGCCTAGAAGTCCCGTCACAAAGACAACATCTAGTATAGTGCAAATTCGAGTATACATTATACTATTAAGTGCACTGACATAAGGTACTCCCTTTAATTAGATTTTCTCAATATCTAAATAAGGACAATGTGATAGATTTAGTCCATCACCCTTAACAACAGGAGCAATTCCTGGCTTGCAATGATGTATATTGAATATTTCCAATATACAATCAGCAAATATCCTCCGAGAAAATCTAATATAATATGACAAAAACAATCCTTATGACTTCAGAAAAGGATATAAGATATCTCAAAGTCACAACTTGTAAGCAAAACATCATGTACATAAAGTATGAGAAAAATAAATTTCCTCCCACCGACCTTGCAAGATATTGAATTACTTTGTTCCCAATTGAACAAAATAATAACACTATGAAACTTTAATAATATTGTCTGGAAACTTGCTTAAGACCATGAATTAGAACTTTTTAGTCTACACACAAGTTTACTTGAATCTGCTGTAAAATCATCCAGTTGCACAATATAGATTTTGTATCTATTTGTCGTAACTCCATATATAAATAAATAAATAAATAAACTATTAATGCCGCATTCACTCTGAAAGAATCTTTTAAAGAAATAGTTATTTCTTCACTATAAACAATCCACCCCTCTTTCAGAGTAAAAACTTTAGTTACCAATTTGGCTTTAAATTCCACAATATTTCTTTGAAATTCTTTAATAGTCGAGAGCAAGCTATCCTCTACAATTACATCAATCTTTAGAAACTTTAGAGTATGTGATTCCATAATTCTTGTATCTTCTTTAGAGTTTTAAAATCAAATACCCTTTTGAACAATCTAGGTAATATACAAAATAATTTCAAGTGAATCTTTTGTCAGGATTTTCAAGCATAGTAATTAAGTTACCACCCTAGAATCTATCAAGTATTTGACAAATGACCCTTTAAGCTATTTCGCATTGTCATACTTGCCAAAATACTCATGGCCACTATTAAACCTGACAACCTTTTAATCATATATGAGATGTATATGTCATTATGACTTAAACATAATCTTTGCAGATATGTCCTAATTTCAATATCAGATAAGATATAATTTCAAGCAACTAAGGCTTCCATCATCTCATAACAGTGCAGTATGCAGGCAAACCTCTTTTCAAGTATTCTAGAATGGAACGCTTCATGGACAGTAAGCAAATTCAATTGCTCTTTTCTCAAGCAACAAATTATATGTCCATAACTTAAAATTTGAAGCAGTAAAAACCTCAATAATAATGAAGTTATTAATTACAGAAAATGTGACTGAAAACCAAGCAATATATATAATTAGCATCATGTGAGTACTATGTAACTTGATGTACAAGTACACATCCAGAGAGTTACACGCATAATCATATAATCACCTTTGGGCAGAATACATGACATGCAGTTGTACACTCCCCACATGATAGCGGTTATGAGAATATATTCTAATCTTCGTGAATTCATCACCTTTGGGCAGATGAACCATTGGGATCGCTTAATCCTCTACCACACCATCATGTATCCCTCCATGAACTAATACACAATCACCTCATTTGAGAGTATGACCACGCATTAGATCAGGAGACATCCCAATCATCATACGAGACCGAAATTTCTCAAACCCAATCAAGTGTGCCACTTTGGCGGTCACTACTCAATTGAATCATTAAAATTCTCTCATACCAGGAATATAAACTTTACTCCTCACATACACCATATACATGTGATTTTAACTTTAGTGATAGGGGCAACATATCACCAAATCACATATCATGCTAATTACATTGCTTTATTAATTAATAAAAATTAATCATACATATATATACAGTGAACCTGAAAGACAGATTCCAATGAGATCACCGATTACGGTATCATAAGAGAATTCTCATAGAAGCAAGCATCTTGTGCACCCCGATTACGACACAAAACAACATTAAAAGAATGCCGATCCAAAGAATCCCTCACAAGTTAACATCAATAGCAATACAGGGTACTCCAGATTGATAAGCTTGATAACTAATCAACTATTGCTCATGAGTTTTATACAGCAAAACATGACTCCAGGGCCAACAACTGATTTATAAATCAATTTTAAGTAACAAATATCATTACTTCAACCAGTGGCCTATAAATTGAGTCAAATCACAGAACTAAATATCTAAACTATAACAGTAGATACTATTGCTCTGCATAAATATTGTCATACTCCTTAACTATAAAAATATTCAATTTGATAGATATTAACAAGTGACCAGATGAGTTCATGTACAATATGCAATAACTTAATCGACATGCATTACCCATATACAGCAGATATGTTAATCAGTACAATCAATTTGGTCACGAGTTCTTAAGACATCCATCATTCAATGATTACCAGTGTGTCAAGGAGTATGCATGAGCAATAAAAGTTTCATAACCTTTACCGTTTTTCATCAGCTCAATACATAGCTCAATTACTATTCCATAATGGTTGTATCTCATTAAGCTAGATTCAGTTCACAATAAAGTTTGATTTTTATTGATGAATCACACGTTTATAATGATTATGTGATAATATACCTATAACCCAACACTTGTATTTCCAAAATCACAGAAAAATACAAGGAAAAATACGCAAAAATTCATTTAAAATACACGTATTTAGAGTTTCATATGCAATTTCACATCAATAAAACCATCAAACATATAAAATAAAAATACCACGTGATAGGAAATCACCATACGAGTCCAACGCCGCCGACCACGCGCCGATCCGATGCCCCACGCGCCCACACGTGCCGCCTGAGTGCGCGGCGCGTGGAGCTCACGCGCGACGCGCGCGTTCGACACGCAGGTGGCGCGTGGCCGCGCGTGGGGCGCGTGCGGCCTCCTCCGGCCGGCGACGCGTCGCCTATGGATTTTTTCGTCTCGTCGAGCCCAATCCGAATTTGTGATTTAATTTAATTTTTATTGAATAAAAAGTCTCAAAAATCACAAATTATGGCAAGATCCGTACTAATTAGGGCTAATCGGTACAAATTAGAGCAAAAACTTTATGGGTTCAAGTTCTAGGATTATGGTTGCTCTGATACCACATGTTGGACGTAAATTGCATAATCCCAAGATCTCTATAACTAGAACAAGAACATGCATAATTGAGTAGAAAGATTAACGCACCTGTTTTGGGATCCATTGTTCTTGAAGCAGAAGCGGAAACACAATATTACACGCGCAAGTCATTCTCCTCTATTGCCCTCCGTATCACTGGCTCAATGAGGCGGCCCCCTCACGTGTAGCGTTAGGTAAACGCCCCCTTAGGTGAGGATACATGTGAGAATAATTAGGGTTAGAGGAGAGACTTTAGCACTATTTATAGAGTTTCCAGCCGGTCCCTTCATTACGGGCAAGCTCAACTCGGCCCACACTACCAAATTTCCATATTAGACTAATTAAGAAACCTTCTATCTCACCTTAGACCAACCCTGTTTTACGGTAACCGTAAAAACAGTAAATTACAATATCAATTAATTTAGTCCACATTAGAAAAACTCTTACATGGTCACCTAATCCATTACATTTAACAAGGATTTTCTCAATTTTGATTCTTAAAATTGAGTTTCTAACAAGGAAGTGCAAATGTCTTGGAACTCAACTAAAACAATTTTAGACTTGAGTAAGTTAAAACATTTAACAAGATTGCACTATATTTTTCTTCCAATAAAAGGTTAAACTATTCTTTTGGGCTCTCAATAATATATAATAAAAAAAAAAAAAAAAAAAGCCGAAAAGTGTTCCAAATAGAAATCTAAATTCAAAGAGCACGACAATGCAATCCACGAAGAAATGGAAGGTCAACTTCAGGAAGCACCTGAAGAAATGCAAAAGCGAGAGGTTTTATTGCAATGGCTCGGGAAAGTTATCCAAAAAGTCTAAAATGTATTGTACTTTTATTAATTCAATCTAAAATCTCTTCACATTTTGTCAATTGAGTCTATCTCGGTTAATTTTGATAGGAAATCACCGACGTAAATGCCAGTCATCCTACATGACACAACCAACGCTAACATTGATAATTTTTAATAATAATTTTTTAAAAAAAAATTATTCATTTCTTTGCTTTGTTTCTTCTTCTTTTTTTCAACGTTGTCCGGTAAAAACGCTGATTGGGCTGGGCAAGGACCTGAGGCCCAGACCCAGGCGAGAATGGTGACGGTTGAACTCAATTGACATATGACTCTGTCGTTAAAACTCCAATCGAGATCAAGGTCACAGTTATACCCAAAGTGTCTTGACATTCTCAAGCGTTGGACAGTAACTGGCTTTCAGCATAACGGTTGAAGGGAAGTTGGATAGCTTCATGCTTTCTGCCTCTGTAACATGGGCTGATGGAGTACATCAAGTAAGAAGCTCCATCGTCGCATTCCTAGTCGCATAATTGCATTGTCATTTCGAACCTTGTAATCTAATGGTGATTGAGCATTCGATGTTGAGGCAATAATATATGATCAGTGACAGTACGGCTACGCATGCTATGGATTTTGATGACCTGTTGAAAGGTTAATCCTGTGTTTCGATAAAAATTTGATGGGCAAACTCCTTTTCAAGACCTCACCCTGCATACTTTGTTAGGAGTGGGGATCGATCCCGAGCCATGGTCAATTAGCATTAGTTGTTTGATGTTCTTGTCTTACTATTAGATCCACGTAATCCTGAGACAGGTTTAGAACGAAAAAAACAAAAAAATAACACAAAACGTGCTACAAACTCAGATGTAAGCAACGGATACTTCCTCTCCTTTGGCGACCAATTGCTTTTCTTGCCGCTGTCCCGTCATTCGCAATGCTCTTTCTCCCCAGTACAGCGTGAAAATTTGTGCTACCCGATACTGCATTCAAGTCGAGCTTCGTGAATCTTTTGTAGGTAATTTCACCGAAAGATCATTCCAGTAGCCTTAATTGCTTGCATTGAGCTTGCTTGAAGGACACGCTGAAGAAAACAACATTTTCTGTTCAACAAAGACAGTACAACATATGCAATTGAAAGTTCAGAGCACAAACTATAACAAGTGGGTTCTAGGAATGGAGAAGTTCGATTCCTAAAGCTAACAAAAGTTATGATTAAACGCATAGATTCTCTATATTAAATGTTAGTTATAATCACCAGGTAAAGGATAGATTTAGCAGCTGAAGCTATGGTCATGCGCTTGCATGGACAGAAAACTTGGAAAGGATGAAGTCGGAAAGGAAACTATAAACTCTTATAAGTACTAGGCATCTATCAAAGGACAAGCTAACAATATGAAGGTTATATTAATCTTCAAGATTCAAAGTTTCCCAACAATATGAAGGTACTAAAAATCACGAAACGAGCAGACTTAGGACAGGAATTGAAAGACAATTCCTAGTAGGAGTTTAACCTTTTAAGCAGAGTCCTAGAATGATGATAGGTAACCAATAAAGCTGCCGAGACCTATATGCGGTACCTCCCCCCAACCCTAAAACACTGATGTACCGTGTCCTACAAACGCACTGCTCTGTCTCTAATATCTTCGCCTTCTGGATCCGCCAGTAATTTTCTAATGGCACGCTCTGTCTCGCCACTTTCCAGCTTATACTCCAATTGCAACCCGACCCTCCAAAAGTTGCTCATATATCTTTTATTCACTTTTTGATCACCAAAGGATGGCATACAAATCATCGGCACACCTTCACAAATGCTTTCCAACGTCAAGTTCCAACCACAATGAGTCCAAAATCCGCTAATGGCCTGATGAGCCAGCACTTCTTGCTGTGGTGCCCATTTCACAATATGATCCCTTCCATTTATCATCTCTAGGAACGTGCTTGGCAAATGTTCGAACCAATCTGATCCACAAATTGATCCAGGCCTGACGACCCATAAAAAGGGTTGCTCACTATTTGCTAGCCCCCATGCTATTTCTAGGAACTTGGCCTCATCAATGGATGCAATGCTTCCCAAGCTCACATAGATGACTGACTTGGACCTTTGCTTGTTCAGCCGAGAGATCGAGCTAGCATCTTGTGCCAGCAGGCTGCTCAAAGAGGTTGGAATACTTGTGAAATGGACCGATCACAAGGATAGGAATGGGAATGGTGTGCCGAGCTTCGGCAAGTTTTGTCCCCTCAGCTTCTTCAGAGGAATTGCAGATGAGTCCAGAGGAGGCCATGGTCACTCTACCCATGTTTGGTAATAAATAGTGGATATCCTTGGGGTTTCTTGTGCTGTAATTGGAAGGTCTTTCATTTTGAGAGGTGGAACTTCGGGAACAGCCTTGTCTAGTTCGGAATCTGACAGAGAAACCAAGAGGAAGCAGTCAATATGTAACATGCCGGGCCCCACTGTGTAATATTGTCCGCTTTGAGTCACCCGCCCTAGCACGAACACACCGCCATCCCAGCCACGGTCTTTTCCCTCACGGTTTTAAAACGTGTTACACAGATTAAAGGGACCCAAGCCTTATAAGCTGACCAAGACCTCCCTCCCTAGGCGATGTGGGACAAAAGAATAGAGGGGCCCCTTCCTTGCGTACATCCGAGGACCGTCGCTCAGGCCGTCACACTTTTCCCCCACGGCTTTAAAACGCGTTACACACTTTTCCCTCACGGCCGGCTTTAAAACGCGTTACACAGATCTTGCTGTGGCCCAACATGAGGTCGGACAGAAGCTGGAGTCAGAACAGCATTCTTGTTGTGGCTCCACACACGGTCGGGACAGCTTTAAAACGTGTTACACACTTTTCCCTCACGGCCGGCTTTAAAACGCGTTACACAGATCTCGCTATGGCCCAACACAAGGTCAAACAAAAGCTGGAGTCGAAACAGCATTCTTGCTGTGGCCCCACACGCGGTCGGGACTGCTTAAAAACACGTTACACGGCTTAAAAACGAGTTACACACTTTTCCCTCACGGCTTTAAAACGTATTACACAGATCTCGCTATGGCCCAACACGAGATCGGACACAGATCTCGCTGTGGCCCAACACGAGATCGAACAGAAGCTGGAGTCAGAACAGCATTCTTGCTATGGCCCCACACGCGGTCGGGAGTCGGCTCTAATACCACTTATAACATCCTAGGCCCCACTGTATAATATTGTCCGCATTGAGTCACCTGCCCTAGCGCGGACGCACCGCCATTCAGCCACGGTCTTTTCCCTCACAGCTTTAAAACGCGTTACACAGATTAGATGGACCCAAGCCTTATAAGCTGATCAAGACCTCCCTCCCTAAGCGATGTGGGACAAGAGAAGAGAGAGATCCCTTCCTTGCACACGTCCGAGGACCGTCGCTCGGGCCATCACATAATACTCTCTCAAGTTGAAAAACAAGGAAGGCCTATAGTCCTACTTTCCCTTCACATTACAACTTGGATATGTAACACTAAGACAACATCGGATGGAACAAAGGCATTCTGTTCCACTTGAGTATCCAAGAAAGACGTTTGCAAAGCAGTAAGATTTAAGTGGAGAAATACGTAGGTAAAATAAGCATACAAGGTTGGTCATATTTGTACAAAATACATGTACACCGTCTGTCTCTAGAGTTTGAAGAATTTAGCTGGAAGGCACACCTTTTATCGGGAGGCAGCCCATTACTCTCAGAGTGGACAAGGCAGAGAAAGCAGAAATTGAAGAGATACCAGTACACCTCAACATGATCCTCGGGATCTTAAGCTCGTCCGCGACTGCTTGAGAAAAATGCCAAACGTCATCAGTTATCAAGCAAGCTACGCGATCCTGTGAGTCATCATGCAAGTCCTTTTGCAAGCACTTCCGAAATGGGACGACGCGACTAACATTGAGGCGCATTATGAAAGCTAGGACCTCGAGTTCCAAGGCATCCTCGATTTCTAGCAAGCCATCAGGAATGAGTTGAAGGTGAAGTGAGGGAAGTTGTGAGGATTGGGGGGTTGCGCTAGGTGTGCACTATGCAAATGTTGAATCCTTGGGAATGAAGAATGCTTGCAAGTTGAAGCACTGGGTTGATGTGGCCTTGGAGGGGGAACGGAAACAGCACGATCTTCTGATGACCGATCTCTTTCTAGCTATGAGAATGAGACTGACTTCCTAAGTACCCCATGGACAGATCATGTGACAGCCCAAGGAAGGGGAGGGGTCCTCTCTAGTCCCACATCGCTTAGGGGGGGAGTCCTGGGCTAGTTTATAAAGGCTTTGGTCCCTTTAATCTGTATAACGCGTTTTAAAGCCGTGAGGACTCAATGTCCAAAGTGAACAATATTATACAGTAGGGCCCGGGTCGTTACAAATGGTATCAGAGCCGACTCCCGACCGGGTGTGGGGGCCACAACGAGGGCCCTGTATCTTAAGGGGGGAGAATGTGATGACCCAAACCCGGGGCAGTACAGAAGGATGAACTGAGATCGCCTTGGCAGTATGCGAAACAAAGCCGTGAGGGAGGGTGGGCTGGTGGGCCACGCCTCCAAAGCAGACAATATTATGGCTTGGGAGAGGGAAGGCCCTCTGCCCCTACATAACGCATTTTAAAGTCGTGAGAACTCAATGTCCAAAGCGGACAATATTATACAGTGGGGCCCGAGTTATTACAAATGGTATTAAAGCTGACTCCCGACCGCGTGTGAGGGCCACAGCGAGGACGCTGTACTCTTAAAGGGGTGGAGAGTGTGACAGCCCAAGGAAGGGGAGGGGTCCTCTCTAGTCCCACATCGCTTAGGGGGGAGTCCTGAACTAGTTTATAAAGGCTTTGGTCCATTTAATCTGTATAACACGTTTTAAAACCGTGAGAACTCAGTGTCCAAAGCGGACAATATTATATAGTGGGGCCCGAGTCGTTACATATCAATTCTTACGCTGATGCTTAGTTCTTATGGCTCTCGGTTCTTCTTGCATTTATAGGATTGGATTGGCATGGTGGAATTTGAAGGTTGGACACGCAAATATGAAATTGAGCTTCATGGGTTCATGTTACTAATGTGGGTCCATGCTATTGAATCAGGCGGGACTAAAGATTTTGAAAGTGATTTAATTAGTTTCAGAGCATGATAGATTGTAGAAACAGATCGATAATTCAATAACCTCCAACTTACATATAGCTGAAAAAAAAATGGAAAATTATTATTTCAGTCCTAAAGTTATTATACAAATACAAATATGGTTTTAAACTTTTCGATTAATTAAATTTTTGACCAAAAAAATTAATTGATTGTAATGCTAGACCTTTGAGTGAAGTTTCAATGAAATCCTTCCAGCAAAAACTTTCTTGAAATTGCTTGTATAGCAAATCAACCATCGTCGACTATCCTATGTGCACAAATTTACTCAAAACAATACCCTTTTCTTAGTTTTCTAAATTTCCTGATTATTTTTCTCTCTTATTTTCTTTTCTTTCTTGCACAACGTATCCCCAGAGCAGCCTCCGAATCTTCGGACATGGTCTCGACAACGACGTCGAGCTTCACGGCCATTTAAGTGTTGCCACCTCCATATGGAGGTGCCAAATCTAGTCAAGCTCAAAGCCATGCAGGATCTCGATCCAGTTAGCCTCGAAGCCGCTGAAGTGCAGCCGTTTCGAGTTCGGCGGCCATGGAAGGAACCGGATGTCTATGTTAAAACAGTTTGGTCCATTTTTATGCCTTGCGCCGCGTCTCAGAATGTGCAAATAAGGTGTTCTAGAAAATGCCCGAGAGGATTGCAGTTTCGTGAAATGCCATGATCGACACCATGTTTCGGTATGGTGAGTTCAACGCTGTAGTGGAATTGTTTCAGGAGATGCAAAAGTTGCTTGTGCCAAATGGGTACAAGATTCTGACCATGTTGATTGCACCCACCATGAAGAAGAAGACGAACAATCTTCCTCCAGTAGAAAAGTTAAGTAAAACAATGTGTTTTGCGTAAATTTGTCCGCATTAAATTGTCAAATTTGTCCATGTCAAATCGCTGACATGCCACATAATATGACTAATAATAACTGGACTGCCACATTAACAATATCAAGCCTGTCTTCATGGAGAGGATTCAATTGGAATTCAATTCAAAAGTATAGGATTATATTGTTAAAAGTTTTAAGCATATGCGTCCATACATGTACGTACAGTATAAATTCGTTGTTTAGACACTAAAAAGAAAATGCCAGGAGATTAGTGTTGAAGGCAGACAGACCGTACCAAAAGCATGTAAATTAGGAGAGCAACCATAATTACACAGAGCAGATCTATTGCTCAAGTACTAGAGATGATCAATGGGCAGGCGGCCCACTCGAGCCTGCCTAGACCTAAGAGACTTTAGAGGTAAATAGTTAGTATGGACAATGATGCTCTTGCACAAAAAAGCCTAGCCAACCCATCTTTAGCTCAAACCCAGTCCGACCAAGCATATTTGAAGAACTAGAGTAAAAACATGAATTCTCGAGGTTGGGACACCTGGAGTGCAATAACTTGGCACGGAGGGACACTTAAGTGCCATAACTTTAAAATGGTACACTTAAGTGCCATTATCGGAGTAAAATGGAACACTTAAGTGCCAATCCGGCCAAAAACCGGCCAAAATGCAAACGTGGCATTTTCCGACGACATGCTTAACCGATGTGGCAATTTTTTTAAAAAAAAAAGCACACGTGGAGGAGGAAAACGACGTTGCCCCATCCACTGTGTATTTGGCCAAACTAAACAACGTCGTTTTTCCTTAGTGTTAAACGACGTCGTTTGGTTTATTTGGATTTTAACCTTTCGTCAGTTCACACTAGGTCTGACGTCCTCTCCATCCATCGCCGTTCACAGCTTGCCATTCGCAGGTGATCGCTCGCCGTTGTCGCTTGCGTTCGTCGCTCGCCTTCGCCTTCGTCACTCGCCTTCGTCGCTCGCCTTCGTCGCTCGCCGTCATCGCTCGCCGTCGTCGATTTGCTCAGGTTTTTTCTCTTCTTCCTCTCCCCTATGGTGAAATTAGGACTCCGACTCGTTTATTAAGGCTCGAACTTGAAATTTGGGGGTCGGCTGGGAAAGCTCAGGCTTGATGTGAGATTTATGGCTCAGATGTGGTGCTACAATCCTATTGGGGGGTTCGAATTGACAGTTTAGGAGCGGCATTGAAATATAGGCTTGGTGTAGGGCTCGACGTCGCCTCATCCACTGTGATGTGTGATTCATTCAGGGTGTTGAATTGTAATATGCGAAAGTAATTTGTAGTGGTCGGATGTGAAATGTGCGATGGTGATTGGTGATTGTTAGGGTTCAGAGTATTGGACTTTGGACATGTTCGAATCGAAGGTTGTGGGGATGGGGACTTCTGGATATTTTTTTAATAAATTGCATTGTTGAGGACCCATGCTGAGGAATCTCTCCATATTTTAAAGGAATGCGACGGCATAATCAAAGCAGTTGTCGGGTCCCATCTTTATTTTTATTTGTCCTTGTCCTGAGGCCTCTTGTTTTCAAGCTGCAGCTGTCGTCTGACCGCATCTTCCCTCTCTCTTTCTTCTTTTCTTTTCTTTAATAAAGAGTGTAGGGACCTCCACTTGCAATTGTTTGTTCTTTGTGAATGTGGTCCCAAAAGTTAATTGTATATTTGTCCTCTTTTGTTGCAGAAATGGCGCATAAAGACTATGTTGCTGTCATCGTTTACTACAGTGGAGATTTTGTGATTGTGGAGTATGAGGGGGGGAATGAGGGTACTATCTTTGTAGATATAGAGAAGGTATCTTATATTGGATTTGTTAGGGATATAGTGACATTTTTGCCTTGTAGAGTACAAAAGTTACTGTACTGTGTTCTTGGAAAAGGCTTGAGAGATGGTTTGAGAGTTTTTGAAGATGATAATGGTTTTAGGGATGTCTTATATCATTATCTTCATGGCGAAGAGGCGAAAGTGTTTGTTGAAAACAATAGTGATAATGAGGACGAAGATGATGACAGAGATAACACCCAAGTAGGAGAAGGAGGAGATGGTATTCAAGCTAGTACTAAGGTTAGGGATGAAGTAGGGCATGATGGACAGGATGGGGAGGAGAGGGGCGCAGATGCTGTTCACCAGAGCAATTGTGACATGGGTGATGTCACTATCACTGAATTAGATTGGGAAGTAGTTGAATCCAGTGACGGTGATGATGACGATGACGATGAAGGGTTGGCTGCTGAAGCTAAAAATTTATTAATCTTAAGTGACGCCAACGATGAGGAGCTTACACAGTCAAGGAAAAAACAAAGATACTTTTTGTCAGATAGATTTGCAACTTTGCATGTAGCTAATGAACATCCAAACAGAGACGAAGGCCCTGCAGATGTTGGTGTTGCTGGTCAGGTCTTTGAGACAGATTATGAAGAAAGCATCGACACCGCAACTTCCCAGGACGAAGTTGAAGAAGATCAACGAGCTGTGCGTAGAAGGAAAAGTAAGTTTCCTTCCTATGATCCATCTGTTGCCTCTCCTACTTTGTCAGTAAGTATGAAATTCCATGATGCGATACAATTTAGGGAAGTTATACTGAAGAACTCCATTGCTGCACAAAGAAATATTGATTTCATTAGAAATACCAAAAAATTTGTAAGAGCTAGGTGTTCACAGCAAAATTGTCCATGGAAGATTTACGGTGCGTTTGTTAAGAAGAGTGGGTCTTTTCAAATTAGAGCCTACCAAGAGGAACACACTTGTTCCATTAATTTTCAAAACAAAAGGGTAACAAGTGCATGGTTGTCCAGGCACTTCTTCAATCTGATCAAGGTGATGCCCGAGATGAAAATTGCTAACTTTAGCATGCTGATGAAGGAGCGTGTAGGCATCAATGTATCTAGGAATCAGTGCAAAAGAGCAAAGCAAAAGGTGATAAAGATATTTATTGGTCAGTATGCTAAGGAATATGGGTAGGTGTGGGAGTATGCTTGGGAGTGTAAGCTGCAAAACCCTACAAGTAGAGTGTATGTAGAGGTGATTAAGAGACCGCTTCTTGATCATGGGACCAAGTTCGATAAATTCTATGTGTGCTTTGATGCATGCAAACGAGGACTTTTAGCTAGTTGTAGACGGATTATAGGATTGGACGGCTGTTTCTTAAAGGGCTTATGCAAGGGAGAATTGTTGGTAGCGATTGGAAGAGATACGAATAACCAAATGTTCCCACTAGCTTGGGCTATTGTAAAGATTGAGAACAAGGACAATTGGTCCTGGTTCTTGAAAAATCCGATGGCTGACTTGGAGATAACAAACGGGGAAGGGTGGGCATTCATGAGCGACCAACAAAAGGTAATGCTTGCTTTTTGAAAAATTTAATAAATAGTTTGCTTTGTAATATGAACATGTAATTTGCTCTAGTATTTCTTACTTTGAATTATTGCGGGGATTGGTTCCGCAGAGCCGAGTTGTTGCCCCATGCTGAACATCGAATGTGTGCGCGGCACATATACGGAAATTGGGCAAAGAACTATAAAGGGGATAAGCTGCAATTGCAATTTTGGCAATTAGCAAAGAGTGCAAACATGGTTGACCTTAGAATAACCAAAGAAGAACTGCTTCAGTTGACAAAGGAAGGTTGTGCTACCCTATTTCAACTAGAACCGAAGCATTGATGCAGGGCATTCTTCGGTGAGGAGTTCAAGTGCGATAACGTCGACAACAACATTTGTGAAGTACTTAATTCGAAGATAATAGATGCCGAGATGCAAACCAGTCATCTCAATGCTTGAAGATATACGAGTTGCGGTTATGACTCGGCTGCAGAAACAAAGAGATGAGGCTGCAAAGTGGACAAGACAATATGATCCTAAGATTGTCAAGAAATTGGATGAGAACTTGGCTGCAAGTAGGCATTGTCATCCCATTTGGAATGGAGATGACGGATATGAGATAATGAAGGGTGCAGATAAGTATGTTGTCAATCTAGGAAGTAGGAAGTGTTCATGTAGAGCATGGCAAGTAAGTGGAATTCCATGTGCACATGCCATATGTGCCATCCAATTGTTGAAGGGCGACAATACGAGATGATTACATCGATGATTGGTACCATAAATCAAAATATCTTGCTTCCTATCGTTCATGATGCAGCCAATTAGAAGTAGCAAGTTTTGGGAGCCCACGGATCATGAAGCACCTCAATCTTTGCCACTGAAGAAGAAAATTAGAAGGACAAAACGAAAACGAAGAATGGCGGAGGGAGAGGTCTCGAGTCAGCAAAGAATAAGCAGGCAAGGTGCAAAGATCACGTGCTCTTATTGTCGCCTAACAGGCCACAATATTAAAGGTTGTCAATTGAGGAAGCAACAACAACCGTTGAGGCAAGGTGAAGGGCCTAGTGAATAGACAGTTGGAGAAATGCACACAGCAGGGCCAAGTGAGTCGACTGTTCTTCAGTCAACAAGTAGAACCCCAGTAAGTCATGAAATTTATTTTATGTTTATGTTGTTTTCTTGTCGTTTATTAGAAAAATGTACATAATATCCTATTTAGCCTTGTATGTAATGTGTTTGTTAGGTCACAAGAAAAACCTCAGTAAGTCATGAAACTGAACAGCCTGTTCGAAGAAGACAAGGTAGAAGACAGCCAGGTGAAGGATTGGCCCAAGCGGATCACGGCCGGTGAAGGATTGACCCAAGCAAAGATCATGGCTAGTGAAGGATTAGCCCAAGCAAGATCACGGCCAGGCGAAGGATTGACCCAAGCGATCGGGGCCGACCAAGGATTAGCCCAAGCAAAGATCACGGCCGGTCAAATGATCGTTTTCTTCAAGCGGCGAAAGAAATACCCAGTGGTAAATTCAACCAATTTGTATTCAGTTTTTATTATTATATGTCTCGATATTATATTTATGGTATCTTTTGGCCTCTTTCTCAGGTTCAAAGAAAGCAAGTTGGAACTCAACTGCCAACTGAAGGGCCATCACAAAAGCCACCTCAAGGATCATCACGGGGGCCACCAGAAGAATCACTGCAAGGGGCACCACAAGTACCACCACCAAAAGTACCACCGGAAGGCCCAACGAAGGAGGTGTCACCGAAGTTGAAGGGCTACACAGAAGGACAACTAGAACAAGGCCGGGCGAAGGGGCGGTACACAAAGGCCATCTAGAAGACGCCCAGCACAATTGGTCGAAGAAGCCCCGACTGTAGTTAAAGGGCCCAAGAAAACAGGAAAAATGGGCAACAAATCACAAGTTCTTGAAAGTGACGCCCCTATTCAAACAAGAGGGGCACTTGGGAAGAGGTTAAGACAATATGGCTATGGCCTTTATACAGATGAGTGTACTGGAACAGTTATTCTCAATGTAAGTTTTATTGGCTGCACTTAATTTAATTTATGCTGTAGATTTTTGCTAACAATTTATTATTTTTTTTTGTAGCCTCGGGAGAAGTTCGAGGTTCTTATCTCGGGCCCAACTCAAGAATCGACGGCTGCACCAACAAAAAAGAAAACATCAACTGTGCCAACAAAAAAAAAGAAAAAAAACCCAGCTCCAGCTCCAGCTTCAGCTCCTTTTGATTCAATTCGGCCTAGGACATTTGCAACTCTATCTGAGTCAGTGGATACTGAGAAGGTTGAAGAAGAAGTTGCACGTCCAGTTAGAAAGAGTGCCAGAATTATGAATCAAGTGAAAGGCCCATCGAAAGGAGCACGAACAGGGGGTGTCATGCATATTGATTGATGAGATGAGATGTGATAGGATTTGTGGAGCTTATGAGTCAAAATAGTTATGTAAACGTTGATGTTGTCGACTTTCTATGGATGGTTATCTTTTTTTTCTTTAATTTTTCATTCATTGATGTTGTCAGACTCAGACTTAATGAAATATCAATGAAATGATCTTCCGCTGCTTGTCAATTTATGTTGTTGTTTATCATGGATTCTACTTTTACTTGTTGATGCTGCTGTTGGTGTTATGTGGTGATAGCTGGAGTGCTGGTGTATCTGGTGTATCTGGTGATGGTGGATGGTGATGTTTGGTGGTAGTCAGTTTGTTGTTGGGGTGCTAATGTGGTGGCTAGGGTGCTGGTGTGGCTGGTGGTGATGCCTGGTGATTATGGGTTTGTGGTGAGAGTTATAGGCTTAAGCAGCTGCACCTACACCTGGTACAAGTGTGCAGTTTGCACATCTTACACCATGTGTACAGGTGCAAACTAGTGCAAGGCTCAGCTTGCACTAGTATCTTGTACAGCAACACCACCAGCATGGTGATGGCTGGAGCACCTAGTGTGTAGTGTGGCTAGTGGTGATGGTTGGTGGTGCAGCTGGTGCTGGTGGCTGGCGCAATTTTTAGAGAAAACCCACAAAAAAATTGGTACTTAACTGATCATATTCTAAAAAAACTTGGCACTTAACTGTTCACTTTTAACTACAAGTGACACTTAACCGATCACTTTAACAATAACTTGACACTTAAGTGATCCTTTTTTTCATCGCAACTAGTACTTACGTGATTACTAAATACAACTTATGGCACTCGGGTAATCATTCATGTTTGTCTTGTGTATATGTTGGTCTGCATCAAAACAGAGAAGATGATTCTGCATCAAAACAGAGAAGATGATGGTAAACTTATAGCAACTCCAAATGACAGCACAAACAACAACAAAGCCACAATGATCTTATGGAACAACACAAACTTCTTCGCATCTTTCAAAAAGAAAAAACCCTACATTTAATCCAGAACAACACAATTTTTAACTATGGCAGTCGGAAAAACTTTTTCTCATTTTCAAGTACTTTACATTTCATCATAAAGTACAATAAACAACAAAACAACACCATAATACACGCTTGATAACACTTTCGTTCAATTTTCATCATTGAAACTTCATTCTTGAAAGGTTTAGTTGAAGATGCTTGAGTGTGCATTGAGACTTCATTCTTGAAAAGTTTAACTGAAGACACTTGAGCTTGCATTGAGTCAACATCGTCCAAGTCGTCCACGAATACAGATGGAGATTGCTGTCTTTTATGAAGTAGATCCAATATCACCTCTGTGACTCGGTCAGATAACTTCTCATCGATCCATTTGAAGTATTTGCACTTCGACGCTTCTTTATATCGGGCGCATCCATAAAATCTTCTCCCATGATTGATTTGAGTCCATGATGTTCTTCTTGGACTCGGTAACCCACAAAAACAGAAACGCTGGCCTTCTCCTTCGCTTCGGTGAGAGGAAATTGAGGCGCTGCTACGAGTCCTGCTCTCCATTTCCAAGATTCGACGAAGGAATTTTGGGCAAATGAAATTTAGGGTTCGAGACTGGAATTCGAGCACTTCAATAGGGATTTTGGCCGATTTAGCGTTTTAGATTTGGGGCATTTGGGGAGACGACGTCATTTTTGGAAGATTTGGGGCTTTTATTATGCAGACGACGTCGTTTCTGGTGAGTTAGAGCCGACTCAGCTCTCCGGCGAGCCACGTAGGTAAAAAATAATAATAAAATATTGCCACGTAGAATTTCCGGCAAGGGTCGCCAGAGGTGGCACTTAAGTGTCCCACTAGAAAAAAAAAATGGCACTTAAGTGTACCAAGTTTGAAGTTATAAGACTTAAGTGTCCCCGTCTTAAAGCTATGGCGCACTTGTGCTGTACTTCTGCCATGAATTCTCGTACAAAGTCATAGGAGCAGTCCTAGTAATGTTGCAGTACCATGAAACAAGGTAGACCAAACGTGGGAAAGAGGAAGGTGGTCCAAAGTGCCAAGAGAGATTTATTAAGGTCAGACGAGATGTAAGTAGACGATATCGTGTCCAAGTGCAGGGGCATTTGGAAATTCGTAATTACTCCCCAAAACAGCATGCCCAACCAGCCTCATTGATCCGGAAGTACATAATGAATATTTAGTGGAAAATTAGGTCAGTGACATGAATTTGGTAACTTGATAATTTATCTCCTGTAATTGTTGTATTTGCTGAGCTACTCTACTGACTTGAGCTTCTTTCTTCGACTGAAAAACATGCATCATCATGTAAAGTCGAACTGTCACAGAAATAATTGAGAAAATCATATGAAGTATCATGTCAGGTCACTGGGAATGGGACAAGAAACAGTATGAGCAGCTCTTTTTAGGGTTTACTTATCTAAAGTGAGCTTTCTTGTTATTAAAAAAAAAAATTACTAATCCTTATAATTTCTTTATTCCTTCATTGATTTTTTTGGCTAATTATGATCCAAGCTTCACAGAAATAGCAATAAGAACAGACATGAAAAAGCTCGTTCGAGGTAGTATACATGCTGTGGCTAATTGAGGGAAGCCGTTCAAGGTGAGTTATTACCCATCTTTTGTATAGAAAGTTTGATGCTGATGCTGAACTCTAGAAGCTCAAGAACGTAATGAATCTTCCCCTAATCAATTCCAGTGAACTGGTTGAAACTAGTTGATCAAAAGACTGGTTACTTTCATAAAGCAGTCAAAGTTATAAACTCTCGAATTTTGCTGAAGTGGCTGTGAACTTTTTCATGTCATTATTTGGTGCTCCTGACAATCTGAATGTTGATTTGTCTGAAATTACAGAATCTATTAGATTTCAAGCAAGTGTTGTGGTCCATGAATGGAGACAGGTCTCCTCGATCAAATGATTTTATACCGCATATTTACTCGTCAGCATGGATTGTTGTTGGAGAAGATTTTTCTGCTGCCATCATGGAGTTCTTTATAGCTTCAGAACTTCTCAGGAAGGCGAATACAACTGCTATGACTTTGGTTCCTGAGTGTCGAATGTCACAAAAATGCGCCATTACCGTCCTATATCTTGCTGCAACGTCACTTATAAGTGCATCACAAAGAT
Source organism: Eucalyptus brandiana (assembly GCA_014182725.1). NCBI lineage: Eukaryota > Viridiplantae > Streptophyta > Magnoliopsida > Myrtales > Myrtaceae > Eucalyptus > Eucalyptus brandiana. The sequence goes on along the minus strand of CM024677.1, from coordinate 13,496,794 downwards.
TTTAGCCAATGGGCTTAAGCAAATTTTGCCACGCTTTATCAGTCATGATCAGGCAGCTTTTTGTTAGGGGGAGGAATATATCTTATTATTGAGAGTATGGCTACACATCTTTCTATTGATTTTAATTACTTTTGGACAAGGTAACCCTGTCTTGCAGTAAAAGTTTGATTAGCGAACTTCTTTTCAAAATCTCACTCCGTACACTCTGTCAGAATTGAGGATCGAACCCCACCCGTACTCGACAAGAACGTTTGTCGTTTGATGTTCTTGTCTTACCATTAGGTCTGCATTATCCCAAGAAAGGTCACATGCCACAAAAATCAGAAAACGTGCTACAAACTCGGATGTAAGTGACAGATACATCCTCTCATTCTCAGTCCAAAGTCGTCCATAGAGACAAATCGCTTTTATTGCCGCTGTCTCGTCCTTTGCAATGCTCTTTCTCACTAATACACCATATAAATTCGTGCTACAGGATACTAAATCGTGTTTTAGTTCCGCAAATAGTTATAGGTACTTTCACCAAATGATCATTTAACAGTGGCCTTGATTGCTTGCATTGAGCTTGCTTGAAGGACACGCTCAAGAAAACAATATTTTTCTCTTTTAACAAAGCACGTTAAATGCAATAAAAAGTGTAAAGCACAAACTATAACAATTGGTTTCAAAAAATGAAGAAATTTGATTCTTAAAGCTGCCAGAGAGTTATGATAAAACACATAGATTCACTGAATTATATGTCAGTCATAATCACCAGGTAAAGGATTGATTTAGCTGCTGAATGTTTGGGCCATGCACTTACATGGACAGAAAACTGCACAAGCGTAAAGCAGGAAAGGCAACAATGAATTATTTTAAATACTAGAGATCTATCAAAGGAAAAGCTAACAAATTTCAATTAAGTACACGAACCGATGAAAAACTGAAGGTTACAATAATCTTCAAGAAAACAAAAGGAAATGGAAACAAGAATTGGAAGAAAATTCCTAGTAAGAGTTTAATCTCTAAGATCAGAGTCCTACAACGACGACAGGTAACCAGTAAAGCTGTCAAGAGACCTATATGAGGAACCCCCTTCCTTAAAACACTGATCCACCTTGTCCCTCAAACTCACTGCTCTGTCCCTAATAGCTTCGCCTTCTGGATCCACCATTAATCTTCTGATGGCACGCTCTATCTCGCCTCTCTCCAGCTTATCCTCCAAATGCAACCCGACCCTCCAAAAGTCACTCACATATCTTGCATTCACCTTTTGATCCCCAAAAGAGGGCATACAAATCATCGGCACACCTTGACAAATGCTTTCCAACGTCGAGTTCCAACCACAATGAGTCCAAAATCCACCGATGGCCTGATGATCCAGCACTTCTTGCTGCGGTGCCCATTTCACAAGATGACCCCTTCCATTTAACATCTCTAGGAACGTGCTTGGCAAATGTTCGAGCCAGTCTGATCCACAAATTGATCCAGGCCTAACGACCCACAAAAAGGGCTGCTCACTATTTGCTAGCCCCCATGCTATTTCTAGGAACTTGGCCTCATCAATGGATGCAATGCTTCCCAGGCTCACATAGATGACTGACTTGGGCCTTTGCTTGTTCAGCCAGGAGACTGAGCTCATGTCTTGCGCCAGCAAGCTGCTCCCAGAGGCTGGAAAATACTTGTGAAATGGACCGATCACGAAGATAGGAATGGGAATGGCTTGCCGAGCTTGGGCAAGTTTTGTCCCCTCAAGTTCTTCAGAGGAATTGCAGATAAGTCCAGAGGCGGCCCCAGTCTCTCTGCCCATGTCTGCTAATATCTGTTGGAGATCCTCGGGGTTCTTTGAGAGGATAACTGGAAGGTCTTTCATTTTGAGAGGTGGAACTTCCGGAACAGCCTTGTCTAATTCGGAATCTAACAGAGAAAAACAAAGGAAGCAGTCAATGTTCTTTCTTGAGTTGAAAAACATGGAAGGCCTATAGTCCTACTTTTCCCTTTGCTATTGAAACTTGGATATGTCACGCAGAACCACATGGGATCGAACGTTTTCTGGTACTAGAAATGAGATGCAAGTAGCACAAATATTAGTCTCAGAGGGACACCATACGGATGGCACAAAGAGCACTGTCATCAGTTAGACTTCCACGCAAATAAGCTGATGACAAATCAAACTACATCTATCATCAATGCTTTTGATAAGTTTTGCAAAATCAGAAAAGAATGAATCATATGTACATTCTACATAACATGACATACGGCAGCAAATTTGTAAAGAGGACTATTTATCATTTTCTATCAAAAACTCGGCTCTTGAGGATACCTCAGTGTTGGCTGTTGATTCTTGAACCATTTTGGGACTCTGTTAATTCTTTTGACTAAAGCCACGGTCATCAGTCAGCTGAAGTCCAAAATAAACTTCATGTCTACGTCTAATCTAAGGTGGAGAGTACAAATTTTTTGCTTAGTGCTGGACAAAGAAAGCAGCCCACAATGCAGTGTATATGAAAGTTTCAAAGGCATGCTGTTCCATTGAATATCCGAGAAAAATGTTTGCAGTAAATTTTGAGTAGAGAATGATGGAAGTAAAACAAGCACATAAATTTTTTTTTTTTACAGAGAGAATACAAGGTTGGTCATATTGGTACAAGCACAAATACCACTTGCCTCTAGAATCCGTATTGCTGAGATATGCAAAGATTTTAATAATTTAGCTAGAAGGCAAACCTTTTATTGGGAGGCAACCCTTTTCTCTCAGGAAGACAAGGCAGAGAAAGCAGAAATTGAAGAGATACTAGTACACCTCAACACAATCCTCTGGATCTTAAGCTCATCCGCAATTGCTTGAGTAAAATACCAAACGTTATCGGATATCAAGCAAGCGACGTGATCCGCGGAGTCATCAGACAAGACCTTTTGCATGCACTCCCGAAATGGGACGACGCAACTAACGTTAAGCCGCACTATGAAAGCTAGGAGATCGGATTCGGAGGGTACTCAGTTTCTAGCAAACCATCAGGGAATGAGTTGAAGGTGAAGTGAGGGAAGTTGCGAGGATTGGGAGAGTTGTATTGGTTGTGCACAATGGAAATCTTAAATCCATGGGAATGAAGAATGCTTGCAAGGTGAAGCATTGAGTTGATGTGGCCTTGAAGGGGGAATGGAAACAGAACAATTTTGCGATGACCAATCTCTTTCTTGAGCTGGGAATGAGACTGACTTCCTAAGTACCCCATGGACAGATCAATTCTTATTTTGATGCTTCTTTCTTATGGCTCTCTTCTTCTTGCATTTATAAGATTGGAACTTGAAGGTTGGATATGCAAATATGAAATTCAGCTTCATGGTTGATGTGTTCACGTGGGTCCAACGTGGGTCCAACGTGCGATTGAATAGATGGGGCTAAAGATTTAATTATCTGTAACATGTGAAACTGATTTAGTACTGAAGCATGAGAGAGACCAATGTGCTCGACAGATCATCAACTCAATAGCCTCCAATATATATGCAGATTAAAAAAAACAAGAAGAAGAAGAAGACGAAGAAGAAGGTCCAGTCTGCTGCATTAATATGCATATATATGCGTCCATAGCATAAATTAGTTGTTCAGACACTTAAAGAAATTGCCATAAGACTCGGGTGTTGAGACAAAAAATGGTTGAAGGTAGACAGACCATTCCAAAATTGGATAATTAAGGAGATTAAGCATGATTACACAGACTTGAGAAGCGGACAACAACGAAAACGAGAAGCGCCGGCGTAGCTAAAAATCCATTCCATTGATTTGGGATCCCTCCTTGGGATGTTTCGAAGGCCACAATTTATTTGTTTTTTTCCAAAAGGACATCAATTCAAATATATGTATATTAAGGCACCAGAGTCTTAACAACTGAATTATAGATACTATTCTGGCCAATGGGGGAAAAAAAGGAACGTGGATACTATTGCTCGTATATTAGAGGGAGGCCAGCCCGGGCTCAAGTTAGGCTGCTTTGGGCAATGCTCTTACAAGAGAAAGCCTGACCTGCCCATCTTTAGCCTAGGCGTGGCTTTACTCAAAAGGTACTACATAAATAATATGTGATTGGTGCGTTTGGACAGCACATTAGGCCTAAACCCATCCAATGATCACCTCTGTCCTGTGCATATGTTTCTACTAAAATTTTAGCCTTCAGGCCAACAACACCTTGGACTGCAATCGATTGTGTCCACAACATGACCCATAAACTAAGTTTTATATGATATTTTCTCAGCTCAGGCAAGTATGTGTAGATTAGGTGTACTAGATGAAGCTAATCACATTTCAAGGATTTGAAAAACAACTCTTATTTTCGTGCTTGATTGACACCATCCGCGCTCCATTACATCATCCATAATTATTCTTTTGACCGCAGAAAGTGGTAGTAGCATTCCTGGTAATGTTGCAGTCCGACGTCACCAAACGCGGAAAGAGAAAGGCGGTCCAAAGTGTCAGGAGAGAGCTATTAAGGTGAGAAAATGTAAGCAGAAGAACCTCGTGTCCAGGTGCATGGCTACGCATTTAGATTTGCAATTATTGCTCGGGCAATGTGCCGAACCACTCTCATAAATCCAGAAGTACGTGACTGACATTCGGTGGAAAATTAGGACAGACACATGAATTCGGTTGCTATTTTTAGGATTTACCTATCTGTACACGTACTTTGGCTAAACGGAGGAACCCGTTTGAGGTTATTTATAACCCGTCTGTTGTCCAAAGAGTTTGATGGTAGGGCTAAAACTCTGGAAGCTCGAGAAGCTGAAACATCTTTCCTTAAGCAAAAATCTCGAGTGAGTCAAAGCTAGAAATTCCAAGAATTCTGTTGGATTTATCTACACTGTGGATGGAAGAAAAGTAAAGGTTCACAAGACATTTGCTGAAATGGCTGTGAATTTTTTCATGTCATTACTTGGTGCTCCTGACAATCTGGATGATGATTTGGCTGAATTACGGGATCTATTAGATTTAAAGCTCTTTGATGGTCGAAGGGATGTTCTTACAAAAACTGTTACTCCAGAGGAGATTAAGCAAGCGTTATGGTTCATGAATGGGGACAAGTCTCTTGGACCAAATGGTTTTGTAGCGCCTTTCAGTTAGTCAGCTTAGGGTTTTGTGTTGGGGAGGATTTTTCCGCTGCGATCATGGAGGTCTTTAAAACTTTGATACTTCTCTGGAAGGTTAATACAATTGTTACCATGGTTCCTAAACATCCATTTGTTTGAAGGAAAATTGTCCCCAGGAAACTATTTTCCAACTTTTTTGTTTTTTGGTGATTAAGGAACCGCCGGAGCCCCCTTTCGCTTACGCTAATCAAGTTCATATGACCCTCTAGAGCTCGATAGCACCATTGGGCGCCGTAAAACCGCTATTTAAACGTAAAACCTTAGAGGAAACTAGCACAGCATCCCACTGCCAAAGCCCCCACTTAAATCGCGACAGTAACGTGGGGATTTGAACTCTCGACCGCAGTGTTGCAGGAGAGAATAAACACCAACGTAGCTACTCACGGGTGGGTTATTTTCTGACTTTTTGATGTATGAATAACGGAAAATTAATCGATCTACAAAAAATGTTTTTCTTGAACTAATAAAATAAACTTAGATTGGGAGAAAACGACATATCATCTTAGCAAAAAGGTAATTACCTTTCCCAAACCACCAAACAAAAGAAAAATTAATTCTTTTCCATGAAAATAATTTGCATAGAACATACTTTCTTTTATTATGAAGTTTTCGGCGAAACAAATGCATTTTGAATTATCGAATATCTCAAAGACATATCAATTCCAACACCAACATTAGTTTAAAATGGATACTTCAAAAAGAGGTCCTACTTCGTGCTGCGATATCACTTGTAAGTTCATCACATAGATTTTAGCCAACAGGCTTAAGCAAATTTGCCACACTTTCTCAGTCACAATCAGGCAACTTTTGTTGAGGGGAGAAATACCTCTGATAATGTTCTTTTGGCCCATAGATTGGTCAAAAATTACCATAAGGCAGGCATTTCACCTGAAAGGATAATTAAAGCTGATGTTGTGAAGGCATTTGACTTCGTACGATTGGATTTTTGTTATTGGAGTTTTAGAACTACAAAGTTCCTGAGCAGCTTATTGCTTGGATAGAATTCTGTACCTCTACACCATATTTCTCCATCCCCCTCAATGGTGGATAAGAGGGGTTTTTTGAAAGGATGGAAAGGGACTAAAGTTTCACTCGTAGTGCTCAAAAATTCAACTAGCCCATTTGAACTATGCAGATGATCTTATGATCTTTTTTTTTAAGGGGGATAAGGGGGTCACTTCAAGAGATTTTGCTTCTATTTTAAAGGCTCCTAGCCCTCACTGGACTCAAATTGAATCCTCAAAATACCGAACTCCTCCACAGGATGCACCGATGGTTATGCAGCTGATTCGGTAGCTTTTGAGTGGATTGGGTAGAACTCCCTCCCATCTCCCTTAATGGTGGATTAGAGGGCTTCTTCAAAGGAGCAAAAGGATTGACGCAAGGTGATCCTCTGTCGCCCTGCCTCTATCTCACTGCCATGGGAGATTTCTCAAAGATGCTAAACCAGTCTGCAGCTGAAAAGAGACTGAAGCTTCCCTCGTGTGCTAAGAAATTCAGCTAATTTGTGTGACTTTGCAGATGATCCTATGATCATTTTTGAGGGGGATGGGGAGTCACTACAAGAGATCTTGCTTCTATTTCAGACATCTGATGGAGAAGATGCTTGCCCTATTCAGGGAGGTTGTGGTTGATCAAACCTGTTTAGGTCAGAAAAGTTTTACTCTTCTTCTCTATACTTTCTACTCGAGTCTCTTTATTTTTTATTTATCCAATCAAATTCTTGTACTTTCTCAAATTTTCTAATCAAATGCCTCAAACACTAAATCATATTAAATTCAATCGACCTGACCGTCAAACGACATTGTAGTGTGACTTGAATAAAACTATTTCAATAAGAATGTCCACGTGGGTATTTATATAGGCTAGATTTTATCCACATCATACTCTAACATTGTCAGTGTAACGACCTGGTTCGACGAAGCCAGGTTTGGTCATTAGAGCCAAAGGACCTAGACAATGAGCGGTTGCGAACCTCAGACAAGCCACCTCGCCCTCTCTTTTTTCTTGTCGCGGCCAGGTCCTCTCTTTTTCTTGTCGCAGCCACGGACAGCAGCCTCACCAGCCATGAATGAGCAAGACTCGCAAGCAACGCCGATCCTCGTCCATGACTACCGCAGCCGCCGTTGGCGTTTGGCTAGATCTGGTCATGGTGCTGTTTTTCTTTACGTTTGACTTAACAAGCGTACCCTGAACTAGAAGGCCACGTGAACGAATACTGTTCATCCTTGTGCCCATTTGAAACCGGGCCGGCGGGCCTCGTTGAAGAGCTAATGAGCTCAAAATGAACAGTATTTTCCTATCTTGGGCCGACACAGAAAGAGCCCAACTTAACCCTTCATTGCGAGAGGCAAATTCTATATAGCTGCCAAAAAGGACACAAGAAAATTTCGAAGGCTAAAACTCCCAACGGTTTGTTAAGGGATAATTACCATAAAAATCTTAAACATATTGTATTTGTGCCCATTCAGTCTTAACTTTTCAATTTGGCCAATTTAATCTAAAATTTTGAAAATTTGCTAATATTGTTGATTCGGTCAATTTTAGTAGGAAATTATTGACATAGACGCTAGCAATTTTATATGATATGACTAAGACTAACATTTATTATTTTTAAATTTTTTTACAAATTTTTTTTTTTTTTTTTTTTCCTTCTCGCTTCCTTCTTTTCATTTTTTTTCATTATGGCCAATGGGATCACTAAAGGTCGCCGACTATGACCTTCGCTACGGCCCTTGCCTAGCCTTACCTAGATCCAGGAGAGGCCAACACAGCACAAGCAAGGCTAGCCTTGCCGGCCACAGGCAAAGGTGGCCTCGCCCATGGCTGTGGCCACATCGGGATCAAGGTTGGGCTGTGGTATCTAGTAGTGGCTCGATGCTATGGGGCGGCTCTCCATCCTTTTTGTGTTGTGCTGCTGTGTGAGGAAAGAGAAACGACAGAGATTGGGAGAGGAGTTCTGGTTGTAGATTTAGGGCGTCTATAAGGACAAACGGATTCTTTTTAGGTTGGGAAGATGCATAATAATACAATATTAGGTTTCAAAACATGACGACGGTGTTCAATCCACACAAGCGAAGTCGACCGTATTCTTTGCGATTATCCCCTGTATTATTCTATCCATTTCAAATGGAGTTTGCTCAGGCAGACAACGAATGCGGACATCATTAGCAACATCCACGGTCTAGATGAGGCCGCCTTCACCCCTGGTCATGGTAACATTAGGATCGATGTCAGGCTGCGGCATCTAGTAGTGGCTCTCCATCCTTACCATGAGGAGAGAGAAACAACAGAGGAAGAGAGTGGGAGAAGGGTTTGGTCGTAAATTACAGGAGTGTATCCGGGCAGATTAGATCTTTTAAAGTTGGGAACATGCATAATAATAAAATATAGGTTATGAAACATGACGACGGTACTCGATCCTATCCATTTGGAATGGAGTTTTCTCAGGCAGACAACGAATGAGGACATCATTCGCAACATCCACAGTCCCAAAATCACATGGCTGGCCAACTTGGCATCGACCAATGATCAAGGCCTTTTGCTCAAACGCTATAGAATAAGGACGGATCTAAATCCGGCGATTAAGACAAAGATTTAGCGACGGGAGAACTTAAAATAATCGAGTTTCCAATCTTCCATGGTTCTCGCATGTGCCTCTGCCGGATGATGCCTCTATAGAACTGAGTATTTGAAAATGCGTTACAAAACAAAAGAAAGAGCCGCTTCTGCATCATCGTTCCAAATCCGAATCGCCCATCCCTGACAAAACCATCTTTTGCTTTGGATCTGTTGAAGCCAACCACTGGGTGGTGCTGTCAGATCATACCCCATGTTACCTGAAACTGCTGGCTATGATTCCTGGAAATTTTATCAAATAAGGTGTCAACGGATAGCTTTTAAAATAAGGTTAATATCACGAAAAAGTTTAATACCTCAAATTAAAACATAAATTGATATATTTGTGATAAATTTAATATTCATTTATTTCCATTAAATTTTACTGTCAAATTATTAAATTAGATGATACGTGGCAGTTACCAGATAAATCACTTTTGGATTTTGATTTGTAGTTCTTTTGATATTAATCTAATTTAACGAAAATTAATAAATGATAATTTTATCTCAAATATAGTAATTTGAAATTTTTTCTAGTCAAAAAATTAATTTGGTATAAATTTATCACCGATACACTAATTTAAAATTTTCATAATGTTAATTCTTTTGAAATTTTAAAGTTTTAATTTTAGTAATATTGATCGCATTTATTGCGACCGAGCTCGGTGTATGAAGATTTTTGTTTCTTTCTTTTTCTTTTTTTTCTGCTATGATTACTGAGCAGGAACTTTCAAAGTACTTTTTCACGCTTCCCTTATGAGGAAGAGGGACTAGCAAATTGAATGTGCTCAACAACTGGGGTACTACGTACAGAGAATTTTGCCATCCTGCGATGATCTCCAAAATGGCAGATTTTCTCTCAATTCGACCATCGCTCTACATGGATCTGGATCGAGCCCGAGCCCGAGCCCGAGCCCGAGCCCGAGCAACACCCTTAACAAGCACAAAAGCGAGATCCAATACATTATCATATCAAGATTATATCGATCAATGAAAATATCAAGTAACAATTTAAGACCGATAATAGTCATGGAAATTAAAATGAAATTATTAATGACGTGAAACGTACATGAATCCCCTCTCTCCAATAAAGCCAACAGGGGATATTGAGGTAGATAAATGACAAAGTGATTGATAATGAAATGATAACAAGAGAACATGCAGATTTGAATATTTATATTGGAAGAATACCAAGCTCTCAAAAGTTTTGAGAAAAAACAAAAATGAATATCGAGTTTTGCAAAACTCCAATAATTTAACGTCTTAATCCGTACAAGACGTTAAATTATTCGTCGCTAAGTTAATCTCACGGACCCGGTTCTTGGTATTTTTTCCTTACCGTTTAAATAACATCTCGAAATAGACAAAATCAAAACACGAATGGTTGCCTAATTATTTATGTTTCCGCTAGACAAATTTTTGAAATTGAACTGGAACCAACAACCGAGGAAGGAGGATTCTCAAAGTTGGTTGGGTCCGCCCGAGGAATCACCCTCCACCAGAACAATAGTCCGACCGTTGCATGTCTTGGAACAGCAGGCATCAAGAGAATCATTGGGCCAAAAGAGTCCGGCGGAGGCTTTACTCGCCGGTTCTCCGGCGGCACACCTTCTATTTTATTGCCTCGAGGATTCCTGACTCGGGTTTGCTATGAAAGGTCTGCACTGGTACAAGTAGGAAAACGATGATGGCAAATTGAATTTGAACCCAAACCAATAATGAATTAGGGTTTTGAATTCAAATCGGGATTTTTCTATTGGCCCTAAAAGACGTGATTTTTGTCAATTTTGTTTAAATGGTAGGTCCTTTTTTTAGTCCCTGAAGTTTATCCCCTGACATTCCAGGAGCTAAGAGCCCTTGTGGCTCTTGAAAGGCCCAACCTGGTCTTTTTAATGGAAACAAAGAACAAAGCAACGATGGTGGAGGGAATAAAAAGGAGATTGAATTTCCAACATCTGTTCTTAGAAGATCCGGAAGGATTTGCTGGAGGTTTAGCAGTATTATGGAGTGAAGAAGTGGTGTTAAAGATAAATGACAGCTCCAAAGAGTACATTGATATGGATTGCAGAGATCCAGTTAGTGGCTACCAAATGAGGATAACCTTCCTGCATGCTCCGACGAACTTTGGGAAAAGACTACAACTATGGCAAACATTAAAGGAGGCTCAGTTTTCAAACTCTCTACCGTGGATATGCATGGGAGACTTTAATGAAATATTATATGTTTGGGAGAAAGTGGGGAAAAGAGAGGCGGATAACCATAGAGTTGCAGCGTTTCGAGATCTATTAAATGAGTGTTCCCTAATGGATATGGACAGCAAAGGGTGTGCCTACACTTGGTCCAATAATAGAGAGGGAGAGGCCCATGTCAAAAAACGTTTAGATAGAGCCTTATGTACAATGGAATGGAGAATTACCTTCCCTGCTGCTGAAGTACAGGCGCTACCAGCAATCGGCTCAGACCATAGCCCTCTTCTCTTGGTGTTGCATCCTGAAAATAAGAGAAAAAAGAGAGATTTCAGATTTGAAGCCTACTGGCTAGAAGATCCAGACTATGAAGCGATCATACAAAGAACATGGAACAAAACGCCACTGAGCCAGACAAGTTTCTCAAAGAAGGTACACAATATCTCTAAGGAGCTTGCCAAGTGGAGTAAGGGAAAATTCGCCAACGCACCACGTCGTATCAAGGAGCTTAACAGAGAACTAACAGAGATAACAAACAAGAACTCTGTAAATTCCAGCAAGCATGAAGCACAGCATGTTATTGATGAGATAGAAAAACTTTGGCAACAAGAGGAAAAATATTGGGGAATGAGAGCACGCATCAACTGGTTGCTGTGGGGAGATAAAAATACGAAGTTCTTCCATGCTACCACGGTACAAAGAAGACAAAAAAACAGAATCACAATGCTGCAAATGGAAGATCAAAGTTGGTGCAGGGATCCGGCGGCACTCAAACAACACATAGGGACCTTCTACCGAAACTTATACAATTCGGTGGGCCCTAGGAACTATCAGCCAATACTTAACCAAGTATCCAGATCAGTGAGGGATGAAATGAATGAAAAACTGATGGCAACAGTCACATTGGAAGAGGTGGAAAAGGCGGTATTTCAGATGGGTTCTTTAAAGGCTCCGGGGCCTGATGGGCTAAATGGGCTTTTTTATCAACAATCTTGGGAGAATGTTCAGCAGGATCTGTTCCAGCTAGTGCACGACTTCTATGAAACAGGTTACTTCCTTGATTCCAAAAGTGAAAAACCCAGAAAATATAGGCCAATTCAGACCTATCAGCCTCTGCAATGTCAGTTACAAAGTAATCTCAAAAGTTATGGCAAACAGACTAAAGGTTTGGCTTCCAGAGATCATAAAACCTGAACAGAGCGCCTTTGTTCAAGGAAGGCAAATTCAAGACAACATCTTAATAGTTCAGGAAGTATTGCATCAATTGAGAATAGCTAGAAGGAAGAAAAAGTTCCAGGCGATACTGAAACTAGATATGCAGAAGGCCTATGACAGAATCGAATGGGATTTCTTGAGGGATTGTATGCTGAAAATGGGATTTTGTGAGCGGTGGGTATCCCTTATCATGACATGCGTGTCAACGGTGTCTCTAAGTGTGAAGATAAATGGGGAGCCTACTCCATATTTCACACCTTCAAGAGGTCTACGTCAAGGCGACCCTCTCTCCCCATATTTATTCATTATAATGGCAAATGTGTTGACTGGGATGATGAACAAAGCCCTCGAAGATGGAAGCATTAAAGGCATAAAGCTAAACAGGTTTTGCCCTACACTATCCCATTTACTCTTTGCTGATGATGCCATCTTTTTCTTGAACGGGACTATTGTGGAATGCCAAAATCTAGCCAACATTCTGAACCAGTACTGTTTTGCATCGGGCCAAGCAGTTAATTTAAATAAATCAGGGGTATGTTTCAGTAGCAATTGTCCATCTTCTCTGAAAAGAAACCTAGCACAGCAACTCAGGGTCCCAATTATAGAAAAAACAGGGAAATATCTTGGTATACCAACAGAGTGGGGTCAATCCAAAAAGGAGATGTTCGCTTGGATCCTAGCAAGAGTAAACGCGAAGTTAGAAGGATGGAAAGAAAAACTACTCTCAAAAGCAGGAAAGGAGGTTCTAATAAAAAGTGTTGTGCAAGCCCTCCCGCACTATGCAATGTCTGTTTTCAAATTGCCCATATCCATTTGTAAAGCTATAGAAAAGAGAATTGCTTCTTTTTGGTGGCAGAAGAGTGATTCAAAGAGGGGAGTGCATTGGAAGAATTGGGAAACACTAAAAACCAGAAAAGATGAGGGAGGTTTGGGGTTCAAAGATTTGAGAAATTTCAACCGAGCAATGCTTGGCAAGCAAGCTTGGCGACTAGCTAAAACACCCTCAGCGTTGTGGTGCAGAGTACTGAAAGGCATTTATTTCCCAAACGGTACTTTATGGAAGGCAAGAAAAGGGCAGCGACCATCTTGGGGATGGCAAAGTATTTTAACGGGAAGAGAAGCCATAGAATCAGAGGTTAAATGGTCTGTCGGGGACGGCAAATCCATCAACATCAGAGAAGACAAATGGCTGAAATTTGGAATTCTCGGAGGCCCTATTAACCAAAGTGAACCAGTGATGGTGGCTGAACTCATCCATGAAGATTTGCGGGTATGGAAGGATGATTTAATTCTGAATTTATTCGAAGAACAAGTAGCGAACGAGATACTTGCAACACCTATCAGCTCGATTCCGAAAGAAGACAGTTTAGTGTGGATTGGTAATAAATCAGGGACATACACCGTGAAGAGCGGGTACAACACAAACCATCCAAAAGCCACAAAAACAGAACAAAACCAAGCTACTTGCTCTTTTAAGCCGCCGAGATCCCTCTGGACAAGGATATGGGGATTAGATAGTCCCCCAAAATTGAGAACTTTTCTATGGAGTCTATGTCAACAAGCCTTACCGACAAGAGAGAACCTGCATAAAAGAAAAATGCTACCCAATCCCTATTGCACTCTCTGCGCCAAACACATGGAGACAACTGAACATCTCTTCCTTCTTTGCAAATGGACTAAAAAAATCTGGACAGACCCTCGACTCCAGATCCACATCGACCCAAGAAATATCACAAGATTTGATAAATGGCTTCTGGAAGTTTTCGAAAGGAGTGATATCTTACCTGAAAAAGAACAAATCGCTGCAGTGCTATGGAGCATATGGAAAGCACGGAATGACTCGATTTTTCGCGGCAAGACTCCACAACCGACAGCCATAGTAGATCTGGCACTAGCGCAGCAAGTCAAATTCAGCAGATGGCAGTCTAAGAAAGGCCAGAAACCCACTACTCGAAACATACCCACAAGCTGGAAACCACCCGAACAGAAGAAGATGAAGCTGAATATCGACGCCTCGTGGTCCCCTTTCTCAGGATCGGCCGCTGGGATATTGCGCGACTCGTCGGGGATGGTGGCCGACGGCTTTGCAGAGCAGATCCGGGCGCTTTCCCCCCAACACGCAGAAGCCCTAGCTCTGTTACAGGGGTTGAGTTTCGTGAGTAGAAGTGCAGCTTCGCACGTGGAACAGAGCTTCGGCCAAAGCAGAGCGTGGATAATTGAAAGTGACAGTTCCAACACCGTGGAAGCTGTCATGGGCTGGGCCAAACCATCCTGGGACACAAAAGATACTATCGAACTGTGCAAAGAAGAGCTTCACTTCCTTCAATCTGTTAGAGGCGTTGAAGTCACAGTAGAGAAATGTCTTCGTGAAGCAAACCGAGCTGCCGATTGGCTTGCAAACTCCCACCGGTCCAACAATCTATCTCCAAATTGGGTGAATCATCCTCCTCTTTACCTTATGGAAATTCTATGTTCAGAATTTTACCCATCGTCGACTTGTAAGGCTCGTTTAGTATCATGAATGAACGCACATCCGTTTTTCGACCAAAAAAAAAAAAAAAAAAAAAAAGTCTGGCATCCGATTTGAAATCTTTGCCCAGATCGGAACCACTAGGTTCGCGGGACATCAATTTGAATTTTGAAAGGGGGGTCGAATTTGAAATCTCTTCGTACGAAAGCCGAAGATGCGCAAACACGTTCAAACCCAAAGCGAACGGTTCGAACCGAAAACTTGAGAGAGGGGCTTTTGACCGAGTCAACCCCACCAACTCGCACCTACCGAAGCGGCAGCAGCGACTCCGCCACTTGGAAAAAGAGGGAAGAACCGGGGAGGGCAAGGAAGGAAATTCTGCAAATTTTTTCTTCTTTTTTTTTTTTTCGGCACCAAAACCGATACACCAGAAGACGACAAAAAAAAATTAAACGGAGACGGAAAAAGGAGCGGGGGAGGACGGGCGAGCAAGTCGCCACCACTTTGTGTGCAGGGGAGCCTTTGGGCGGGGGCCCACCGGGGACTGAAATCACGCAAGGGGGAGGGAACGTACGGCGAAAGATTCACGCCCCGTCCACGTCACGCCCCCTATTCAATGCTTCCCGCTGAAGCAAAAACCTGCTCTCCCTCTCACCTTTTCCCCCCCCCCCCCATTCTCTCTTTTGCCTTTTTCATCTCCCTAATGAGTATTGATAAAGGCGCCGATTAAGCATACAGGGCCCCTTAACAAAGGACGCATACCAACAGTAATGCCCTCGATTAATTAATTAATCTTTTTTTCTTATCTTTTTTCCAAGTTTTGTCCTTTGTCATCGAGCTCCCCCATCTTCTCATGCCAATACTTTATTTCCAAATCTTGGATAAAACCCCATTAACAAAAAGTAAAAAATTTCTTGTCGTCCGACCCACGTCGATTCTTGGAAGCCAGAGGGATTGAATCTCCCCAAAAGAACAGTTTCACCCATGTTCCAGCACAAAACTTAGATCCTTGTTATTATATAATATAATATAATATACTCTATGCTTTCTTATGATCATCATCATCACCTAGGCAAAGATATTACACAAAGAAGAGGGAGGAGGATGGACCGTGGTGGTTGTGGACACCCTCATCTACAACCATCACGCTACAACCAAAAAAGGGGGTGGGGAAGTAAAGCGTCTTCCCCACCCCGAAAAAAAATTCACATCTTGAGCTAAAACCCTCCAAAGAAAAATCCCAAGAGGACATCAAAAACCTTTTCTTGATGTTGCCCCCGCTCTTATTACAAGGAAATCTCCCCGCTCCCCCGCAGCTATTATCCCCCTAATTCAATTCCTAAAGACTGTAGCAATCTCCTTAGAAGCTGGAAATTATATATTTACTTTAAAAAACTTATTTCTAACTCCTATCTTCCTACCACTAACTTCCACTTGATTCCCTAATATCATTTCTTTTTTTTTTTTGCCCCCTTACGGAAAAAAGCCAAGAAAATCAAGTACCATTTTTTCCCTAGTCGAGACCTTTCATGGGCCCTATTTGTTTCACAAAAACTAACAAATTCTTGATCTTCTTGTTCTTCTTCTTGGTCTTCTTCTTCATTCTTCAGTATGTCCACTCCTGGGGGAGGCGTACTTCGTGGTTTAAACTCCTCTGCTTCGACAGGAGCGCATTCCGTCTCGCCATTAACGCGGCTGCAATTAATAATGCCCTCTTAACATCAGCAGCAGCAGCACGGACAGCAATCAATGTCCGCGTGAAAGAATTCATAATCCGGAATCCATAAATGACAACAGCGTACCGTGGTCAGGGGCAAAAGCGTCACTCAAGTACGGCTGAGCTGGACCGCTCACGTCATCCACGTTCAGCTGCAGAGCCTGCACGACCTTCGGAGGGACTACCACCGTCGTCGTCGAGCCGCCTGAGAACCAGAGACCCGCCGCAGAAAAGCCCCGGAATCAGCCGAAATGAACAAAGAAAGAAAAGTACCCGCGAACCGCAAGAACCTCAAGAGTCGGTTTGACCCTATACCTGATTTCTTGCGAGATTCTGGAAAATCCCCGTATCTCCGAGGGAGGAAGACGCCGGTGCCGGCGCACTCGCGCTTCAACCCGGATCCGGCGACGAACGGAGGAGCTCTCACGCCCGCACCGTTGTGCGAAGTCCATGCGGATTGGGGGAATCCCTGGCTTCGCCCGCATCTTCCATTCACAAGCCCTGCATTTTTCACTCTGCTCTGAATCTGTAATTGTAGCTGTTGTTGCTGTTGCTGGTTCTCGGACCAGCCCTCCATTGTTCTAGCCCAGACCGGAAGAGAGGCTTGTCGTTTTAGCACTCGGTCCTCTCTTGCATGTCGAGGATGCTAGGAAACAAAAACCATGAAAAAAGGGCATATCGGCATCAGTAAAGGGTCGAAAAACTCATTCTCTGCGTTAAAGCATAGATGACCAGACTATAGTCACCATACCTGAGTTGGCTGAGTCAGAACGTGAGCGACTCGGTGGTGACTCGAGTGGAGCCCTGAGTTAGCGATTCTTCCGGAACCCAGTCCTCTGTTTTGCTGGTGAGCGCCGTACTTCGCTTCCTGACATGACATGTTCAACCTCGCCACCTCCATAGCTGCAGCGTATACGAGATCCCATGTCTCGCTCTCGGCCCCGAACGGCGTGGTTGGAGATGGAATCTGCGAGACGTTCTTCGGGCTTTCGTTCGCTGAGAACAGGCTGCGACTCGACCAGCTGCCGATTCCACTCAGTGTGGACTTGGGTGAACCGTTCATGGCCCATAATTTCTGAGTCTAAAAAAAAAAAAAAAAAAAAAGAGGAAAAGAAAAAACCTATGTTACAGCTCAGTTTTCCTGTAAAGTCAAAAAGGAAAAGCAAACCAGAACAGGATGAACCCATCCTTTAGACGATTTCAATGCGTTTATTGTAGATTTTGCTTTCAAAAATCTCCTCAAAAGCAGTGAGCGACGAAACAGAGCACTCCCATCCTTGTCTCTTTCCTCTTTTTTACTTTCGTTCGTTTTTTTCTCACCTCGGGCTTGTGGTGAGCGAAGCCGGGGACGGGCAGCTTCTGAGCGGGGGGCTCGTAAAAGGGGGACTGAGACAGCGCTCGAGCCAGCCCGGCCCAAGGGTCCTCCTCGTCGCTGCTCTCCGTCTCGGTCGAGCTCAGGACGGACTCCACCGGCGAGTCGATCTCGTAGGGGAACTCGCTGGGGAAGTTGCTCAGGCTCCGGGCGAGCTCACCATCGAGCCCGCCGGCCTCGAAGCCGCGCCGGTTAACGGCGAGGACGCCGCTGGCGCCCAGCCCGAGCTTGTCTCTGCCCATGCAAGGGTCGCGGTGGGGGAGATGCTTCATGGGGACCCAGAAGTCGGCGTCGTCGAAGGACTGCGCCATGCAGAACCCAGAGCGAGCGAGCGAGCAAGCTAGAGAGAAAGAGAGAGAATGGAGGAGAGAGAGTGGAGTAGTGAGCGGATGGGAGGAGGAGATATTATAAGCAGTGCCTCTGCAGTAGGGGGTGGGGAGAACAGGGGAGATGATGAGGGACCCAACAAAAGAGAAGGAAAAGGATCAACGGTAGAGAGAGAGAGAGAGAGTGGGGGACCGAGGGAGGGATGGAGGGAGGGCGAGAGAAAGGTGGAGGAGGTAGCGAATGTGGAAGACAAGCTGCTCTTATTGAGGTTTCCCCGGTGTCTCTCTTTTAAGGTTATTTCAAAATTTGTGTTTTTTTTTTTTTTTTTTTTTTAATTTGAAGGAATCTTTTATTTTATTTTTTTTTTTGAAGGAAAATATTGCGATAAATTTCGTTCCGAATTTCCTTTTTTCTTTGAGTGTTGATGATTCTAGATTAAAATAACCATCCTTAACAATTTTCAAGAATCTTAAACATGAGTAATTTATGGGGCAAAAGCCACAAAAAAAAAAAACTCCAAATTATGCCCATTATGATATATTTATCATAAAAAATTAATAAAAAATCACAACAAAACCCAAATTTTGACTACTATAACACATTTACCCCAAACTTTTTTTTCGTAACATTAAAAACCTATAACACAAAAAAATCTCAAATTTGCATCGGTCATCAAATGAATCTTGATAAATAATAAATGTCACATAAGTACCAATTTAGAGCTTTTACATCATAAGAAAAAATTCATGATAGATTTGTCACAATTAATATAGTTTGAGATTTTGTATGTAAAAAATATCAAAATAAATGTGTCACGGTATGCATAATATAGGATTTTCAATAACGTTTTTCCCTAATTGTTAAAAGCAATTAACTCTCTGTGATGAACACAACGTGAGTTTTTTGTATAAATTGTAAAGAAATGAGGAAAGAGTGAAAGAAAAAACGGAGCTTGTCTCCCCATTTTATGCAACTTCTTTCAATTGCAATTGGTTCCTAAAAAGGATCAAGCGAGGATTTAAAATATTTGAAGTCTAGTGTCAATTATACCCTAGAAAAATTAGAGAAAACGAAATAAAGAATAAGTGCACTGAAAATCCTAAAATTAGTCACGAAAATACAATCAAATTTAAAAATTTACAAAAAGTGCAATCTCATAAAACTCATCAAATTAATTCAATCGGGTCATTTTATTAAATTTGTCTAACTTGGCCATGGCACTTTTTATTATTTTATCTCTCCTATGTGGCGATAACATGGCTAAAACATTAAGTATAAGGTCAAAACAACGTCGTTTTGACCCAAATAAGAATTTTTAATCTAAATTTTATATAAATTAAACTAAAAATTAGCCTAAAAAAAGAGTTAAGGGCCTGCAGCCTCATCGACTACCGGCCGGCCATCCCCACCATTGTTGGCCCTTCCTAACGACGGTGGGGCATCGGCAGCAAGGGCTACAAACCTAGCCTAGCTTTTCTCATTTTATTTTCTTTGCATGTGTGTGTTTTTTTCAATTAGCTTATTTTTAATCTAAATTAAAATTTTATATAAAAAAATTAAACCAAAACAACATCATTCTGGCCACATCATCGTCATGTGTAATTAAAAAAAAATAAAAGAACCATGTCAGTATTTTTCAAGAGCCAAGATGAATAGAGCCAACGAAATAACTTAATTGTATTTTTTATAAATTTTATGGCTCAATCACACTTTTGTGATATATTTTAAGATTTTCGATGCACTTGCACATGTTATCGTATTAAAGAGGAGGACACCTTTGAATTGGGTGTCCAGTTCATTCATTTGATGAAATATGAGAGGACGAGACTGCTATTCTTTTCTGTCCCAATAATATAATGTAAGACAGCTAAAAAGAAGAGAAAGGGAGGTCAATGAAATCTCATCTTTATCGCTAATATTGACCAATACGGTAGTTGCGCCCGCTTTCATAGGCGATAATCGTCGACCACAATTAATCGAAGGATGGGTTGATGAATTGATGAAATGGCGATGCCCATTGGCTTTTTGACTTTCGTAACCATTATCCCGACGTATCCTATACACTAGCTCCATCCCTCCGATGCATGAACCATGGGTTGGCTCACTGGCAAAAGGGTGTATTCTAATGCAGCTGTGGAATGTATCTCTCGTCTTATATTCCCTTTCAGACTGCACGGTTCATATCTTCACAAACAATAGCAGGCATTCTGGTGCTATTTCAACACAATCAGCATTGCAATGGCCTATTTCGGATCTAAGATTCCAAGCAATCATCTCGATGCTCTAGCGACATGCATAATTTATAGCTGAATTTTGTAAAAATAAACCATGTATCCTACAACTCGAGCTTTCAATTACGCATCTAGATAAAAATCACTAAAAATTCCAAATTTTGCTACTATAATACATTTATTCCAAACTTTTTTTGTAATACCGAAAATCCGAAACTTGCACTAATGTGACATATTTACTCTAAACTTGCTTTTTGTAGCACCCAAAACCTCATACTTTTTTTAATGACACTGGAAAAACCCCCCAAATTTGTATATATGTGAGACATTTATCTTAAAAATTTGATGTCATGAAATAAAATCTGGGGGTTTTGATATTACAAAAAAATAGTTTTGAGTAAATATATTACATAGATAAAAGTTTTGGGTTTTTAGTGTTATAAAAAAAGTCTGAGGTATATGCATCGTTGTGAGTAAAGTTTAGAATTTTTAGTGTCACAAAAAATAGTTTAGAGCAAATGTGTCGCTCCGAGCAAAATTTTGGTTTTTTGTGATTTTTTCTCTTCTTCTTTTACAATTATTTAAACAGCAAACATAGTGATGTATTCTAAACTTCAAAATTATATTTCGACGTTATGGCAATATAAGAATATGCATTTTTGATTATCCAAATGAGCAGCATAATAATGTACTTTCAAATCTATGATTCTAAATGGGTTTTGTACATCCTAACATGCTTTTCTAGCTGAAATTTGACGCGAGGGTGTTGGGAACTTACTCCATAAAGTGAGAAGCCTGTAATTTCTCCGTCTAACATCCAATTCACTTGGTCGTTGCAGCGTTGGAAAGCTCAGTTCGAGAGCTTCCCAACAAGCTCAGTATTTTCAAGTGAAATTACGCAGACAAGGACCCGAGCTTTTGACCATACCGGGGCCTGAGGCCTAGATAGACGAATTGGATGTATTTTCAACAGTGCGACACTTCCAAAAATTGTCATAAACTATAACTTAGAGGTATGAAAAGTTTCATTCAATTTTGAGACCTCTAAGGATGAATCTAAAATTCTAAAGACCTATTTGGTTACGTGCCAAATAGTGCATGATTCTATTTTTTTCCCCCATAAAAAAAACAGAAATCCGTTTAATAACTTTTTCATTCTCGATAATAGATTCAAAACGGTTGACGACCAAATAGTGGCTATCGGCTAGACAAAGACTGGCAACCTCACCGGCTAGAAGAAGAAGAAGAGAAGGAAAAAATAAATAAATAAATAAGAGAAATAAAAGGAAATAAAAATGTAATAAAATTATTTAAAAAATTAAAAAAATGATGAGTTACAAAAAAATTTAAGGGCCATACCAAACACATTTTCATTTAGAAATAAAAATTTTAAATAGTTATCAAATATTTTTAGATGCTCAAAAACTCATCTAAAATATAATTTTAAAAAAATTATTTCCGAGTATAAATTATTTTTGGGAACATAATAATTATCAAATGTACTCTAATTTTTTTTTTCTTTTTGGGAATCCAAAAGTTTGACCGAAATTTGATTTGTCGTTACTTCTTCATCCAATCAGCTTGGCTCTTGTTGTACAGAGAGATGCCCGTCGTCTCTGGTTTCATGACATGGTATTGAAATCTAGAAATTGCAAACTTCCCGACACCATGAAAAACGGGCAACGGATCCCGAAGGATCAATAATTTACGGTCGAATTCGAATGGTGGTGTCAAAAGATTGTCTTGACGAACAGAAATCCGTTTCGAGGCACAAAATGCGTTTCACGCTTGCATCTCATCGGTCAAGCTCTGGTCAGTCCAACTTTCCTTCGGAATCGGGCCAAAATTTGAGACGTGGAGAGGCACATGTGCATGACTAATCTCTTTTTGTCAATTGGTCAATATTGAAAATTAAACTGTGTTTCTAGAAATGCCTTTTCTCTTGCCAAAAGTTAAGTATCATAGCAAACTCAGCTCTAGCTTTGGTTAGTCGCCAAATGGTCCCGAATCAAAACGTGGCTTCGCACGAATTTTTGTTTCTTTTTCTTAATCGCGTCATTATATAGTTTTTGAATGATTTCTCTGTCATGAGTTGTTAAATCTGGGAAAGAAAACAGTATGAGGATGTTTGATCATTAAGGCAGGGCCTTTTTGGATAATAAACTCTCAACTTCTTTCTGTAGTTTCCGTTAAAGCTAGTCGCCCCAGAGGTTCAACCTAATTTTTCACGATAAATTAGTTGGCTCCCTATAGTGATATATGATTTTAAAAAATACCCATTCTACTTTATTTTTGGCTGAATAAATAAACTCCATGACTGAATGCTGGTGGAAAAAGCCGTCGGTCATGATCCATGTGCACCTTACGTGTATGTTGGACTAGTCATAATCTTTTGTCCAAGGAAAAATAGAAGGCAAATAATAGAAAAGAATATTGGAGAGAAAGATGCAATTCGCAACCGCTAGGGCTATGACCCCTGCAATGTGCAGGGTGGCCGGGGTCATGGCCCTCAATGCACACGGATAAGGGAGCTTTGTGGTCGTAGGTAGTGGCTTGACATGCGATGACAAATAACGGAAGCAACCTACGACGGAAAGAGACGGCAGCAAGCGACGATCGATTATCGTGGACAAGTAGTGAGGGAATAAGAGACAGAGGAAGGGCTTGTTGGGCTCGAGGATTGTTTGTGCCATGGGAGGGACTTTATTAGGTGATTGAAATCATACATTCTCAATGCCAATGATCGATGACCGAGCATCTTTTAACTAGCAACAGCTATTGACTGTTGTCCGGATGAAATAATGATATAAATGATCTTTGAACTATGGTTTTTAATATGCATTATGGTTCATTGACTTTTAATTTTTTTAATGTGATCCCTAAATTTTAGCCTAATGTGTGACGTGATCTTTAAAGTTTTTAATTTAATTAATGTAATCATTGGACATTTGGTATGCGTTTAATTTAATCCTTGAATTATATGAAAAATGTCAATGTTATCATTTATTAATTGAACATATACCAAAAATTTAAGAATAACATTAAACAAATCGAAAATTTAGAGATCACGTTATGCATTGGTTTACACTTCATAATCATATTTAGCAAATTAAAAGTCCATAGACCACGTCATACGTTGATTCACAATTCATAATCACGCTAAGTAAATTAAAATTTTATAAATCACATTGCATATCGAGCCTAAAGTTTAAGGATTATTTATATCATTTTTCCTTGTTTGGCATGCAACAAATTAACTCTAATTCAAAATAGAGAAAATTAGGGCAAGAACATTTGTAGGCACGGAGATCACACTGAGCTTTTGAAGTCTCCCCCACATTAAGCAAAGAGAAAAATAAGAAATTCTCTCCAAAACAACTCGTTTTAGGAGAGATCGAACCCGCACACATTAAAAAATAAAAAGAGAGAGGAAGAAAGAAAGAAAACCCTGCACATAGCTTCACTCATTATTCTAGAACCATAGGTTGGTTAAATAAATCGAGAATTTCCAAATGAACATTCGCATTAATGATTCGTACTCAAAAACATCCAATAAAATTATTAGCAGATTTCTATAAGAAAAACTCAAATCGATCCTCTGGAATTCCTTCATATCAAACGCTAGCGCATCCATCGTCCTGATTGATTACTGCTTTAGTCATCGCGCTTTATGTCATTAATAAAAGCTAGGAGACATAATCATTTGGGACATCTTTGACCATGACATCTCATTATCCATTGTGGACCTGCTTAAATGGTCCCGTTTAACGTCCGAAATTTCCCCCTCCTCCTTTTTTTTTTCCTGTTACGTATAGTTCATAAAAGCTAATAATGATTGAGATAATTTTAAGCTAAGATTTCCCATTACTTGAATGTCCGGACATGAGATGACCCGATAAAAATATATTGAATTTCGGAAATTATCATACCGCGATTTCACGCCAGCCACCTACCTAACTTTACATGATTGCATCTTTGACTTTAAAATTGTTTTATTAGACTATTCGATTCCAATGATACCATGCTATAGACTTTTTTTTAAAATAAAATTACTTCCCTAGACTAATAATTTCTGTAATCCTCTGTGCAGTGATCAGCAATCAGAGGATTATTATATAATTTTTTTCTTTTTATTTGATCATAGTTATCTTTTACATTTCTAAAATTATTTAGCTCGTCTATGTAGTTTATTTAAGACACTACGACGGCCCCTAATGAAGTTGGCATTTCCCATTGTAGTCATTAAAGTGGTTCGATCTCTTTTTTTTTTCTTTTTTTCTTTTTAGCACTTTGAGCATATCTTTTTTCTTTGGCATATAAGCATATCTTTTTAGTCGGTCTAAAACTTGCCAAAACATCATTATATATTTAACAAGCATATTCCAATATCAAAGAAACCCCATGCATTGGATGCGTCGGGTATATCTATAAGCAAATCGGAGAAATCTAACAGAAGGACGAATGGTATGGACAATCAATAAGATCAACTCTTTTTCTTTTTTTGGCTTTTCCAGCCATGATGGATAAGGTCAAGTCGAACACACAACTTTTGGATGTGGAAGGAACTATAGAACAAATTAGAGGAGATCGCATTTTAACGGTAATTTTAAAACAGTCGAGATAAAATTAAAAAATTAATTATCAAGTTAACTGCGTCATTATTTTTAATATAATTATTATTTCTAACTTTTTTAAATGATTGTTACATTTATTTTCATATTTTTGTAATTATTATGCGAGTTTTAGTTTGTTTTGGACTATTCAGGCGAAAGAGCGATTTAACGAAAAAGAAAAAGCAAATCAAGCAGAGTCTCAATTTTGCCCTTGAAAAATCACACATTAGACGAGTGTAAAAGGAAGAATAGACAAAAGGTCGACAGCTGTCACAAAATGAAAGTTCATAAGGGTTTTGTGTAAAATTTGAAAGTTCAAGGACAAACGCGGACCCTCCTGAAAGTTTAAAGGATTTTTCTGTAATTTTTGTAATTTTTCCTAACTTTTAAAGTCATCTTATAATTTTTTCCTAACATAAAATTCAAATAGCTTTATCAAACAATCAACCCTACATTTTATTTTTTTAAGTAATCTCCTACATTGTTTTGACACCGTAAATCCTTAAAGTTCAAGTAGGATGATTCAAGATTAATATTCAAGTAAATCGGTATGATGTGAACACCACATGGTTTCTTTGTAAATGCTCTAAACTGTCGATTGAATCCCGACTATAATGGATTGTTCATCTTATTTAAGAAAAATATAGAAAATGCAGCCAAGGAGATTCGATCATGGGTGGACCACGGAGCTTTTTATTGCTTTTTAGCATTGGTTATTTGGAACGGCTACATATCTTTTTTCCCAAGATATCATGAATCCATTTGCAAATTACAATAACTTTGCCTTTTATGAACATAGTCTATAGCAAAGAACTCCTGGTACAAGTGAAATCATTCTTTCAACAGTTTGATTGGTACATACTGCTTTGGAATCATTCAATCCAATAAAAAAGTTTACAAGGCACGATGATTAGTGGCAAGCAAAGTGAAATAAATTGTCATGGTGGTACTTTATTCTTATATCGAGCTCGAGCTACTTTTAAGTATTTTAACTTGGTTTCGTTCCTAATTGCACCAAATAAAAATGAATAGGTGAACCATATATAATTTTTTTAAGTGAAAAATTGGAGATGTTTGATACGAATTTGAACGTGAATTTTCCATTTATTTTGGAAACTGAAAAGAAAAGGTTGGATACTTGTACTCCCAAAAAATTATCTGCATTGGAGCCTTTAAAATAAAATAAATTTGGACAAGGACCGGTAGGCGAAATAGGAAAATAAAGGAGGAGCATCTAAAGAATGGTAAAAGCCATAAAAAAATCCAAATTATTGTCAACTGTAACACATTTTTATTTCAATTTTTTTATAACATTAAAAGCCTCAAATTTATATGGTGTGACACTTGTACGGTGCTGAAAAAAAGATTTCAGATAAATGCGTGAGGGTCGGCAAATTTTAGATTTTTTGTGGCTTTTTCTTTCTTAAGAAATAGGAGCTCCAAGAGAGAAATTATCCAGTCCGTGGGGTATCATCAAAAACCCGTGAACCCAGGCAGCGATCGAATCACCGCCGTCCGTGCGCGCCTGCAAGCCTCCTCATCCGGGCCCGCGGGAGGATCCGTGAACCTCCGGTGACGTGGCGGCCGCACTCCCCGCCACGTCCGAGATCCTAACGGCCGTCGCCCGCGCCGTCGAGGGGCGAAAGAGCCAGGACCGGGCCGGGGCCGTCAACTCTCGCGGATCGGGACTGGCCAATCGGGGGCGCCGGACCCGAGGCCCTGCAATTAACCGGAATGGATAGGGAATTCCCGCCAAAAAGAGGGGGCGGGGATTGAATGGGGAGGTGGGGGGTGGGAAAAGGGGTGAGCGGGTGGGGCCCGCCGGAGGAAGGAGGCATGACCTGCGGAAAAGGACAGTACCGTTAGTCAAAAGGGCGGGAAGTTTCTTCGTCTTTAGCTTTTTCGAATTTTCCGCTGCTGTGGTTGTCTTTTGGGGGGATTAATGTTTCGATTTGATGGGTATCGTGGTGGGGTCTCTCTCTCTTTTGATGAAACGAAGGGTGTAGCCTCCCTCCAGTCCCTCTCCCCCAACCCTCTTGGGCAAGCTAGTTTTTTTGTCATTTACTTACTAATCCTCTTTCTCTTCCCTTCTCATTTTACGGCGCATTGCCACTGGTAGTAATGATATCCTCGTGTTCCGTCGCTTCACATTAATTGAGATAGGATATGATCGGGTCGGATGAAAAACGACACGAATTGTTCTTGAAATTACCTAATTGTGTGATGTTTTTTAAACTTTTAATTCTTTCGATATGATTTCTGAACTTTAGCGTATTATGCGGTATCGTCCCTGAACTTTTTATTTGTTTGATGGAATCTTTAGATTTTTAGTATATGATCAATTCTCTTCCTATATTATAGAAAATATTTATTTTGTCTTTCCAATAATCGGAGTTATTGGAATTTATCGATTTTGCTTCCAATCCGGTAAATTTAAACGGTGGGACAAAAATAACGTTATGCGTGGATTATCCACATAAGATATCCAACTTAAATTCAAATGTAATGACCAATTTAATTTAGCTTATGGACTAAATCGAATATTTACCAAAAATTCACATATCGCATTAAACAAATTAAAAGTTTGGGGATGACGTTGCATATTGAGTCAAAATTTAATATATATTTATGTCATGTCCCCTAAATTTTTTGAATTTGAAGTTATCCCATCATTCTTTTGATAAAATATTGGGATTACTAAATTTAATTCTATAAAGTGTTTGATAAATCACAGTGATTTCCCCGTGGCAACCACAACATTGTTGTGGTGGTCACCTTTGTTATAGTGGCCAATGGTTTGCCCTCGACAAAAATCCTTTTAGTGTGGGGGCAAGGACAGTTGAGGGAAATTCCCCCATCGACCTTGCCAAGGCAATGTGACCATAGCTCAATGGTCATTGGTGTTAGGTGGTTGGAAAATGAGACCCCATCGGAGAGAGGGTGTATGTATCTCCGGTGACCACTGATCAGCAACTATGAGCAACGTTGTTAGCAAAGTTGCTCAAGCACGAAGAACTTTCTCTGTCCCTAGAACAATGAACAAATTTTTTTCTTTTCTTAGATTTTTTTTTTTATATCAATATTTTTGTCATCTTGGTTGGTATCATTCGAGGCTTTATTCAACCTAATTCAAATATCTTGTCCAGGGCAGTCATTAACCTAAGACGGGATAATTAATATCTTATATGAGCTACCAAACACCACCCCTATCTCTTTAGTTACTTCGTAATCCTTATTAGATATAACTCCGATTTAGATATCAACTTATTCAATCGAGGTAGATTCTTTTCGAGACCCGAAAGAAAACTCACGACAGAAATTACGAACCATTATAGTCAAATAAAAGGACAAACTAATACGGAACACATTACCTAATTCGACCATACTCGTAATAAAATATGCAAAGCAACCCTTAACAAAAGAAAACAATAACATAATCCACGGAAGGTGGATATTCTAATGGCATGCTAGATCATAACCAAGATAGAAAAAACATTATATTGGCTGTCACGGACCGAACGAGGCTTTGAATTTTCCCGCCGAAAGCAAAAGCGAAGGGATTCCAAAAACTCGACAGTCGCTTTCAAAACATCCCGAGACAGATGCGTTCGTTGCCGCATCTTGCTTTGTCTTGTCGTGGCGGTGGGTGGTGACGGTGGTGGGGACTTTCCTATCGTCTGCCCTCGTCCCCGAACTGTTCCAAGTCATTCGAAAAAATTCAAAACCCAGAAACGGTCGGGGGCTTCTTGTTTCGGTATGCGGATCGCAAGACGACGAGGCGCACGAAGATCTCTCCTCCCCCGAATGGTCCATGCGACGACCCATCGATCCCTCGTCGTGATGTTGTGCGCGTCGCCGTGTTCACATCTGCTCCTGGAAAGGGTGGTGGGGGCCCCTTTTGCTTGGCTAAGGTCGTTCTTTACTATTTCTTCCCTGCAAGATTTTCTCGAGGTGATGAGCAAAAGCGGGTTTTGCTCTCGTCCGGAGAAATCTGACCCCTGCCAGCAAGACCCTGCCCAGACTTTGCTGGCAGTGTCTTTCTTTAAGCTTTGTGAGGCACCTGAGAATCCAAAGAGAGAGCTGAATTAGACAGGCTTCTGTTGCTTTGAGGGCAATGGCAGACCCATCACTGTGGTCACGGTCGTGTGTGGAGAAGGGTGACTAGGTCAAATTAGTAGGCACATGAGATTTTGCGAGATTATTGCTCGCTATTAAAGAAGTGAAAATTTATTAGATAAATGTGCGATTTAATATTTAGATATTCTAATAAAGTAAACCTAATTGAATAATTAAGATTAGAACTCAATGTTTAGGTTCATTTATATTTAAAAAGTAATAAATTTTCTTCGTGAAATGATCGGATGTTGATGGGCTCACCCACTAAATGCTATGAGCAAGGAGGGCTTTGACAAAGCGCAAGGAGTAGCTAGATCCACGATCAAGTCTAGCTGCAAATGCGTGACTATTATTTGCCCTTATCCTCACATGGATTAATTGATTACTTTAGAGAGAGGAAGAGAGTCCCAACAAAAGTGGACTTAAGAGGGGTCAATTTGATGGGAAAATGACGCTGATTGCGTGAAATTTGAATCCAATTGACAAAAATAAATTTCAAATGAAGATATAGGACAAAGTTTAAAAAAAGAAAACCTAGCGGAATCAGTAGCTCATCAATTTTTACTCATTGAATCTAAGTAAATAATTGCAAATCATCGTGATGTGAAAGAGTTCCTAACCATCCTTTCCTTGATCCCTCAAAAGGAAATGTTTCTTAATCTTAATGCGCCTGATGATGATTCATTTTTAGCTGGTTGCTTCATATACAAGGTGTCGAAAACATTGCGACGTTTGAAATGTCTTCGGCAGATAAAAAAAAGAGATATATTTTTCTTTGTTATTAATTAATTATTAACTCGTTGAGGAACGGTCTTTTGAGGATGTTGGAACCACCCGTCGCTATGGGACAAGAATTGTAGGATCCACCTAATCTAAGGATACATGTGAAGTGGTATGGCATATATTGAAGATATAGTCCATAGGATCTAGATGCTAATATCTTCTTTTCCGCAAGAAGACAGCTTCATTTCTTCAAGAACAATAGATATACAGATACTCCATTATTCCAAGGTCGGGGAGGTGTTTACTGTTTGGTTCGGCAAAGCTGCAATCTAAAACCTCTTTAGCTTTTTTTTTTTTTTAAATTTATTTAATCAAAGTTGACCCTATAGCTTTTTGTAAAATATGAAAAATATTTAGACGATGCACATACTACAAGCTTGAATTGCAAGGAAACGAGGTTAATCAGTTAATTTTCATTATTGTCAAAAGATCCAATCTAAAAATTTGAATCATTAGGTAGATATAGATAATATGCATATAAAAATATTGCCACCACATATAACACTCCATCGTGTGTAACTCGACCCTTTATGCATGTCTGACCAGGCTTAGAATTTTTGTAAAATGGGCATGATCCATATATTGTGTGAGTTGACTGTTGCAAATCAAAAGACAAGCATCGGGTTAAGAGGGAAGTATAAGATTCAAGCTATCGACACATGCTTTGATACAAGATTAGAATATCCAATCTAAAATCTAAACATCTTGTTGTAAATTCCATCCATCCAAACACATCTCTCTATTTTCTTCTTAGCTACAATCATTTACCATGAAATTACTCTCGAACTGAAACACCCACGTCGATAAACCACACAACATTCCCATCAAATTATAAAACCGAATATTATAATCGCGACCGGCATGGTCTTGGGAAAAATACATGACCCGACACCTGTCGAAGACCAAAAGAGCATCGGATACCTATGAGCTACTGCTGCTCTTGCATGGTTCAAAAGGCTACACAAAAGAGACGAAAAAAGAAATTATTTCTTCCGCTTTGGCAACGCACGGCCCCCTTCACATGCACAGCCGCCAGCGCAGCCAATCAGAAGAAAGGTGATGGCGCGGTCAACCGGTCAACGGTCAAACGGTCGGGCTACTTTCGAGGAGGTGCTACCACTCCAAGGCAAGCAAGCATACTCAAACTCTCGGTTTATCCGTCACTACAAGGGAGGGGACCAAAAACAGGAGGAGGCAATTTTCTATGAAATATATTGATTGTACTTTTTCAAAATAAAAAGAAAGAAAAAAGAAAAAAGAAAAAAAGGGTTTAAGACCATACATTAATTGAAATACCTGACATATTGAATAATGATGCTTATAGAGGCAAATGTCAGTTTTGCCTGTATGAGTCATGGGATCAAGTATAAATAAATGGTTTTTTTATTTTTATTTTTTTATTCATTACTTTTCTTGTCTCTAGATATAGAGCAAATGGTGGCAATTGCTGTGGTGGCAGAAGCGGATGTCGCATGTCTCTGCAGAAGATGTTCATTGTTTACAGGCAAAAGATTATGCCACTACTCTTTGCAGCCAGAAGTTAGTCGATTTAAAAAAAAAATATTTTTAAACTGATTGCTTAAATTAATTAGTCAATGAAAAATATTTTTATTTTCGATAGTAATTTATGTTTAATTATTTTGGTGGATAGTAAAAATATTTTCCATTCATTCATTTTTATAAGTAAATAAAGGGCGTTGAAGTGGAACTAAGAGCAAAATGGGGAAAAAGAACGAGAGGAAAAAGGGAAAAGGATCAGAAAAAAGTATATGCCAACTGAGTCGGCAGATTTCCTTGTTGATGTTGTGTCTAAATCTTGAGAGAACGACTTTACCTAACAATAGAAAAGTGAATTTAGAGGATCTTGATCCACTTCGCGTTGTGATCTGAGAGGGCCACTAGTATAAGAAGCGGTATCCTCCCCTCATCATATTCATCTAATTATTTCAAAGTTCTATTTTCTTGTCCAGAGCTTCTCTCTTTAAAAACTCTCTAAGATTTAGTGAGGAATCGATACCAAAAAAGACTTGATTTAGGCGCTCCAACGATCCCAAAAAAACTTGGCTTAGGTGCGCCAACGATCCCGACAATTCAAGAGAGCCTAAATCATCACACGGTCTTGATCCCAAACGATCACATGCCTACTCTTCCCTTCACTAGACCACATTTTGAACCATTGGACGAGCTTCTGTATTTAGCAGGTTCGCTAGATCAACATAACATGCACTGGTCGGAAAGGTGAAAAGTAATCCAAAGTTTTCTTTACTCAATTTTGTCCATTACAAGTACACAGGATCACCGAGCAAAGGTGAAGAAGTTGATATAAACATCGATGTACAAGCAGCAATTGAATGCACATATACAAATGAATGCATCTAATGTACACGTGAACTCCAGAGTTATTGCTGTACATGTAATTCCACTGTAATACTCATTATCAACAGTTGGGTTTAGCATGGCGGGTGCACCTGATCACACCCCTTATACTCCAGCTACAAGGACCGCCACAATGAAGTTTTCCAGGAGAGCTATTGCACTTCTTGCTCTATTCCAAGGATATCTGCATGTAAAATCTGAATTAAGGGGCCATTCTGTTGGTTAAACATTTCTGTTGCTTCAACCATTCTGTTGGTTCAGGCGATACATGAAGCCATAAAAAATACTTTTGGAATTGGACAAAAGGTGCGACACCCAGCAAAAAATGTTTTAAGCAAACTAATGTAGGAGTTAGTTATTAAAAATGACTGAAGATCCAGAAGTGCTCCCTAGAAGCAAGAAGAAAAATTATCTGGGACAATGGTTTGGCAATTTGTAATTTAATGCAGCCATTAGCCAAAAGCCCATGGCACGCAACTCAATTGCCAAAATGTTTCATTGAATATATGTGGAGAGATCACAATACAAAGTGAAAGTCAAACCAGTTTTCAAAGGTTTCTATGGACCACATGCCAGACACAAATCATTAGCACTTCAGTGCCGAGCATCGTGGGAGTCTCAACACCAGAAAAAGGAGAAAGTAAAAGCAAAGAGGTAGTAGAAAGGACATTCCATTCCGGTCCAATCAAAACATTAGCACTCCCTCAGCTTGTTAGGAATTTGCATATGAATATTCTTTTTTTTTTTTTTTTGGCTTAAGAAGTACAAAGTTCTCTGACATAATAATTTTAAGACATTGCTGAATAAATCATTTAATTTGTAGTACTAGCCAAAGTCTGGAAGAAACTCCAAGTACGTTTAGAGCATTAAAAAATGTTGAATTATATTTAAGAAAGATGTGTTAGTTTAAGTATTTAACCTGACTAGGTCTGTGATCAAATTACCCTTTCTGAATCATCATGGAATTCAGTCACCTATGATAACGACCTACTGCAAAATATCCATAGCCTAGACTACCAAAAGTCATTTCCTTTCACTTTCCAATTTCCACTACTCGTTCATTGTTCCAATGCTTTTGTAAATCATAATAGAAATGCTATCTATTTTGTATCCAGCCAATTGTACAGTCACCACAAGTATCCTCTCACTCTACTCATCAATTCTACTTATTTCCTCTCTTTGCAAGAGGCGAAGCCACTTAAGCAAGCCAACTTGACTTATGTATTTAGACAACTTAACTCGAGGATAGTGACCGGGCATAGCTGGTGACGTTGCCAGAATGCAAGCCAAGTTCCTAAAATAAATTTTCTATAACTATGAATATTTAACAACTAAGAGCACAGCTATTAATCATGAACAACGTATGAACGATGTACTGAGAAGTTAAATCTCCGAGCTCGATCAATAATCTACTTCATAGCCAACATACTGAAAATGTAAAATCCACAGCAAAAATGATTGATTACCAAAAGAATATCCTCATCTGTGCCAAATGATTTGCGGGCTTCACCTAAGCATCTTGATGTAACTTTATCTTGCTTCCTGCACAATTAACCGAATTTATTCTCCCTTTAAGAAAAGAAAACAAAAGTTTATTCTCCCAGTGTACACTAGACACCCGTGTAACAACCAATTCCAAAGTGTTTAAGAAAGAAGATCTTGAAAACAAGAACACCCCAAATCTCAATAAAGATATTCTCAAGATCAATCCATGCAAATAGTACAGGCGGACATGCTAAACTGTTATCTTCCAAGGCAAAGAATCCCATCAACAAGGTTGCTATAGATTTCAGCCTTTTTTTACTAACAGGAGCAGCCTTTAAGTCGTGCACAACAAAGATGGACTTTTAAGTGAAATAATCAACAAAGTCATTTACACAAGAAAGCAAAAGATTGCAATGGAAATGGCACGGGTATATGCATGCACAGATACACACAAGATGCATCAGAGCATATGTCACAGGCACATGAGTTTGTAGACGCACACAAGATACATCAATGCATTTGTCCCAGGCACACGCCTGCACAGATGTGCTCAAGGATTTCATAGACGTTCCTAGCAAATAATTATTTCTGTTAGGAGATTATATGTGAACTTCTGTTGACATTTGTTACCATATAATAACCACCTAGCGTACCATAGAAGTTAATCTAGATTTTATATGCTACAATTTCTTTTTTCCCCAAGGGATTGCTTATTTGTGCCTGATGCTGGAGGCTAAACTAATGGATTATCACTGATTTCCACAATATGCTTTCCGATTACTCAATGAACTAATCACATAGAAGGAGAAAAATACTAACTGATCTCCAAGATATTGCGTGATTCTTTTTCCATCAGGAAGAAACTGGAGAGCTGAAGAATTAAGAGAGATACCTAGAACTGGCAGGATCTCTTATCTCGAACTCATCTTCGTCTGCATCATAGCCGCATATCACAATGTAGTGACCTAAAGTGAGACATGAGATCCATGAATTGACATGAACCATATTTGGAATTCATAATGGGTTTGTCATGAGAAACATGTTTAAAGACAGAAATAAGATTATGGAAGTGAAAAGTTTTTCCACCTTGACAGCTAGTCCTGCAATGGCTTCTTTTATGTGAAATCAACATTACAAATTCTAAAAGCAGCTCAACAATTGACTTCAACAGTTTCTTTTTCCCATTACTAAATTCAAACTGACATATGATGTCTCTGATCTAGTCAAAACATAGAAATGCACGAACTGACTGACCCAAAACAAGAGCTCTCATATATCCTCTCGAACAAGGAAATACACAAATCTAATCAGCAACAAGGCTGTCGCATAGAAGTACTTGACAATCTTAAAGGTACAAATAATCTCAAATTGAACAAAGTACTCCTAACAACGGTCATCTTTTGCAGAAATTCTGTAATACTAAAATATAACTCTAAGTATCACACCTGCACAAGAAAAGTGATAAAGTTACCTGTATAGCCAGGCCCACTATCCCCCAAGCCAGAAGCACAAACATCCTCTACCCACGATCTACTGCAGTAAATAATTCGGAACAAGCACATTAATCTCCAGATCAAAGAGAAAAAGTTGGTCTGTAGAAATAAATTAATGAGGAGACAAATAAGCATAAGTGGAAAGTGTGCTAGTTATTAGGCAAGAAGCACAAATTTAAAAAACCTATTGAAAAAGTAACGGCAGATTTTGAATGAGCTATTCATGATGAGAAGACAGTTGGAAGGAAAGCTAGCAAATGGCGATAAATTCAAAAGGAATAAATTTTACAGTGATTTACCTTAATTTATGTTGATCAACCAATGCAATTGCAACATATTTTCCAGACAAAATTAACAAAGAAATTTGTTCTTCATTGATTGATCTGCACTGTTGAAAGAGAGGGTTCATCAACTCATCTCAAGAATGGTAAGATCATGTTTGAGCAAGTTAATAAAAATGATACAAACATAGAATGTTGCAATAAGTTGGCAATCAATCTTGCAATCACTGAGTTTACCCGTATAGAAATTCCTGCTTCTATAGCCTCACGAAAGAGTTTATTCACTCGAACTACATCTGTGGGCAACTGGTCCTGTAAAAAAATTGAGTAAAAAGTAAAGCAGTTAAAAACTTCCATTGGAAAATCATAGCTAGACGATCATGTTGATAAGACAGATAACTAAAGAACCTGTATTGATACCATACGAGGAAGGATCCTCAAGAGCAGATAATTCCTCTTTAAACATAGCTTTTGGCTTAATATTTCTCAGAACACAGTACGATACTCAACACGTAATTTAATATTAAGGAGGATATAGCACAGGACAGAACACAATGGTGCAAAAGCACGCATGTGGTCAAACCAATCCTGTGACAAAAAGGCTTCATTTTTTTTTGTTGTACAATTGACAACATGCTTAATAGAAATATATCAACAGTACAGAATTTACAAAGTACAATATCTGACTAAAAACAAAAACATCACTTTCACAACTCACAAGTTATACTAACATGTGGAAATGTTAATATCCAAAAAAATGATTACCTTGTAAAATGTTTCATCTGAGTAACCTGGATTTGCACCTAATGTCACGGTGTAGTAGGAAAACTTAACAGAGAACTTTTGCAATAGGTATGCCAGATCAACTGTCCATATGCTGTAAAAGTGAGATCAATCCAATTTATTATAAATATATCATAACACATACGGAATGATGTGAAAATTGGAGCAATAGGGGATACCTGTTTGTACAGCACAGGTCAGCCAATGCGTCAACACTGCAAGTTTCAATGCCAATAGTTCTCAAAACCATTGATATACAAGCAAGCCCGCAATCCCATGAAGAAAGCTGATTTACATGTGGCACCTGTAATATGTTTTACTATGAAGGAATAAATTTATGGATCTGGCTTCAGAAAACCAAACACTACAGATCGTTTATAGAACCAGACACTAACTTCAATAAATTGTGCTCGAGGCAATGCTTCCTTATGGCATTTCCCATCCTCAACCAAACTCGGGTGTCCCTCACCCGATCTTTGAACTTCTACAATATTGTCGTCTTCTTCTGGCTTGAGAATCTTGTTTAGTAGAAGATATAAAGGCCACATAAGTGACCAGATTGGATTATGGAATTCACTGAAAGCACTAAAACTCATCCATGAGCAGAACCGGAGAAATGATGTACTGACTTAGCCTTGTGAAAGCAACAGCTGTCTCCAACTAATGGCTGTCATGATGCCTTCATGGCTCATGTACACCAAAACTTCTGTCATAAGTAGGAGGAAGAAATCAAATTAAAAGACAAAAAAGTAAAAATAAAAAATGAAGTTCCAATGCGGTCTAGAGATAAACATGACTTCCAAAGTAGCTCACTGAGCGTATTCCTGGCATTTCGGCATACATAGGCACAAAGTATTGGCAAGTTGCGATGATCAAAAAGTGCGTGGTCATGAGACGAGGCGATTAACCGAGGACGCACAGCTCCTACCGTCATGGTATCAATGCAATTACATCATTTGGTTCGCGGCATACAATCCCCGTACTCCCATACTTTAACAACTAGCATATAATGAAACTAAGGACTCCCTCTTATTAGCCAGGTGATGTTATCTTCTCAAAGTACCGCTCCCCCACCCCAAAGAAAAAGAAAAAAAAAAGAACCTTTCCAACATACATGCACGCCTACATACATTAAGTCAACTAAAATCTGCATTCACATCAAATCCCAACCCAAGACCGCCGGCGTTTTACAGGGGAGGATCAATCGGCGAGCAGAATCATCGAATTACAAAACGCAGGGACGCGGGCACAACACAGACGGATTCTGCGCGCGATTCGGGAGAATGGGGAAACTCCCCCGCAACGAACAGCACGCGCGTCGCAGTCAACGGATTCTCCGCCATGCGCGCACGCACGGACCAGACAACCGACAGAAGACACGCTACGACCGCAACAGCAAATTGCAGAAGAACAAGAGAGAAAGCGAAGACGATACCGGCGGAGAATCGCTGGAATCGCGCCACGCGCGGGTCCGTATCGGGGAGCGGCGAGATCGTATCCGCGTCCGCCCGGTTCGATCTCCGCAGCGGTTCGTCGGTCGCGGCGGGAACGGAACGGCGATTGATCAACCGGCGGCGGAGGGAGGAGGGAGGAGGAGAGGCCAGTCGTCTCCTTCTCCTTCTTCTTCTTCTTCTTCTTTCTGTCGTTATTGTTGTTGTTGTTATTGGGGAGATATCCAGCCAGGCCGGGCCCGCTAGTGCATACTGGAATCGGTGACGCGGCGTCGTTTTGCGGGACTCGGGTCAGAGAGTCAACGCGGCCGCCCGACCGGGAATGCAGCAGCTTGTTGCGCTGTGTAATGTAATGTAATAAAACTGGATAACATGTTGGACGGTTTCAAATCACGATTGAAATATGTACTAAGGGAGGTGCATGGCATCGAAATTCCTGAAATATCCTTTAACATTTGAATGAGCCGGGGCACCGCAATCACCGGTTTAATGGTCGATTGCGACTTACGACTTTAGTATTTCACATGAATTGTGAAATGCATAATCTATTACACATGATGTAGATTTTTAATATTATGTTTTAAACAACAATTAAACCAGAAATTTTGGCATTAATCAATATAATAAGAAATTAAGAAGATAGCTATATTATGAATAATTTAATATCAATTCATGAAAATTTAGATAACCGCACTAAATAGGGAGCAACTAATATGATAATTATATTAGGGATAATATTAACATAATAGGTAGCTATGTCTAATCAAGATAACATAATTATTATTATTTCGATTGTTGATCTGTTATTTAATATTTCGTCTAGTAATGATATAATATGCATTTAAAGTCAAAGTAAATTAAATTAATGTCATAATTAAATGATTAATTTAGTCATAATTGACATGCATTTTGATTAAATAAATAATCTAACATTGGCAGAGTGAGTGAAAGAAAAAGATAGAGAAGGTTATTTTGGAATTATCCATTACAACCTGTTTGTAATGGCTATTATACAGAGGGGATTCATTTGATAACTACTGCAGCTTTGGCTGCCATAGGAATTTGGCTGCAATAGTTAGTAACGCAAGCAAATAGTGTAATAGATAGTCAATGCAGTTAACCTGTAACGTAATAACCGTTCTTTAATCAAATGTAATGTTAATTTTGCTGTTTTGACAGATTTTATTATGTTTATGGAGTGAGCATTTGGTCTTTAGAAAATGGTCCACAAATTATTGACATTTGACTTCAGACTTAGATTAGGAAGTTTTTACGAAATGGTAAAGTATAATTGAACTTTTGATATAAATGCTGCTCGGAAAGAATTATATATGTAAATGACTTTGATTGTATTTTTTTTTACTAAATGAAAAGAAGAAAACCGAAGCTTGATAATGAGTAACGATTCATGGATATCAATCGGATTAGCGACTTAGCTTAAGTTCTAGGCCATCACAACTTAGATAAGCTTAGATTTGACTATCGGCAAGCTAGATCTAATGTTGGTGAACTAGATTTGGCACGAGCAACCCTTGTCTGAGATCACCTTGAGATCATATGACCCCAAGTGAGGACCATTGGTGTTAGATCTGACTTCATTGGTAACGTTGCGTGTTGCCGATCTTGATAAGGGTAAAATTATAATTTCAAAATCTTAATAGGAGCAAATTAAGAAAAAAAAATCATTAGCATTAAAATAAATGCTCAAACCCAAAGCTAGTGGGATTTGTATTGGGTTAAGAGGTTTTTGACCAAAAACATTTGAATTTTTTTTTTTCTTGCCGAACATCTCAACTTTGACACAAAGGCCTTCAAAAGTCCAAAACTCATCCTTAAAGTTGCGTTTGGCGCAACTTTTACTGTTTAGGACACATCTGACAGCCCGGATAGGATAGTTCTATCCACTATCCAGTGTTTGATGGAGTTATATTACAAACCACAAAAATCACTCATGATGTTACTTCATTGCTTAACTTGTAAACATTATAATGCTACAGAGCCCCCCGTACTTTAGCTGCTAGCATGCCATAAGACGAAGAACTCTGTATTATTTAGCTACCCGCCGAAATGTTTATAAATAACAGAGCACAACGCCTCCAACAGACACATAAGATTCAACTAAAATCTGCGTTCCCATCGGACCTGATTACATGACCATTGTATCTCGTGACGAAGGATCGATTGGCAAGCACGATCGACAGATGGAAACTCAGATTTTGCAGATCAAAGAGAGAGACAGAGAGACGATACCGGCGGGAGTCGCCTAGTTCGCTTTAAGCGGTCCTTGCTGGAGCGGCCAGATGATGCTCTTCTTCGCCTTCTCGGGGGTTAGATTGTTCCTCTTCTGCAGGGAATGGAATGGCAGATCATCAACGGGAGGTGGAGAACGCGCCCTTTTGTCCGTCCAGCCAGTACAGCAGGTACCCTGCTGGAATCGGGTATTTCATTGGTGTCCTTCATCTGCAGGCTGCATCGTTTTGCTTCGCATGATTGATTGAGATCAGAGAGTTGCCGGCCCCCGATCCTGTCTCTTTTCGGGTATTGTTGGGCTCTCTATCAGGCCCAATTCTCCCTCCCTTGTCTCTCCATTCTTAGGCCCATAAGCTGCATCGTCTCTCTCCATTCGGGCTCGGGTAGAAACCCATGCATGATTCTTAATTTATGTTTCTAATTTTTGAGTTATAATTTTGCAAATTCAAATATGCAGTTTTTACCTATGTGCTTTGTAGTTCCTTTTTACCCATGTTCGGTAATTTATGTAGCAAACAAGGAGTTAAAAAGAAAAGAAGTTCGCATTTGCACATTTTAATTCTATTGTCTTGGCAAGAGAAAATGTACTTATTCTTAATCTAAATGTATTTTAAAAAAAAATCTAGTTGTCCTATTGTGAAACTGTGTGTAGCCACAGAAGCGTATACAAGTTATGCTACATGTGGAAGGTTCACTATATGAATTATGCATATCAAGATGTTGCATAACGTGCATATGAAGAAGTTAGACATTTTGCATATCCTTAATCTTAAGTTGTTAGTATATAGATTTGTTTGCTGAAAATTGCACAAATTTTGTTGACTATTTCAAATCTTCAAATTTTGATTTCGATTTTAGATGATGTTGAGTGATGTCAAATCCATTTTGATTTTAATATTAAGAGATGCCTTCACAAGATTTTCATTATTGCATTTGTAAGGGAGAAATTATCAAAAAAGTCCTAAATCTATTGTAATTGTGTCAATTTAATCCTAAACCTTTTGTATTTGTGCCAATTCAGTTCATCCGGTCAATTTTGGCTAGTCGGTGTTGACGTGGCATTTTAAAATAATAATTTAATATATTTATTTTTTATTTTTATAATTATTTTTTTCCTTTTTTCTTTTATTTTCTTCAATTTTTTTTTTCCCTTCCCTTCCACTGAGAGGGTTAGCTTTAAAAATGTCGCGTTAGTGCCCGCGGCCAAAATTAAATAGATGGATTGAAATGGCACAAATGCAAAATGTTTAGAACTAAATTAGCAAAAAAAAAAAAAAAAACACAATTACAATAGGTTGGTGATTTTTGATAATTCTTCCCATTTGTAAGCATCCAAATCAAATAATCGATGTAATGATTATTATGAGATTATTATGCATATCAAGAGATAGTAGATATCATAAGTTGCTTTGCCAAGACACAAACTCGAAATTTTTTAGGTGGGTTCTAACTAAATAAATTCATTTTACTTTTCATGCATCATCGATTATAATTCAGGACTCTACCGCTAAGAATTTAAGTGCATGAACCGACAGATTCGTGGATTTGAAGACTTGGCGGATGAAGAAAAAAATGTGCGAAGTAACTTTTCTCTCCCCCATATTGCTAGAAGACATTATATTCATCATGGAATTTAGGTTTTTTTTTTTTTTTTTTTGAAAATCATCTAAAAATTCCTAAACCAATTATATTTTTACCAATTCAATTTATACTTTTTTATTATGGTAATTGAGTCATAAACTATTTTATGTTTTGCTAATTGAGTCAATTTGGTTAATTTTGGTTGTAAATTGCTTGAATGCCAACCAACCTACATAACATGGTTGTCGTTGGCGTAGATAATTTTTAATAACACTTTATTTTTTTCCAATTTTTTTGTTAATTTTTTATTTTTTTCCCTCCCTTCTTCCTTCTCTAGCTGGTTGTTGGGCCTTGATGACTGACTAGATTCAAGGGTTGATTGGCGAGTTCGAGCCTCACCTAGCTATGGCGAGGTCGATCTCACCCAGCAACAGTGAGGTTCGCCCTCGCTAGTGGCCGGCATTGGTGAGCTTTGCCAGTGACTAGCGAGGTCAAACTCACCTCTAGCAGGTCATTCGTGGGCGCTCGGAGACCTGAACAATTGACATTCACTCTGGCAGGAGTGGAGAGGAAGAGGAGATGGAGGATGGCAGGGAGGCTGAGGTGGAATTTGCTGGCAGCAAGAGCCATTACATCAGGAGATTGTTAGCAGCAAGAGCCATCACGTCCACATTCAATCCACATTAATGATTGGTATTTATTAAGAGCCATTGATTGGTATTTATTAAGCTTGTATATATGTGCATCTATAAAATATTAGAAATCACATCTTTATCTAATCCGGCCTCATCTTATCCAATAACAAATAGCATTACTCCTTTGATCCTACTAACTAATTGCGTAAGCTCCATCAGTAATTATAGACGAAGGATATTATTTTTCGAGAATGACTACCGTTAGAAATTGAGGAATCAAGATTACCTAACGTGCAAGTATTGTCCTCTAGGGTAATTTTCACCTTTCAATAAGTGCAGAAGGTAAGATTGCAGCTGTCCTCAAGGACTCAACAAATTTTCTAGTTAGTGTTAGCCGTCGTTTGGATAGAAAAGGAACAATGGATAATGCCAAACAAGCAAAGATTAGCACAGCAGAAGAGAGATTTTCGCATATTGTTTTGGTTTATCAAACAAGGAAGGAATGACAATATATACAAAAGGACGAGGACGAGGATGAGGGTAAGGCCCTGACGAATATGTTGACAAAATCAAAAAGATACTCCCAGACAGTTATTTAGGCTTATCCGAATAATACCACGAGGCAAAAAATAATAAGTTGGTCAAAAGAATCTGTCAATAAGAAAAGGGAGCATACGGCATATGTGTATTTGGAAATTTGACAATTTTTCCAGCTATGACACGAATTTGAGTCTCGAGATAGAAAGAGTAAATTCAAGAGGTTTCAAACAATGTGTGAAAGTATCTTAATCCATTCGAATTTGAGTCTCGAGATAGGAGGAGTAAATTCAAGAGGACTCGAATAATGCGTGGAAGTATCTTTTAACCCCGGCCCGCCTAATTGGTCCTAGACGAAGCTTAGCTTCCTAAGGGTGAAAAGGTACCTCACACGCTGAAGAAACATTCCTGGCATTTGCAACTATTCCATCCTTATCCAAAACGAACCTACATAAAGCTGATATGAAGGTTGATTCCGCCCCATTGCTGAGCTTGTACAGTATACTAAGTTTCATACTAAAGCAGTCGTGTCGTTATTATCATTTTATTATTGTTAATATAGTATAAACAATTGAAAATGATGGGAAGTATAGATAAATCTAGAGAAGAAAATGAGTTAAGTCAAATCTGAGCTATCAAAAATAAAGTAAACCAAGTAGGTTTTTAACCTCAAACTTCAACGAAGATTATTTCATGAGACTTCGTAAACTCCCCAAGCCTTGTCATAAACATTCGACGCTCTCTCTTCTTTGTTAAGATCACATACATGTTCAAGATTACTCCATAGTGGATAAAATCGCCATTTTAATAATAGTCTAGATAAATACCAATAAATCCAGAATGAAATTAATAGATGTGGTGTATAATGGGAAAATTCACTTTGAAGCAACTATTTTCTAGATATATAAGTCGTGATATTTTATTTTAACCACTAATCATGGAAGTGAGTGAATCTGAGGGTGAGTTTCTTGCAAATCATCTAATTAATTATAATTGTGTTCATTTATATGGTATTTGGCCTTAGGAAAGATTAAAGTAAAAGGTAAGAGCCATAACATTATTCTAATGAAAGAACATTTCATTCTAAGATTGTTTGGCTCCTTTTGGGTTATAGGCTTGACCATGAGTTTCTCGTATCACTCTATTAGATGAGGAGAGGCTATCTTGTTTTGGCCAAGTTGGGAAGAATTTGTCAATGTTGGTGATTTAGGGTGCGTTTGGGACCTGCTTTGTGAAAGAGTTTTGGATATCCAAAGTCCATTTGGCCAAATATTGGGTGTTAGGTTAAATTTTTGAAACTCACATTGGGGAAATGTTTGCCTTTGAAAGGCTGAAAGCCTAAGGCAATGTCCTAGGCTGCCTCGGGTTTTCAACATTTTTGGAAGACTTCTTAGGGTTAAGTATAAAACTTTTGTTCCAAAACTATCCCCATTCAATTTTTATTTTTCCATTTTTGCCCTCATGATTCACTGTTCATCTTTTTTTCTCCGTTGAGTTGTGCAATGCGGTTGCGATGGATCCGTGATGGGCTAGAGAGAGGTTGGTGAGGTTGTGGCCACTTTGACGACCGTCATCGAGCAGTTGCACAACCTTGGTGAGTAGCGATGACTTAGATTTGGGTTATTGGAGGTTGCACGACCTAGATCTAGGTCATCGGAGGTTGTGTGACCT
The DNA here is from genome assembly GCA_014182725.1 of Eucalyptus brandiana. Lineage (NCBI taxonomy): Eukaryota > Viridiplantae > Streptophyta > Magnoliopsida > Myrtales > Myrtaceae > Eucalyptus > Eucalyptus brandiana. Next base: position 13,452,482 of record CM024677.1, on the reverse strand, counting down.
CCTACGACCGCCGAGACCCAGATCTAGGTCTCGGCAAGGTCACGTGACCTCTCAATGACCCAAATCTAGGTCACCACGACCTTCGTGAAAGCCGCTTGAGGTCATGGGATAAGAAGGCCCTTGCCGAAGGTCACACGACACAAGACGGCCCTTGCCGAAGGTCGCACGACACAAGACGGCCCTTGCTAGTTGTCTTTGGGGGCTACTTGAGGTCTTGCAACCTTAGATGTCGGTTGCTGGCAACATATTTCAATCACTAGTGACCACCGGCCCTCGTTGGCCAACTTTTTTATTTTCCTTTTGATGATTTTTTTTTCCTTTTTCAGGACAAAAGTTCTTTGTAAATATAATCCCTCAAATACTATTTTGCTCAAAGATATATCACAATGGACTTTTAAATTACAATTTAACAAACACAATTTGCATTTTGAAAAATCCCCTTTAACTTAAAATCTTTACATTTTCTCAAGAACTTTCCCAAAAAATCTAATCAAATACACCCTTAGACTCACTTACTTTTTGAGCAATAATTTCCGAGTTTATATATTCGGGAGAATAGGAACAAGAGGAATGGAATCACAAACTTGCACACATTTAGAGTAAAATCGAAATCTATCATTCTAACGCTCATATGAAATTGATCAAATCTTCAAATACTATATTCTATTCCTCATTTAAAGTGTCCAATATCTCTCACACGCATAAGCTTGTGATCTCTACCAAGCAAATTTAATGAAATTCGATACGAACTTTCCCATATACTTTGACATATACTGGCATCGTGGCACATGCAATTTGCATCCGAATAAAGAGAAAGAAGGATATGAATCTACTCTTGTTTTAGCACATCTTTATGATCTTTCAATTAAAGTAAAGATAAACGATAAAGATGACATTTCTTTTTCGCAACGTTTTCCAATGCGTCGACCTTAAAGTGCCATGAAAATCCCTCGCTCGACAAGCTTCGCCGATTTTATGCACTCGCCATAGTCGGACAAAACGCGAAGGGGATGAGGCACGCACGAACGCACGCTGACATTCCCTCCCGCCGTCTCTTTCGAAGCCCTCAATGTATATATTCCGTCTTCGATTTTTCGAGATATGATAGTGACGAAGAAGAGGATAGCGGCGACGCTCTGGTCAATCCTGGGTATCTTTTTCTTGATCTTTCTTGATCTTCTTGGCGATGCAGATCAAGAATGTGAGCCGCGATCCGCGGGGGAGTCAAAAAGGATATCGCATCACGGACCAAGATTTTGCGATCTCTAGATTTTGGCGTACAGATTCAAATTTACTTCCTCAAGGTCACGCTGTATCTGAGGCTGCTAATCGATATCGTGCCCTTATTCCTCCGTCCCGCTTATCCGTATCTTTCGGTGCACTTTGGATTAATCTAAGAATAAAAAACCGTTTCTTAATTGAAAATGAGTGTAAACACGGAGTGGTTCGTGTCAGTTTCGAGTTGATTGTTGTCCTGTGTTTGAGTCATGTCTGCAAATTAAACGCCGTAAGCTGCCATGGTAAATTGGTTTTAACCCTCGATTTTCTCTAGGCCGTGATCTTGAAAAGAATCCCTTTTTTAAGCATCTGGGTATCAAGTTGCTTCGTCCTACATAGCATTACCTTATCTATCTTCCCTCCAAACCCTAAAAAGTCTATGAAGCTTTTCCCAATATTCGTTCAAACAGCAGATTGGACTGACGTTCGATGAATGCACGTGGGGATCACTATCGCATCAAGCGCGAATTTTCAATACAAGAAGTGTGTCTTGTGGAACTACGACTTGATTCAGCCGACCTACATCACAAGTAGTTTAATTCTTCTTTCTTTCGGGAAGAAAACTTTCCGTGAAAGCAATCGAGCCGTCGCGCATAATCTAGAAACAAAATCATCCAACCTTTTTACACGGGGAGGCTTGTTAGTGATGGGTATCCCGAGAGATTCGCCGAAAACATACTTACCACCAATGTTTCAACGCATCGATTCACATATTATAAAACAAGACAAGACATCCGTTAACAGCGGAGCCCTCGGTCCATGGAATTCACCCATCATTTTTAGTCAAAAAGCTTTCGGAACACGGCACTGAATGCTCCCATAACTAAAAAGCTAGGTGAGAAACCTGCACAGAGAGGACCTCTTGTTCATGCTCCTGAGCACACAATTTATTAAGGGCCACGCATATGACTCCAACAGGACAAATTTGACCAAAGTGCCGTATGGGACATTTATTTCTCGCCATCACGTCATTTTCCAATGACATTCATTTCCCCCATGTCCTTGTCTGTATCAAGTGCACAACGCATTCCAAATTCCGGAACAAATTATTGAAATGCATTGAAGCTTTCCTTGGCGAAAGAATCTGTATATAAACACAATTTCCTAGACCACATTAAATTTTCCTTTTCCTCCCACTGCTTTTATACCTAAGGTATGATAGATGATCCGTGTGCTTCTTGCATTTACATTAATCTTTTACGGGGAAGACAATGCTTTCGGGGGAGGATCTCTCGGTTTTACTGTTGATCACCACTAGATCGAAACAACTTTTTTTGAGATCATTGTGCTAACATCTTAATATTAAGATACGAATCTTTTTTTAACAAGTGCTTCTTTCAACTTAAGTGGGTTGTTATTGAAATTTTTATTTCATCTCACAAATGACATTAAAGGACTTTAATTCTTTGATCTATGATGAGGGTTAGAGAATCCGCCGCGTAGCTATCTTATTTGACAAGTATTGATAAACGAGTGTTGTGAATCTTTTTTAAAGATGACCATCTTGATGTGAATGGTCATCTTGGAAAATGATTCCAAACCCTCTTTTTCTTTGATTCAAAATATGCCACGAGCAACAACATGCGATATAGGTCAAACACAGTGACGAATCACGCTTAGGCAAATCAGTGGTCGGGAACCCAACATGTCCACTTGGAGGAAGGCAAAGCGCACACGTGGAGATAATATGATGCCGATGTCTATGCACCGGATTCATGCAAAGCCCGCTTCATTTGAACCACTATGCCATGCCGATCTCACATGAAGTCCCGCACTGTTCGATGATTGAGACGGGTTGGGTTTGCATGTTTTGGATGCACGCATTGATTTTCGGAAACGAGAATCGAATTGAATGAGAGCACATGGGAACGTCACCCTCGTCCCCATTTCAACCGCCCAATCTATATAAGTAGCTTCGAACGTAGACCGTTTTCATCACCAATCTCTCTCTCTCTCCCCCTCCTCGCCCTGCAATCTTCACGTGCCGTCTCTGAGCAGTTGCTAGTTATCCGTTTGTTTCTCTCCTGCAAATCTTATCCGCTGCCCCCTCCTTTTCTGGATCTTCGAGTCTGCCTCTCTGCTTGTGTTTTTCTGTCACGGCCTTGTGTCTACCCAACACAAACCCAAATCTAATCTTAAAATTCTCGTTTTTGTGAACCGAAGGAGTAGTAGTTTTGTTCGTTGTGTCGAGTGTTTAGAGGGGTCGTTTTTTTGGTTTTCTGACTGAGCTCTGTTGAGTCAAGTCGAGAGAATAATGGACAAGAGCAGGAGGCAAGTGGGCAACTCTTCTTCTTCCTCACCTAACAACACCAACGCTAGCAACAGTTTGGATCATCTCTTTGGTCCCAAAGACTCATTTTCTCCTTCTTCCGGGAGCTTCGGCTCTATTTTCCCTCCACCGTCCACGGTAACTCTCTCTTTCTCTCTCTAGAAGGGTTTTAGCGATGAGCCATAGAATTGAGTGCTTCTCTCTCTCTCTCTCTCTCTCTCTCTCTCTCTCTCTCTCTCTAAGAGTTTTAAGGAGGAGCCATAAAAACTAGAGTGCTTTAATGTGGCGGCTATGATGCTCTAGATTCACATGAACTCGGAGTTTGATAAGGATGGTCGTGGCAGAGTCGTGCCAGTATCTATTAAAAATATGCGTCGTTCATAAGAATTTTTACTTTTGAACCTTTTCCTTGGTATGCAAAGCTAAAGTGATCCAATCTTCCAACATGTTCCCTAGGAATCAACCTTAGACTAAGCTTCGATGCGAGCGATCTGAGATGCAGTGCTGATCTTTCCAGTGGAGTCTTTGACCGAGCTGGCCTTTATTACGTTTGATGCATGATTAGGATCTTTATATATACTTTACTCTAGTCTAATGATGTCTGTATTTAGTTCTAGAGCTAATATGTTCATGGAATAAATGCTGATTACTTGGTTCTCCTTATGTTTCCTCCTAAATTATCAGGTCCTAGGGAGGACTAACAACCATTCTCGTCCCGAGACATTTATGGGCTCCCCCAGAAACCCGGATTCGGGAAATCAAGCCGGCGGTTGCAAATATGAAAATCCAGGTCTGTCAAACACAGCACAGCTACCAAAATAACAAAGTTTTTGGAGTCTTCAATTGTCATTCTACTTCTTTTAATCATGTAAGAAATTGTGCGCATGGTTTGAATTAGCCCAATTAATTTGCATCGGTGGGATTGCATGTACTAAAATATTCGTAAGACGGTTTTATCGTGTGAATATCAAGACAAGTCGCTATGCTTGTGCACGAATCATTTGTTCTGCCGTGATATCAGGCATGGTGTCGTTATTGACTCGATGGTAAACATCAGCTTTCTTCTTTGTTTGACCTTTCTCATTTGTTCTCATGTCCTTTATATTCCTCATCCATTTGGCCAACTTAGGAGCGAGTACAGGTCAAAGCTTTAAGGGTGATGGGAATAATGCAACTAGCAAGGCCAAGAGTGTCGTATACCAGAGTGAAGCAGCTGAGCCATGCTATCTGAGCTCATCCATCTACTATGGTGGACAAGAGAATTATTCCCCAAGAACCACTGCTAGGACCGCCGAATCTCACTCCACGGTAAGAAACTAATTCCTCCTTTTGCTTTTCATCCGATACATAGCATCGATGCTTGCTGGATATGAAACTTATTCTTGGCATGCTTTTCTCAATTTTTGTTTTTGATCTTTCAGTTCAAGAAAGATGGTGTCGAGGATGAATCGAACGGAAGCAACTTGGACAGTGCTTCAAGAGGAAATTGGTGGCAGGGTCTGTAAATGTTCATCATCTCCTTAACCAGGATTTTTTTATAAAAAAATTCTGAAGAGTTTATAGTTTTCTGGTTTGATTTAGAAAGAAAACCTAATTTCTCTGTGAAATTTGGCAATTTCAGGGTCGCTCTACTACTGAGGCGTGCCTCTTTCACCATATATAACCCGTATGCTGACTGCCCTAAGCCGGTAAGCCTTTTCTTTTAATACATCCATGCACCTGTTTTTTAGCTAATTAATTTGTGTTTTGTTTCTTTTCTGAAAAATGCTATTTTTCACGTCAATAAATTTCTTCAATTAGCTTCTAGACTCAGTCAAGCACATATATTACTGTGAGCCCTGTACTCCAATGCTCAGTTGGAGAAAGGAGTTTTTGATCATGACTTATTCTGCCTTGTGTGTTAGAACATACATTTTTATATCAAATCTGAGCACATGGGAAAAAGCTATCGACTCCATGCTAGAGAACATTTATATGATTGGCAAAACGACACAGTTGGTACTCCTAATACAGCGATGACAGATTTGACATTGCCTCTTTCCTTTTTAGTTTTTAAGACAGCGGGTTAGATAGACTGACTCATGCAGTCGTAGCTAACACTTTATCAGCGCAAATATGTACCAGGCACGACACTCTACGTTTATATTTATGTGGGTGGTCAACACAGAATGAGAATTAATCTGAAGTTTTGTTGCAGGAACAACAGACTCTAATCAGAATATGAAGGCGTAGAGTAATGAAGTAGAGGAGTAAAGTATGATTGCCAAACGGGACTTGTGGCTTGATGCGATCTTTTTTGTCTCAGCAAGTGAAGTTTCCGACGTCTATCTGATATGATGACAATCAATAAATCTTATGCAAGTTTCGCTGTACTGTGCTATTAAAGGAGAGACCTGTTAACTTCTCCCGTCGATCTAACCATGTAACCGGGAAACTCTCACTTTGCTTTTCAATGAATTGTTGGATTGTCCAAAGTCAAAAAGTGCAGCGAGGTACTACTGCATTACGAGCGCATTCTGGGCGTGATATTCTCCGGCATACGAACATGATTAGCATCAGGAGCTGCTCCACAAAGTTATATACTTGCACAAAAACTTACAAAGCCTCTCTAATAGATGATTTTTCATAAGCAGTTGGACAGCTTCTAATGTTCTAAATTCTAATCTGTGAAGTGAATCCTCTCGACGTAGGAGGTATTGTGAAACATTGAGATCATTGACACATTAATAACGCCAAATCAAAATTTAATGGAGCTCAATTAGTCAACAAGTTGCGTATGCCGATAGGCGACATGTCGAGCTTTGATCGCTCGTCACTACCTTATTTCCTAAAGTCATAAATTGCCTGGTAAAAGTTAAATCTATGGCGAAGGTGTGGTGGCAATGGCGGGCGACGGCTCAAGCAGGAAGAAGATAGAGAGTCGTGCGCTTGTTGCTGTGTTGCTTTGGAAGGAAGAAGGAAAGTAAACTGGGAAATAAAGCGGGACCGCCTAATTGACATAGCGGTGAGGTGCCAACCTCTTTAGAGAATGACATTAATTAGCCGCCATCTGCGCAAGCCAATCTAACGTACTTGTAAAAAAATGTAAGGGAAAAAGCAAAATAATCTTGAGTATTTTTCTCTTATACTAATATTGATTTCACTAATTAAAATGGTCATGCTGCAAAAGTGAAGCTCGTTGAAAGAAATTATTCTCCTTAAATTAAGCAGAAATAAAGGGATTTGATGCACATGAAAATTTCACCATATGTTTTTTACCAAAAAAAATAAAATTTCACCATATGTTACTAGCAGGAGAATTACCAAAAAAGTCTAAAACCTATTTCAATTATGCTAATTCGGTTCAAAACTTTTTTTTTTCAGCCAATTTAGTCATTGATATTTTGCAATTGTGTCAATTAATTTCATCTAGTCAATTTTGGTTAACAAGGGCTAAGTGGACGTTGGTCTTCATGTTGATGCTAATGTGGATAAATTTTAATAAAATTTTAATATTTTTTCGAATATTTTTATTAATATTTTTATTTTCTTTTCTCTCTTCTTTTTTTTTTTTTCCTAGAGTTGGGCAAGAGCCATTCAAATTGGCCAAACAGACTGAATTGGCACATTTGTAAAATGCTTAGGACTAAAATGGCAAAAGAATATGTTTAGGACTAAATTGGCATTATTGTAATTGATTTAGGACTTTTTTGATAATTTTTTCATTCCTAGCTATAATGTGGTGTGATCGAACAATAACAATATCCAAGTTATGAATGTGAAAGAATATAGAAATTTATTTTATAATTTATGTTCGCCAAATCGAGATGTAAAAGTAGCCATCCTTTTCATAGAAGTCATGCGACAATCATGTAAGAATATCGGGTTAAGATAACGGCAGCCTAATCAATCAATCTGCATAAGTGAAACTAATGGATGATCCTGCAGCAAATATATTATCATGTGAAACAAAAATCTATCTCGATATGCTTAATTCGCCCGTGAAATACATCGTCATGGGCAATCTGAATAGTGCTCCCATCGCCACGAAAAATGACAGCAGCCGCTCCCATGCCTCGAAATAACCAACGAAGCTGCAGAAGCTCAGATTCGGGGTCAGCAAGAGCATGGCGATTGGCCTCGGCACTAGGCCGGAAACCATTGTCTGCGTCTTGCACCCTAGGAGAAGAGGGGATTTAACCAGGAAGAATTTAGTACCTTGTGGTGGAGCGTAGGCCTGTGAAATCACTAGCCCATTCATCTACGCAAACGCTCGAATTTGTTCGTGTATGATCACTCCCCAGCATAGCTTAACTCATTAATTATGGGCTTCAGCTTTAAGCCCGTTTTGGTACCCAATAATAGAAAAAGCTATATCGCCACAGATGAGGCACTCATCCAGCAGCCGATTGGCTTCTTTTGCCGACGACTTTCTAGCAATAATCGGGGTACCACTCAAGGTTCGAAAACACAGAGCCGCCGACCTTATAATATATGGTATGGAGTGTCATTAAAGAACAGGAAGTCAGGAATCGACCAACCACGTCGGAGGCTTTACCGTGAGAATGCAAAGGTGAACACGACAACCTACCTAGCTAGCAATTCTTGCAATGAGATTTAAGATATCTTTTGGGAACGAAGGGATTTATAATAAAGCAGAAGTTGTGAAGGCACAGATAAAAGCTCTAGCGCCCTGCTCTGCGCGTTACATACAGATTAGCATTCATAAACTGAAGCACGGTTCAATGAACAAAAAAAATATAAAAAAATACAGTTCTTCTTACTAATACATCTTGCAGTACAAATTTACAAACTGTGAAATGTTACAACAAAATGATATTAAGCACGTTGAGTGAAATACAAGCTAATAAAAGAATGCCAAGAAGCACCGATTGCAAAAGCAAAAGGCGTTTAAAGGAATCAAAAAGGCTTATTCGAAAGGTGGAGCAAAGCTCCCCTCAAATCAGTATTCGTGGCACGGCATACTTACTCCATGGAAAAATAAAGCAACGAGATCGGTTGCCTCTGTGAATATGTGCAACTCTTCATTTCGTTGCGCTGCACTGTTTCCACTTTAGTTCGCAGTTCCTCATCCACCATAGAAACTTTAATCAGCATCAAGCAAACTCTGGATTGAGCGCTATAGCCTCCTGATATATCATGTCCTTCATCTGCTCTTCTCCCAAGGGCTGTTGCTCAAACTCAAAAGAAAATGGTTGTCGGCACACAGGTTCATCAGCTATGTCGTGTAATCTTGTAAGATAAGGATGGGCGAGTGCTCCTTCAACTGCCAAAAGATGAGTTGACCCATAAGTGCTTAATTTAACAGAAGAAGTATTGAAGGTAGATCTGCTGTAAAAAAGTTCTTTGATTGGAATCTTGCCTCCATAAAATCATATAATAGATCATGACAGAGCTTAAACAGGCAAAAACCCTACGAATGCTAAGTTTTTGTCCTTGAAACACAGAATCGACATATTGCATAAAATAAGTAAAGCAAACTTAGGAATGAACTTAAACATACTCGTGCTTCCCTATCTGTTTGAACAAACCAAATGGATGGATGGACCATTCAACAGCACTTTATATGAATGTAAAATTCTGTCACTGTTGACCAGGATCACTTTCTTTGATATGGCTGTCTCTCACTCCAGACACCAACCATTATTAACATAATCCAATTTCCCTTAACTAGGCCAAGCTTCGATAATCTGGTTGAGTTATGGGATGGACATCGCACTATCCAAGGTGAATGTTCAAGTCCCTTGCATATCAGAATTGGCAGAGGCCGAGAATAGAGGTGAGAAACATGAACATTACCTGTGATTCTCTTTGTTGGGTCAAATGTCAACATCTTCTCAACCAGATCGATGGCCAAAGGGTGAACATGAGGAAAAACACTAGCCAATGGTTGACGGGGATGCTGAGGAAGCTGTCTTATGTATCGGCGTGCATCCTCATTTCGCACAAACCCAAGATCGGCATCAGCTGGTGTGCCAAGAAGCTGAAAAATCCGAAAGCAAAACAATCGTTCAGTCATTTGAATAAGACACCACAGAGTTATGATTGCTACATTTGCGTTATTTTACATGAAAGAATGCTGAAAAGAAAGGAGAGAAAGTAGCTCCTTGCTGTTAAAAAACATATAATTTTCCAACTTCCTTTTTTATTCAAATCAGCGGAGTAGCTAAAAAGCAAATTGTGATGGTTCTGGGAATTGATCCTGAAAGACATTGCATCTTCAAGGAAGGCACTCCAAACCATTATATAACGCTGTTTGACATTTTCTAGCGTCTACATTCTCCATTTAGTGGGATAAGGCTTAGTTGTTGCGGTCGTGGTTGTTGCACATGCATTTGAAGATGCACCAATGTTGTGTATTCTTACTTTCATGGTGTTATTCAGCCATAGTGAACCTAAACATGAAAGTCCAAATTGTATTAGTGAATATGAATGTTTTTTTACCTCTACAAGCAAACGCATCTGATGCACATGATCCTTCCCAGGGAACAAAGGCTTTCTGTTCATAAGCTCCATAAATATGCAACCAACAGACCACACATCTATAGCTGCAGTATAATCTGAAGAGTTCAACAGCAATTCTGGTGCCCTGTACCATCTGGTGACCACATATTCAGTCATAAATTCATTCTCTGCAGTTGGCCGTGCCAGGCCAAAGTCAATGATCTTCAGGTCACAATTGGCATTCAGCAAAAGATTGCTGGGTTTCAAGTCTCTATGAATAACATTCGCAGAGTGGATATACTTCAGTCCACGTAGAATCTGATACAAGAAGTACTGCAACAAAAAGGAACACAGTTTTAAGACTTTTCAACCTTTCAAAATCTAATTAAGAAACTTAGTCAACGCCCAGAACATAGGCAGGGGCTACTAGCATGTTGTGAAGACTAATACCTGACAGTGCTCTTCCGACAAGCCTTGGTTTGAACGAATAATTTGGTGAAGATCAGTGTCCATGAGTTCCATAGCAATGTAGACATCAGTAAATTCTCGCCGTAAGGGAGGAGGAATCACATCTCTAATGGCAATAACCTGTTTTCATGCATAAAAATCCACCATTTAACCACTGTTGCTACCGCAAAGAACAAATTTGTAATTTTAATATCTCAATTGAAGACTACATGTGATTGGCCCAGTCATCCAATACAGTTCCAATCAATGCGTTGACCCACTCCATAATTGAGACCCCACAACGTATCATCCCGCCCACAGGATGCCGCAAGACTAACGATAATAACTCATCACCAAACTACTATTCTTGAGCACGTTTCAATTATGGAATCTGGATAATAGCCCAAAGGGCCAGTCCTCGCAAACCCAAAATTGTCAAACAGTATCATCTTGATTAGCTGTACATGAAATAATTAACTTACAACAGTTCAATTCGGATTTTTAATCCTAAACCGACAATTATGATACTATTTAAAACCATAGTTGTCCTGTTATTGCAGATAAGCATGGGCTTGAATTATTACTGTAAGGGAACTTGATTAAGTTACTGTACGGAAACATCGGCTCCATTGCAATCGGCTGATCATCAACAAGCGAGCCGCTCGCTTCGATACGAGAAGCAATCGAAATTTCAGAGTTCTTCAAGAAAAACAAAAAAATCAGCGCCAATCGGTCTCAACGAGGGAGAGACAAACTCACGTTCTCGTGGTCCAGATGGCGGAGCAGCTTGATCTCGCGGAGCGTCCGCTTGGCGTCCATGTGGTTGTCGAACGCGTTCGCTATCTTCTTGATCGCCACCATCTCGTTCGTCTCCGAGTTCAGAACAGAGCTGGACCACATCCAAAACAGCGGAAGAAATCCGTTAAAAAAAGGCAAAAAAAGGCAAAAAAAAACCGAAACCGAACCGAAAGATACAGGCGGAGTCCACCGACGGCGATGACGTACCAGACGATGCCGTAGGCGCCGCGGCCGATCGGCATGATCGGCGGCCGGTACTTGGCCGTGATCTCGAAGTGGTTGCCGAAGATGTTGTACTGGATGAACTGGCCGCCGTGGGTCGGGACCGCCGGGAAGTCGCTGAACTGGCCGTTCTGAGCTGCGGCGTCAGCCATGACCTCTAACCTCCTCAGCGCTCTCTCTCTCTCTCTTCTCTCTCTCTTCTCTTCCCTCCTCTCTCTTCACTTTCTCTCTCTAGAAACGTAATGGCGATGGAGATCGTTGTGGAGCGGGTGGAGGGAGAGTTTAAGTAAGGAGACTCATATCCGGTTCGGAGAGGTGCGGACGAAGGAAGGAGGGGCGAAAACGCGCGAGGACGCGTCCCCGGTGGGGGAGGGGAATCGATCGGAGGGCCGACGTTCCAGCCGCCTGGGATCGACGGCCCACATTCGATTCGATCGCTTCCGGCGGGCCCCGCGCACACTCTTCCTTCTTTTTTTTTTTTTTTTGAATAAATTAAATGAGCTTGAAGCAGCAACTTGATATTATTATAATAACGATAATCAGGGGCCTAAAGTACTGAGGGGTGGTGGCAGATGGAACACGAGCTTTGACCTCGGCTTCCATTATTTTAATTTCGTAAATTTGTGATCCATATATATAGATATATGTATATGTATAATTTTATATGGTTTTGTATATAATAAATTATATGATTTGATCCTTTCGTTGGTGTTTGGCGAGTCATCGTCTCAAAAACGTATCTTAAATCCAGATTTCTTTTCTTGTCGTTTCTTTTTTTATTTTATTTTATATAAATATCTTGCTTGAGAATATCTAATCACTGTTGTAGCATCATGTCGTCCGAAATCAGTCTCTTTCATTCTGTTAAAATATTCAAATTCGTCTTTGCAGGTTTTCACTTATGAATCTTCTTATGGGTCTTACACCTTATTTTTTATTTGATGAAAAATGCCTAGAATTTTTCAAGATATACAGACCATCATATGTCATAATTTATAACTTACCTTCCATTTTCAAATTTTTGGAAGGAAAGTAAAAGATTGGTAATCATTATGCACCATATGTAAAGTATACACTTAACTCTAATATAAAAAGGGTCATGTAAGGACCAGTTCGGTTCATTTTATCGGTTGATACTTCGGTTGCTATAATGAACTCTCCAAAGTAGGGTTGGACCGGTTGGTATATATGCTCACAAGAGAGAAATGAATAGCAACTCATGACCTCGCCCTTAGGACTTAAGAAGTACCTCTAAGCAAAAATCAAGTCCAAAACCATGTCAAAACCTTGAGAACAATCAATTTAAAATCGAAACTTTACTTAAAACCTTCCATTTTTGATTTTTTTCCTTGTTAAGATTGTCCATTCAAATGAATCTAACTAATTTCTTAGTATTTCTAAAGTAACACCAAGTTAGAGTTCTTGGCACTCAAGTCACATTACCGGCTACATGTTAAAGGCCATGGAACTCGAATATCCGTCCATCCAAAAATTTTTAGTACTAAAATGTATGAAGCCTCAGTGACTTTGACATTGAAATGATCATTTTGCCCTAGATTTAGCCCCGGCTATCTCATTAACCTTTCTTAAACCTTGGCTTCTCAATTCATTTCATTCGCCAAACGAGAATCTATTTCATCATTTTGCAAAACTAGCGTGGGAGGATCCTACTTACTAGCACGTGGAAAGGGAAGCCGGCGAAGATGCTCCCTTGGGGGGCGGTCAGCGGTCAACGGTCAATGGGCTCTGGCGAGACTGGTGGATGGGGCTGGCTGGCTGGCTGGAGTCCAGAGGGAAGAGGATTACAGGATAGGAGTACAGATAGTGTTCCATACGTCACGTTTCGGCACTAGTTGGAATGCCTTTTTGCGGGGCCGAAACCTCTGACCGGGTAAGAGGTTCAAAACATGCTTTGGGAAAGGGGCATGCCGAAATTAGAGGGGGGGAGGAGAGCATGAAACTTCCGGATTTAATACAGTCTCTTCGCGACCCAAAATTGACAAAGCCTCGCTCGCTTCTCCTTTGACTTTCCTAGATTCAGCACTTGGGCATGCATCGTGTTGATTTCAGTCGGCAGTGTTATTGAAGGGGCGACCTAGCTTTTGACTACTTCCGTGTGCTCCTGTCGCGGCATGTCTGTTTGTCTATCTTGTTTTGTAATTGGGATTCCACCGGCGGCGAAGAGCATGATGAAACCCGGGTGTTTGTAGGAGATATGATTGAGAGAGAGGAAGTAAAAGATCTAACTCTCGAAGAGTCATCAAATGCCAGCTTTCGAAAATGTATATTGGGCTTTTGCTTTACTTTTTATTACGTAGGACGGTCGTTTCGAAATAGTAAAGTTCTTAAATTATTATAGATGAAATGCGCAATTTAATATTTAAATTCCAATAATTTTTCTGTTGGGGAGAAGGATTTAAAGAGATTTGAAATCAATAGTCTTATGCTTTAGTACCTAAAAAAATATGTGTGAAGTTATTATCCACGTTTTAAAAGTTTTAAGTTATAGGCGAGAGAGTGGTTTCCACGTCATGATTCTCCCGTCAGATCTCCTAGAAACGACCAAGAAGTAGACCGAGTGCCAAGAGAGACCACGCCACCCTTGGAATTGTCAAAGGCAGCAGCGAAAATCTTCTCAAGCACTACCTGGTCAAGTCAAGGTTCGTGAGCCACATCAATTTGGCAACGCATTGGCTGCACCTTTCGGTCCAATTCATAATTGCGTTGATTGAAATTTGATGTCCTTTGGTCACGCTAGGGATTGACATGGTGCATCATCCCTGCACTACAACGTACGTCAGTAATTCCGATCATTCCATTTTATGAGACTTTGTCAAAATCCGATCAATTTCAGGACAAGCCGATGATGCAGTAGACGCGTGGCCATTTTTAGGATGTCTTGCGATTGCTCCATAGGCGTAATATAAACTTTTTTGTGATTTGGTCATATTTTGTTACGAAGATGTAAATTTAAGAGCAAAAGCTACATGTTGAATGCATTCCTTTATATAACATCGAGATATCGAAATGCACGATCAATTGCCCATAGAACTTTCTTGCCCTATTTACACTAATATATAGTAGATGAATAATCAGTTGAAAGTTTCACTTTCTATTGGAATAAGCATAGAGATCCAATCCCTAGATCATGAACTGACAAAATAAAGAATGGGTATAGAAAAATAAAATAATAAAAGGATTTCTTTAGTTTTGTTAGGACCAAGAGTATTACTTCACCATGACTTTATATAAACACACAATGTAAATCAATATTCAGTAATGTTTGAAATATCACTAAGATTAAGTACCACCAATGTTCACAACCTCTTTATGTACATCAGATGAGGTTTTACCTAAGTTGGCAATCGTGCCTCCCAATTAACGTTAATGGTTAATACATTGAAAAACTCCAAATTGGTACATCTATGATAAATTTATCCAAAACTAATTTTTCAACCATGAAAATCCAAAATTAGTACACTCGTGATAAATTTATCTCAACTGATCATAAAAAACCATAAACTGATATATTTGTGATAAATTTACCCCAAATTTATTTATTTGATGGCCAAAAACTCCAAATTGGTACATTTGTAATAAATATACCCCCCATTAAAATAGATTAATACCACATAAAATACAAAAATTGTATAACTATAACAAACGAAGAATAAAATCATAAATTGGTACACCAATCAACTATCACGTGTCATTCAGCTTAATATAATGGAAATTAATAGATGGTAAATTTAATTAGAAATATACCAATTTATTGTAAATTTGTCAAATGTATATAAGTTTGAGGTTTTTGGTGGTCAAAAAATTAGTTTGGGGCAAATTTGTTAAAGGCGTACCGGTTTTGGATTTTTTAAGGCATTAACCCTAACATTAACTAGGTGAAAAACATTGCAATTTAATCACGATACTTATCACATCTAAACCACATGAAAAAAGTATATCATGACTCAGGCAAATCTTCAACAGTTCAACCACACAAGAAAAGTATCTAATTCATCAGGTAAAAACCAAACCACACATTTATGCATTGATATTTAGAAATAAATCCTATGGATCAATGGTAGACTTATTAAGATCGGTTTATCAATAAGTAACCCTTTAAATAAGTGGGGTCATGTGCAAGAAATAATCATTGTTCGACGCATCACTTAGTTTTCTTTTTCTCTCTTTTTTTTTTTTTTTTTTTTTTTTGGTGGAGCATCACTTTAGTTTTTAAACGGTTCATACATATCCAAAGAAGAGCGTGTCGGTCGGAGGGGCGGGGGATTTGAGGGGGAGGGCCGTTGACGCTGAAAATAAGAGCAGATTGACCTGACTCCATGTCCGGAGGACCGAGTCAAATTTGGAGGTTTTTTTTTTTTCTTTTTTATAATAAAATTTTAAAAATTTTGGGAGTTGGGCCGCTGCTCTTTCTGCAATTATGTATTGCAATAACATGATAAAATAAAATAGAGAAGTCCTGTAACCTAGCTGCGAAAGAATAGTTTCGACAATTCATTTTTTAATAACTGAACCGGCTTTCAAAAGGAAAAGACAAAATGAGGGGAATAATAAGGATGAGTTGGACAAATTACTTCTAGGACCGATCCATAATCAATCGAGTTAATTGCAATCATTGATTATGAAGATCTCACTAAAATCTAATGGCGATGGTTGCACTTAATTTGGACTTGGACTCAGACGAAGAATTTTCTCGAGTAAATTAAAATCACAAGTCGTATGAATCTTGGTCGTTGAAACACAAGATTGAATCATGTTTGATCATATTGAAGCTGAGACCCTATCGACTAAGGTAGCCTCGATGAGCACTTTCTGGAATTAATTTCCTCCGCATATTTTCTTCACCGGGTAGTTTAATTAGGGCAAGCAAAATGTTGTTATGGCTTAACCAAAAATTACCCAAAAAAGAAAAGGAAAATCTAAACATAGATCAATCAGTTTTTGTTATTAATTAAATTTTTCGCTTGATAATATGTTTTGATGTTGACAGGATCATGCAGTGATTATGACATGTTGATAACAACTGTTTGCTCTAGATTTAAATGGTAAAACTAGTCGAATGGTAAATATGAGTTGTGGTGGGCCCGTACTCTAGTACATCTTTAAAACATCTTGTCACTAGAGGCGTGTATTTGGTCCATGATAGATCCCAAAATTGAACTGGATCGACCTTATCTAGTTGATTCTGCTTCAATTCAAAGATTTACAAAAAGGTTTTGAACTAAGAATCGGTCTTGATGGGTAGACCCGTTAAACGGGTGAATTGGGTAGAATCATAGATGGTCCGATTCAAATTGATTCATTTAATCTGTTTATGACCTATTTATAGTAATGTAAAATTTTTGATCCATATCCAACCCAACTCATATTTAACCTATATTCAAATCATTTAACTAAACTTAAAAAAACTTATTTTTATGATTTAAAAAAAATGATATCGCTAAAATACTTTTATGCAATATAAATTTAATGGGCAATTTATATATATATATATATATATATATATATATATATATATATATATATTTTATTTAAAAAAAAAAAATGAATTTCTAATTATTTGTATTTTTAAAAAATCGATTTTTTTATTATTTTAATTTTTGAAAAATATAATTTTTAATTTTCTTTTTCTTTTTCTTTTTCTTTTTTTTGCTTTTTGTTTTTCTTCTTCTACGGTTAACTACCGGCTACAATGACGATTGGCGACCGCGAAACTTGAGCTCATCGGGTTCGCCCGACGTCGGCAAGCTCGAGGCTTGCTAGACGTCGCCGAGGCTTTCGTCTCGTCGGATTTGGGGAGCCTTGCACCTCATCGGACGTCGACAAGGCTTCCGCCTCGCTAGATTTGATGAGCTCAAGACTCGAGCCTCACTTGGTCGGTTGTCGGCTAGCTCGAGCCTCGCTTGCCCGGTCATCGGTTATTGCCATGCCGGCCACAGGCTAACAAAGGAGGAAGAAGAAAGAAAAAAAAGGAAAGAAAAAAAAAAAAAGAAAATAAAATTGATATATAAAAATTTTAGCAAAAAAATGTTTTTGTAAAGTTAAAGAGGGAAGAGATAGATTGTGAGGTTTTGGTTGAAAATAGGTTCTAAGTCCAACCCAATTAAGACCCAATTAAAATCAATTTATCTTAAGTCTTCAATTTTTAAACTCATTTAATTAGTTTCTTTCAAAAAGTAAGTGACCCAATCATAAATGGGTCATATATAAGTTAAGACTCATTTTACCATATTGACAGGGTAGGTTTTAAGTTTGTAACTTACTCCGAAACAATTCACTCCTACATGATATAAGCCGGTCTTGACAAGCTAAGTTCTACCTTTTAGTAACCTCTAATCTATCTTTAACTAGGTGAATGCTAGCACATTGAACAAACTTTTCGGGATATACATTGTTTGATATCCACCTCCTTCAAAGATATCAATTCTTTTAAGCTATTGATGGTTTACACACCACAATAATGCAGCTCAGGATACCATAGTTTTTTAATCATTTATGGATTGCTACTGGCGTATGTTAACTTCCATTTTGCTTGATTAAGGAGTGAGTTGGGCACTTTCCTTTGCTTTATATTTTTGTTTGTTTTCCATCCTACTTCTCGCCATTTTGTCCCTTTATTTATTTATTTTTGTTATAACTACTATTTGTCTCTGTTGTAAATTAGGGTTGTTTTGCTAAAGTTTGTCTTGTCAATAAATAAAAATATGAAACGAGAAAAATGGATTGATTGATTCATAGATAAACCTTGAAGCCAGACTAGATTGGCTTCATTTCAAGGTCTATAAGGTACGTTTTCCAAAAAAGTCTTTTTAGGGTCTATAAAGTTGGTTTCTAGTTCTAAAAATCAAGAGTCGGCCCCAATATGATAGGTTTTAAATTGTAAGTCTGAATTTGCTCACTTTAAAACAGCTCACCCCATGCTACCACCGGTTAATCACATTTCTCTCCCCCTTAATAGATACGATAAATCAAATTGTTAGACCATCATTCTAATACATAGTAGCTCATTATCTTATGCCTAATCTTTTCAACCAGGCATGAGAGAACCTGTAGATAATCCAAGGTTTATCTTCTGTTTCGTTTTGGAGAAGAGCAGAGAAACCTTCTGGGTTGGACCTCATCGTGAGGGTTTTTTGGGCAAAACATCGTTCACCATAAGAAGCCTAAATTGCTTGAACAGCACTTACTCATTTTTTCCCTCACGCTCGCTTAAGGATAAGAAAGTTTCCTCAACATAAGAGAAAGGACTACAAGATACGATTGGAGTCATGAATAAGTAGCACAGGGAAAGTATTCTGGTAAACTGAGGGGACTGTCGGTTCACAAAAATTCGTTGATGAAACGCCTAAACTTTCCCCCAAGGACAGCCGGGTTCATAACATGAATGATCATAAAACCTGCTTGACCGTACGGCTTAGACAAGGGTTCACTTACTGAGGATTGGAATTTTGTGTCATCATGGCATGCACCCATACATATGGTAGACACAGTTGTCGGTTGCATGTCCCAGACCGTCTGGCTTAGACAAGGGTTCACTTACTAAGGATTAGAATTTTGTGTAATCATAGCATGCACCCATATATATGGGAGACACAGCTGTCGGTTGCATGTCCCAAATGTACAAAGTAACGATGCTAATGCAGCTTCGTGCATGTATTAAATCTTGAAGAACACATCCACATCATATTTACTACTACATCGATTGCTCCAAATGTGATCATAGGCAGATGGTTGACAAATCAAGGAAAAGAAAAGGAGCATAAGGTATGCGGAATGTGATTTTATTTATCTTAAGGATAACCTTCACAGAATTCAGTCCCCAAATTCCCAAATTTTAATATATTCAACAAAACGAACAGAAAGCATCCGATTTCCCGAACTAACGACCAACTAGAACATTCCATTCTAAAACCAAAAAGCATGTCACATTAGATTGTGGCATCGCCCACAACCTTTTAACTTCAACTTTCTTAGGCATCAGCAAACCTGCGAAAGAAGTCAAGAGTTCAATGACAATATTGGCCAAAGAAATCGACTAAAGTATACAATAAGTGTAGAATGACCATCAAAATTTAAAGAGTACCCTAGCTCAGAGAGCTTCAGATGGGCTTCAGCATAGTCTGCAAAGAAGGCATCTTCATCCTAAATCAAAAGGAAAGTTCAATGAGCTCCAGCATACAACAGCACAGCAATTCTCGACAAGAGAAAAACACACACCGCAGCATATTTCTCAACAAGAGGGCGGAAAACAGGGTCAGCAAGAAGAGCCTTATCACTTGGCAGCTGAAGAAGTTCTTTCTTCTCTCCGCTCAACAATTCCCTAGTCAAAGATTCAAACAGTCACCGCATGAGCATGAAGTCGGCAATTACTTTATCCAACAATGGATTAAAAACGGGAAGATTAGAAGCCTCACTTGAAGTACGAGTTGTCGAATATGAGGGGATTTGCGGTCCAGGGTCCCTCAAATCCAGACCTCTCCTTGTGGCACCTTCCCTGTTATTGAGTGCCACCAAAAGAGCAAAGGAATGAACTCAATGCAATAATTGAATAATTGAATAATTACATCAGAACTTACAGAGCATATCACCAAGAAGGAGAATAAAACCAATATAATTTGTAGGCAAATAGGATGACATATAACTGCAACTTGCTACAAATAGTATCCTACTTAACAAAATCAGAATTCAAGAGAGGATCTAAGGTTTGAACACAAACCAGGGTATGGCCACCAGAGAGGGCCACAATATCCTTGTCAGAAAGGCCCATCTGAACACCAAACACTTGTCTCAAGTGGTCACAGCCTGCAAGAAATGTCGAAGACACGACGATAGATTAACATTCAATCAAGAATCTACAAGCATGAAGACAAAATACTGGAAATGCTAGACATAAAACTAACCCTTGGTAGCATCAGGAAGACGGCCCTCGGGAGGTGGTTGTGGTTTGTCCTGGATTTGGTGGAAAAATGTGAAAATATGCCAGATAAATAACAAAGTAGCAAGCATCACAATTAAAGCTAACAGACATTATGGCAAATTGCGAAGAAAGTATAAAAAAAGATGTGAACCGAGAGAAAGCAAAAGCTTCTAGGCCATTGACAGAGCACAAATCACAGTACAGCATCTGATCAGAAATCCATAGGGAGAGGCCTCACGTGGCTTACATAATCTCAAAGCATATCAGTAGATCTCTTGGAAATTTTCAGAAATCATTACAGCACTTATATGCTATGATGAAGAGGGAGCACAAGTGCCCAGGCTGGCACTACCAAGTTCAGCAAACCAAAACACACAACAGCGTAGCTTTAAAGTGAGCTGAAGAATACATACATACATATATATAGTGAAGTTTCCTGAAAGAAAGAACCTAAAAACAAGTGAATGGTTTTACTTCACCATCAGAAAGTCAATATATCACCCACGATTCCATGAAAGAAACATAAGATCCAAGTGATCAGGTTAAAGGGTTAAAAGAACAACAGTTGTAAATAATTTTAACATGCCTAATGAGAGAAGGCATCAAACCAGATACCATGTGACGACCAAACGTGTTTTGGTTAATATAATAACTATTTTCTGCTTGATATATTGTAGAATTGCACTGATCTTCATCAACCCTCTTCTGCTTCTAGACACATCGACATTGCAACTCTTGGAAACATAAATCATATCACATCTGTGTGTATATAGATCATATAGGAAAACATAGATCCTGCTACGATAAAAAAGAAAGCAAACAAGATCACCGACCGCTCTTCCGGGGTGAAAAGCAACTTCAGGTCCACCAGTAACTTCCACAGCAACGACGCCAGCCAGCTGTATCACATTGGACAACATCATCAAGTCAAGGTCATAAATGCATATCATTCGGCACAAAATGGCCGTCGACTGCTGCATATGAATGCTTTAAAGCCATCAAAACAACCCGATCGCAAGGCCCGCTCTTTCCTATGTCCGCATAGTTAAAAACGGAACAAAGAAACAGACCTGGTAGAAATCAGCATAAGTGATGACGGGGAACTGATCCTTGATCGGCTGCAAGAGCCTGACGGCAACGTCGAGCCCGCTGTTGGCCCCGTGGCTGAGCTCCGCGGCGTGCTTCATGGTCCCGAACGGGCCTCCGGTCTTCGTCTTCACATCGAAGGTACCGGCGGAGTGCCACCTGCACGACGCACACACACACACACCCACATAAACACCCAACGTCACACAAATCCTCGCACCAAGAGATCGCCAGTCAAAGAGAGAAACAGAGAGAGATCGTACGCGATACGGAGCATGAGCGGAGCGCAGCCCTTCTCAGCGATGAGGCCCCTCAGCTTCTTCTTGCATTTCTCGACAGCCTTCTTGTACTCCTCGCTCACGGTCGGGTAGGACTTCCCCATGATTCTTCCCCTGTAGCAAGCAATCCAAACCACGCAGAGTCTCAGATCGACGACACTCAAACGCGACGATACGCACGAATCCGGCCACAGACGAACGCAAACTCCACCGATCGGCGAGCGAGGACCGCGATCGAGAAACAGATCGAAACGCGAAATGCTAAAAAATCGACGGCGGAATCGGACGTACCTTGGATCGAGAAATGGATCCCCGCAAAAACCTATCCGAATCCTGGCCCAGGAGTATGGCAGAACAAGAGAGAGCACACGCTGGTCGGAGTCAAACGAATGAGGAGGGGAAAGAGGTTGTTAAATAAAGGGAGGCCCTCGGGACGGGAGAAAAGTCTTGAGCCGTTGGATGCCGGCCTGTATCCTGCGGTTGCAATAGGGTGAGAGAATGGACGGCCGAGGGCAATTCTAAAGAGCCAAGCGCGGGCGTTCCTGATTGGCCCCCCTCCCCCCGAGGCGACGTGGGACCTAGCAGACCGGTGAAAAAAGGAAAAACCAGGGGCTCCAAATCGTGTGGCCCCCACGCGGACGCTGCCATCTAAAACGGGTCGAACCGGATGGAGCAGGAAATCCGGGACGAGGGACGAGGGACGAGTTTTGGGAAATGGAATTATTAAGAAGGGGGCCGGCCAGAAATGGGAAAATGACTGGGTTGCCCTGGTCGGCTCGGATTAATCACCAAAGTGGGTTGCGTGGGTTGTTGGGATAATTACAAAAGTGGACATTAGAAGGGAACTCCCCAAAAGGCCATTTCCAGTGATTGATATGACTTTCCTTTTGAAGATTTCTTTCTCACTATGAATGGCCCAAATCCTTATCCGAGACTCTGTTAGTTTTTCAAAAACCAAATGATTTTGAAAATATATTTTTCAATATGATAGTGTACATTGCATATAAAAATAAATAAATAAAAATTATTTTCATCGCTTACGAAATATTTATACAAAATTGTTATCGATAATGAAAAATATCTTTCATTAGTTAATTATTTTAGCGGTACAAGTGATCATTTATAGGAAGGTAACTTTTCAAATCATCTGTTTTTTGATAAAAAAATAAATACCTTTTAATAATTGGGACATCTAGCTTTTTTTTAGGTGTATGTAGATTCAGCTTGTCTAGCATGTATAGTTGGTTGTGTTGAATGTTGATTTCCTATGAAATTAATTTACTAAATGTTTGCGGATTAAGTTTGCTTTTGCTCAAGACAGATTTGAATTTTGTTGCTTTTATTCATTATTACATTTGCTCTTTTATTTTTTTTTTTAAGCAAGAGTTCGATCAAATCAACATCTATGTCTACCCATACAAGCAAATTTGAAAGAAATTTCAACTTTGAACTTTTACCATCTTTAATACAAGTCTACCAAAAAGTATATGCGTGAATGTTATGTTTTCAAACTAAAGCATAAATTCCTTTTTGTCGATTGTTATTTGTTAAAATTTGTTTTCATATTCAAACTTATATGAGCTTCCAATCCGTAATCTACATTGTTTATGGGTAATAACCTCATACGTCACTTAATATGTCGTACCACATATAACAAAACTCAAATGCTTTCTCATCTAACTTGCAAGGGACATGTTTTCTACACATTGCCTAGAAATGAAAATACATGTCAAACTTGAAGTAATGTAGTGAATCAAATTTTAAAAATTGCTTATGCCTTGGCAACTTTACTCTTCCAACTCTTATATTTGAAGATTTCGAAGCTCTTTTTAATTGCTTTCATTAATGCAAAAAAAAGTTACTGAACGAAAATTCATTATTTCCTCCCAAATAAAGTTGGATTTGCTCCTTAATCATATAACGCGCGTTTAATATCCGTTATGGCAATACGGTAAAAATAGCGGCAGAGCCGGGGTCAATGTGGCTCCCATCGCAGGTCGCATCGTATCTCCCGGACGCTTTCCCCAAGCAAGTGTGAACGCGTTGAGATTTTGGAAGATTCTCTCGCGAGCAACGACCGCGACGTGTCTCGTTCGGGACCCCAAAACGAACCACTCTTTCCATTTATTGGTCGCAGGTTAATAAAAGTGACGCGCACAACGAGCCGAGCCAAATTAGTATTTTTATCAAACACGTCATACGCAAGCACACGAGAAAGATTGCCGCCCTTAATGGTCCCACTCGCGAAGAAATAATGACTCTCCCTTGTCACTTTCTCGCCGGTGGATCTCTCGTCAGTCGTCACCACCCCGGACCGTCGGCTTCACCGCAGGCTCCCGCGAGGCACCGCTCTACCTTTCAGCTCTGCACCGGCTGCCTCGTCCGCAAGATCGGCATGCTTGCTGCTTCAATCACTCCGTGATGCTCTTGGCGACCCGAGGCTTGTCTTCTCTGGCGTCCGTATTGCCTTCGACGTGGTGAAGTTCAGCGAGGACTACGGCCTAGAGCTGGAGATGTTGGTGGATTTGATGAAGCTGGCTGTGAATGAAACGAATCGGAGGGACGTTTGTGGGGAGATCAAGGGGGAGATCTAGAGATCCCCGGAAGACTTGTGCTGGTCAAGTGGGATTTTAAAAAAAAAAAAAATCAAATATTTTTAATCATATTTTAGATTGCATTGAACATATAGTGGGATTTTCTATGATTTGGAAGGGAAAAGTACAAAAATAAAAAAAGGTTAGAAGCGTATTGCGTTGGTATCAATTTAGTTTTTAACTTTTCATTTGAGCTACTTTAGTTTTAAAATCATTTTGTGTTAGTACTAATTTGATCCATCCGGTCAATTCAGGCAAGAAATCTTTGCCATGACACTGGCTATCCTTCTTGGCATAGCCGACGCTTGGATATTTTTTATGATATTTTTTCCTTTTATTCCCTTTTCTTTTAGTCGGCAGCCATGGGCAAAAAAGAAAAGGGAAAGAAAAAAGAAAGGAAAAAATGAAAAAAAAGAAAAATTATAAAAAATTATTACAAGCCATAAAAAAGAATCCACGTCGGTGCCAATTATGTTAGGGGTGTTAATGGGTCGGGTCGGGTTGGGTTTTGATGTTACCTGACCTAACCTGAAACATAAGGGTACATATTATGACCCCATCCGAAACACTAGACCCTCATCGAAAATTCGGGTTGGGTCGGGTTGGGTTTTTGGTTTTTTTCTTTTCACCTCCCTTTTCTTTGGGATTAGTTAAACCCAGCTTCTGCTTTCGCGTTCTCTGCTGCTTTGCGTGCGTGCATTTGGTTAGCTAAGGTGTAGCTCTCTTTAGGCGGGATGTAAATGTTAAAACAATGTCACCTGCAATATATTGAAAGAGAAAGCAACTTCTAAACTGTCTCTCCTCAGTCCTCTCCCTCTGGTTTGCATTGGAATGGGTTGGCTCCACCAGAGTAAAATTAGGTTCTCCTCAGGCCAGTCCGGAGCAAGCACAAATCAAAGCCTAGGAAAAACTCTAAGACAGCATTGTGGTCCTAATTAGCTACTGGGACGAGATAAGCCCCACCAATGACCTTTATTGAGAGGAGAAGAAAGAATGCACCGGCCACAAGAAAGGGACCACCAACAAAAGTGAAATCATAACACCCAGAAGATGTCGCCAATTTTTGCAATTTATCCCGGCAAGTGAAACAAGAACCTTTTAGCAGCTAGGATAGAACTTTTCAAGATTAGATGAAAAATACCAACTTTTTAGATGGGTTAAGAAATCCAAATCACTGGAAGGAAAAAGGAAAGCTAAAGTTGAATTACCTAGGTCACGACAGAACTAGCAAAACTAGCAAATCCGTTAATATGAACATGAGAATCCAAGATCACGATAGAGAAAGGATTACACAGCAAGTTCCCTCAACACTTACCAAATAAAAATGAACTAAGAAATTAGTCTGAAATGAATGCAAACAGGGTGACTTTATTCATGAAATGATTTTGAAGCTGCGTTATGCTAATAG
This sequence comes from Eucalyptus brandiana, assembly GCA_014182725.1. Lineage (NCBI taxonomy): Eukaryota > Viridiplantae > Streptophyta > Magnoliopsida > Myrtales > Myrtaceae > Eucalyptus > Eucalyptus brandiana. The sequence continues at coordinate 13,426,723 of CM024677.1, read as the reverse complement.
TTCAGTACGAGACAAAATGGGTAGTTGGGAATTGAAGTAAGATTTGATTCAATAATATTGTAATGTGACAGCAAAATCTACCAAAGCAGAAAACCCCAATCTTACCTTTTATTTCCTCTAATCCAGATTGTAGATGCACTCTGTTAAGCTTCCGACATCCTAGAGACATCCTTGCCAGAATCATAAGCCCTTATGAAATGGTCTTCAATGTCGTTCAATGCTTCCAAAAGCTCTCTACCCTTCTTAGGCATGTCAATCACTGTTAAGACCTTGTGCTCGCCCTGGCCCAAACAGCCGCCACCGCCTACCACCTTCACCATTTCAACCGAACCACTATCTTCCTTAGCCTCCCCTCCACTCACAACATTCTCTTCAACAACCACCACCTTTTTCTCTTCTTCAACCCCATTCTCTTCAGCTTCTTCCTCTTCTTCCAGCTTTGGTATTCCTTCCTGTTCCCTCAAAACCCTCAGATCATCCTCAGAGGTCTGCCTGTACGGTACCCACTTGAGTCATGAGTCATGACGTCCGGCCTCATGCCATAGAAGGGGTTGAAGAAGTCCCACCCAAAATCCCTAGGAGATGGCATGGGTGGTGGCATTTGCATATAAGAGTACCCGCAGGCTGGCTCTTGTTCTTCTGCGTTCACTCTCTTCTCAAGTCACTCTTTCCGCGATACAGAGCTAATCAGTGCTCGAAACGAAGAACAGCGCAGAGAATCCGCCGGTTCGCCGGCATTGCTTGAGGACTAACCTGCTCCTGCGAAGAGGACAGATCCGAACCCGCACCGTTCCAGAACCAGCTCGAGCACCAGCCACATTCTGAGCATCCAGGGGAAACAGATTCGGAACGACACCAAGAGACCTTCCTCGTTCGAGAGCGAGATCAGATCGAGAGGAACCCCGGGCTGAAACTCCCCACGCGTGATTCAGAGCGCTTGACCGGCCCCAGCTCTGTCCTTTACCAACGAGATCAGATCGAGAGGAATCCTAGAATGCGAGGAGCAAAGAAGAGGGCGGTGGCAGAATCGACAACACAGCGTAGTTGTCAACAGCAACGGCGACAACGGCGGAGTTGACAAGCGGAGAAGTGAAGAGTCATGTTTGGATTTGGCGCTTTGGGTGAACAATAATGAATAATGTGTTCGGGCCGAACAATATTTCAATCATAACCCGATCCAAAACATGTTTGTTTTCTTATTTCATAATAATTACTCGAACAATTTTAATACCCGAAACATGTACTCAACTTGTTTCGTGTTTGAGTCATGTTCGGATCGGGTCGGGTCGGGTTTTTGGACATCCCTAAATCGTATAATGTAAATGGTCGGGGTTTACTTTAGCAATTGCCAGCCTAATTGATATAAATATAATAAGTTTATAACTTTTTTTATTACTTTTCTTGATTTGAAGGATATTTGAAAAATTTCCAATCTCGCTTTACCTTATTAAATTTCAATCCGAATCCAAACGGTCAAATGCTCGGTATCCATGACGTAGCTAATTAGAGTGAACGAGATGCTCAGTATGTTAAAGTTTTTCTTTTTCTTTATTTCGTTTCGCTTCTTATTTAATTGGAATTGAACCTACCATCGTCCATCAAACTAGGGCCTTTTACATCAAGAAGCGACAAGAGGCCATGGTGGTGCTGAAGAGAAAACAATCACGAACATCCCCCGCTTGGGAGGAAACTTTCATTGCCTGTAGAACTCCCAAAATCCCCGGAAATGATTTCGACCAGAAAAAAATCTCAGATCCACTTCAAGCAGAAAACACCGTCGATGCATTATTGTCGTTATGTTATAACCCATCCATCTTAATCTCAAGATAAAAAACCCATTCGTTCCCTTACCAAATACATTTGTTACAAGATTTCACGGCAGAATCATCCAATCATATAATCAATGTAGTTTCATTTGTTGCTTTCGAGATCTACTTAAGTTTCATTTGTTGTTATGCAATATCCCTAAAATTCAAAATCAAAGTCAAACTAAGAAACACCGGCATTATGTAGGTATCCTCTACTATTGCTGAAACGCGAAGCAAATTATCCTGTCTTAGACCATCTTGACATTGGCATGAAAGAAAGGAGATTGCGAATTGAAGAATCGCATCATCCACTCGTTTGTTATTGGGAAAACAGCGTGGCCAAGACTCATCACAAAGGATGCTATGAGTAAAAATAGGAAAATTACCCAAAAAAAAATTATAAATTTATCATACGAATGCTAATTCAGTTATAAATATTTCAATTTGAATAACTTAGTTTGCAACCTTTTAACAATTTGTCAATGCAGTTATTTTCGACTAATTTTCGATGTCGATTGTCTTTTGTAATACGACTGGCGCTTTAAAAAAAATTAAATTTTGTTTTATCTTTTTATTGTGCTCAACGAGGGTTGTGGCTCTTTGCCTAGGAATAGGCCGTGAGGGTTGAGCCCTCGTTTGATCTAGCAAGGGGTTGGGCAAGGGCTTGCATAACGGCCGGCTAAATGAAAAAAGAAAATAAAAATTTTTCTCAAAAATTGTAAAAATTGTCCACGTTAGCTTCAATTGCATTATGTAAGATGGCCAACCCTAGCAATTTTAAACTAAAATTGGCTGAAAGGACTACATTGAAAAATTATCAAAGGTTCAAAACTAAATTGACATATGTACAATAAGCTTAGGATTTTTTTTTTAAATAGTAATTTCTCCTTTGGAAATGCATGGACGATATGTGCTATTGGCTTATTCAAATTCTACGATTTTTTTTGAAATATGGTTTTAGGATCCTAAGATGTCAGTCATCCGTTAAACGCGCGCTATGTTGTTAATGGCCTCTTATGAAGCAGCTTGCCATGGCAATGGAGGGACTAGTGTTTTAGGTTCACTGTTGCAGTGAATATCGCAAGGAAGTGGCAGTGTGAGGTTCGTGAAAGCACCCATTTACTTGAAATTTTCATGTTCTGTAGTTTTGTCTTGTTTTTTCCTTTCTTTCTTTTTTTTTTCTTTAAAAAAAAACTTTTTCCAATTGATAACCCTCCATTTCCATGACTGTGTTTCAAAAATGCTACATTGGACAACATAATTGGTGACGTGGAGTCTCGTTATCGAAGGTCCTATGTGGCATGTTGATGTAGATAATTTTACTCAAAATGCGTGTTATGTAATAAAATTACGAACTAATGTTTTTGATTATATTAACAAAATTGATAAATTTAAGATTGAATCCATATGATGATCTAGGAAATTGATAATTATCCCCACAGTTTTTCTTTTTCATTTCTTTTTTTTTTCAGCCGTGCATCAGACATTCCTCTTTTTAGGCTGCGTTGGTTAAGATAAACTCAAATTAGAAATCCTTTTGATCATGAAAAGTGTCGTCACATATTAGGCGCGCTTGGCATGGAGTTGAAATTCTATGCGCCAAACCGTCGCGAAGTCTAACAAATTTACCAAAACCCCGACTCCCAAAATCTTCCGGAAGGCCTCCACTTTGTTCTTACCCTCGCGATCCGTGCCGTGACTGCCTCGCATCCTCCACCAATCCAACCTCTCGTCCTTCAGGATTTTTTTTTTCTTTTTTTGGGTCTGAAATATAGGGATTTCATTCAAGTAGAAAAGGTCTAAAAAATATTGAGGAGGTGAAACAACCCAATTCATAGGAAAAGAATTGCGTCCATAGGCGTTGGCGGCTCAGTCCGCGATAAAGAGAGGCCTCGAAGGGGGTTTTTGAAGCATCTTTGATGAACCTGGTAGGCGAGCGGAGGCTCTTGATGATGTTGTCCATTAGGACGAAGATGGTGTTGCGATGATTGGCATTGATGATAGAGGCGGTAGGATTTGGCAATGAGGAGGTTGTGGAGGATGGCGGCAAGCGACTAAATGGCGGAACTCGGGGTGGAGGTGAACTGGATGCGGTGTCGGAAGTGGTCATGCAACATGCAATATCTAGACAAATCCGGATTATATCCCACCCGAAGGTGGGAATTATTTTTTAATCTGGATTATATATGTACATATCCAGATTTTGAGTTGTCCCGGATAATACATTATCCTATCTAATGTTATATATGTCCATCATATAGAGCCAATGGGGAAAAGGTACCAAAAAAAGTCATAAATCTATAGCATTTGTATCAATTCATTTCTAAACTTTTTCTTTGAATCAATTTAATCATAAACATTTTAACATTGATACCAATTTAGTTTATCCAACCACATTTGGTTGGCTAGCGTTGAAGCCGGCCGGTCAAGGAACGCTAAGGTGACAATTTCAATTTTTTTGTTTGTTTTTTTTTTCTTTTCTTCTTTTTTTTAATAATATTTTTCATTTTTCATTTTTCCTTTCCCCTCTTCCTCTTGGCCTTCTTCTTCAACAGTGGTTAGTAAGCCTCTGGTGGCTTGCTGTCCACTGGGCAAGGGCCACGAAGCCTTGCCAAAGAGGCTCTTCGGCCACTATAAAGAATCCAAGGAAGAAGAAGAGAAAAAGAAAAAAATAAATAAAAATTGTCACGTAGGCGTTCTTTGGTTGGCCGGCGTCCATGTCAGCGTTGGCCGGTCAAATTTGGCCGGATGGATTAAATTAATACTAATGTGAAAAGATTTTGATTAAATTAGTTCAATTGAAATATTTATAACTAAATTTGTACCAATGCTATAGATTTATAATTTTTTTGATACTTTTCTTGAGCCAATGGTATTGCAAAATTACTCCCAATGGTCACAGATTATTTCCCATGCAACGACAAGGGAAGGTCATTTTTTTAAAAAATTTTTTAATTTTTTTTTAAATTTTAGTTTTTATTTTTAATATCTCTGAATCTTTCGATATGAAGAAAGAACGACCTTCTTTTTATAGTCTGACCGTGTGAATTTACACGATGAAAGATCCTCGTAGAACAAAGTAGCCATGAACGATCCTAATATAGAATAAGCCAATTTCAAATAAAATTTCTCATTTATGTATAAATCCATCCATTTGTTGCATAGTATAATTTCCTACTATGAAAACGGAGACAAATAGAACTCTTTAAAGCAACAATCTCAGGTAATATCTCTTATTTTTAAGCCGTGATTAAGGTAAGTAGAAGATTAATTTGATATTAAACTAAACTATAGACCGAACGAAACTATCAGCGTAGAAAAAGTTGCACTGGAATCCACTGAATAGTGAAAAGGAGATAAAAACATAAAGAAAATATTGAAAAATAAAGTTATGGTCAAATTCGATAACTAGAGTAGAAAATGTTAAGTTTATTTACAAGATAGATTAAGGCCCTATTTGGTTTAGCTTTGGGAATGAGTTTGGGACTTTAAAGTCTCTTGGCCAAATGCAAACAGGTTTGGTTCAATTTTTTGGGTGACTTTAGCAAAATGTAATTGCATCTCCAAAAGACCCTAAGGGTCCTTAGTCCAAAGCAGGTCTAGAGGTCCTTTGGTCAGTGTTCACTTCGAGGTTACTGTTCATCTGCGAGGAAAACCAACGCATGGAGGCCGATGACCGCCGGCTAAGGGGTCGCGCGCACCAACGACGCGCCGGCGACCGTCGCCGAACCTCAGGTGATGCTTGAGTCGCTTGACCTAGGCAATTGATGGCCTGAATCGTGTGACCCAGGCAGCCGCCTAACCCTAGTGACCATCGCCTAGGGTCACCTGACCTCTAGAAGCCGTCCGGGGGCCAGATCTGGCCATTCGGTTGCCAAATCTGGCTGTCCGGTGGCCGGACTTAAAAAAAAAATACAAATATTTTTTTTGTTTTTTTAATTTAATAAAAGTTATTTACAAATGCAAATTTTACCAAACGGTATTTTGGTCAAAGTTATATATCAATACAAATTTTACCAAATGATATTTGCATTTTGGAAAACCCCATTCACCCAGAGGTATTTGTATTCTTGCAAATGCATTCCCCAAAAGCCGAACCAAACGGGCCCTAAGTCTTTGTCCACGTGGAATTGCTGCAACGATTACGAGCCTTTTACATCGGAGAGGGACCAAACTGATAGAAAGCCCCATGAGAAGGGCCACTCGAGCTATTAATTAGCAGTCCCGCTCCCCTCTTGCCAAAAGGTCCATGAGAAGGGCCACTTACGTAAATGGTAGGTTTCCGGTATCCTTCTATTTTCATTTATGCATGAAGGATGCAAGATTGCAGAAAAGGACAGTGCATGGCCTAGTACTGCTAGCGAAGTCCCGGGATCGGTTCTTCAAATCGTCACTTTCTTCATTTTGCTTAGTTTTGCGGGTTGGGCAACGTAATGATGATAACGAGCCGGAGTTTAGACGTATCTTGGACCATCCCAAGGGAATTACCGTGCCATTTTTTTCGTGCATTCAGACGATTGGCTATGGTAGTTTAAATGAGATAATCTAACCGGAGCATCCGATATCTTGTAAGACCATTTCACCAAGATAGGCAAGCCTTCTTAGTTTGGATGAGAACTGATTGGCTCTTCATATCGTCACTTTCTTTGTTTTGCTTAGTTTTATGGCTCGGGCAGCATAATAATGATAACGAGATAGAGTTTAGATCATAGATCACAGTCAATTATTTTACACTTTTCTTTACACTCCGTCCCATCTTTTTACTTGTGAAAATTTAACTACGGAGGTAAATGGGATAAAAAAGATTTGAATTATTATGTGAGATTTAGTGGGACAATAGTGAACTATTTTAAAAGTTTGAATTGCTAGATAAGTATGTGATTTATTGTTCTATTGTGGACATATCTTGACCCGTCCATGGGGCTTACTGTGCCATTTGTGCTTTCGGATGATTGGTCATGGTATATTAAATGAGATGACCTAACCGGAGTATCCGGCATCTTGTAAGGCTATTTTTTTTTTTTTGTCTCAAACGAGATAGGTAAGCCTTCCTGGTTGGATGAGAGCTGATTGGTGGGGTGTCAAACTTGTCCTTTGGCAATAATAGATTTTCTAACGTCGTGAGCTGTCCTTTTGGCAACAATAAAGGGCTGTCGAAACCAGTGCGGGCATCCCCGCTATGAGGAAGCACAGAGGCTCTCTGGGATAACCCGACAAGTTCACTCAAAGAGTTGAAGATGGAAAGCTCGGGCTCAGGCCAAGCCAAATGCATCGCCGGCAGCAGCAGAGAGGCCGAACTAAAACCCTGCAATGCCGAGAGTAAACGAGCTGGTTGGGCTACATTCCCGTTCATCACAGGTCTCTCTCTCTCTCTCTCTCTCTCTCTCTCTCCCCCCTGAGTAAAACTAGTTTGATTGGGGCGAACGTCTGAACTGTGTCGGCTGCCATGATGGACCAGGAGCGGCGGCCTTGTTGAGCGTGGGCGCAACCGGATGGATGACGAACTTGATTGTGTACTTGATCAAAGAGTTCGATGTGAACCGGATCGATGCAGCGCAGGTTTTCAACGTGATCAATGGCTGCTTCTGTCTCCTCCCGATTCTTGGCGCGGTCATAGCCGACTCCGTCCTGGGATGCTTCTTGGTCGCCTCCTTTTCTTCCTTCGTAGCCTCGATGGTATGATGGCATCTCAACCTCGCGATCTTGCTGTTCACAGCTTCTCTTTCAACTGCCAAATTAGACGGTGTTTGATAGTAGTGGGCTAATTGCAAGTAATATAATACTATAGTGTGTTTGTTTTAGAGGAAATTTTGTGATAAGAGAAAATATTTTCTGAAAATTCATTTTCTAGGAGAATGTTCTTTTTCAGATAAGGAAATTCATTTTTTTAAAAAAACTTTAAGTATGTATTTTTTTTTTTTAACATAAATGATTTTTCTCATTTTCAGCAAATCAAACACATCAAAGTTCAGAATATTCTTTTACTCAAACAAACCCACACCATACCATCACATGGTTTTCATAGTGAACTGATCAAGAACATTAAATAAGAAACGAAATAATAATAAAAATCTCAGTAACAAACTGTCAGTCTGTCACTCCAGCAATCTTTATTGTTTTCCAACGTTGAAAACATTGAGATTGCTGAAGGGCACACATCTCCAGGGCTCCCTAGCAAGTAGCAAATAAGTCTTCCTGAGAATCTCGTCTCTGATGAATTTTAAAGTGGGTTTGCTCACGACCGATCAGTAGCATTATTTTTGGCCAACTTGCCGCTTGCAGGGTATAGTTCTTTTATCCTTAACGGCGACGCTTAATTCATTGCGGCCCGAGCCGTGTGGAAACGGATCAAGCTCGTGCAAAGCCCCATCTAACCTTCAACTCGGCGTGCTCTACACAGGGATAGTCCTAGCGACACTCGGGGCGTCCGGAGTGAGGTTCACCATGGCAACATTAGGGGCGAACCAGTTCGAAAGCCAAAAGGATCAATCGACTTTCTTCAATTGGTTCTTCTTTGCACAATACGCCGGTTACGTCCTAAGCAGCACGCTGATCATTTATGTCGAGGACAGCGTGAGTTGGGCCTTTGGGTTTTGGCTATGTGTTGCTGCAAACTTCATTGGGCTCGCAGTTCTTGTAGCCGGAAATCGGTATTATCGCCACGAGACACCTCAGGGGAGTCCATTACTGAGCTTAGCTCGTGTCCTTGTTTCTAGTTTACGGAAACGGAAGCTTCAGCTCACACCGGACAGCAATGATTTCTATTACGGCCGAGATGGACAGAATAAGGAGGTGGACGTACCTCCTAAAACGAACTTCAGGTACCTACAAGCGAGAGTGCGGAGTTTAATACTATTTCTACATTGTGCTAAGACTTCTTCCTTTAAATGACGCGACAGTATACGTGCCATCGATCGATGAATGCTATATTCCCAAATAGATAGGACCGACAATCACGATGCCTAGCCGTAATCTCACTGGGTTAATTTAGTGGTTAAGGAGCAGAGATGTGTGTGTAACTTAGGCATATAACACCAGTTTGATTCCTCATCTTTCAAGTGGAAACAGTCTGAAATATGAACCGCCCGCCTAGGCTTGGACTCGAGCCAGCTAATGAAACTTGGACTTCCTAGTCATTACGTAAAAAACGGGAAGAAAGTTGGATGCATACGAATAGCCCAATAAACGTGTGCATGTCCTTTTGTATGAGAACATCAAGTTACACTCATGTGCATGCTTTACTTTCCCTCGTTCGTCTTCGGATGCAAATGAATATCGATCGGTGAAATCAAGCTATCAGGAAATATGATGTTACAGGTAATTCACAACTACAAGTGACGGCAGTCGATTCCTTTTCCGTTTCGCAGGTTCTTGAATCGTGCTGCTGTGAAAACTCATGGGGACACCAAGTCCGACAACTCCATCGCCAAGCCTTGGAGGCTGTGCACGGTGCAGCAAGTGGAGGACCTAAAATCCGTGATCAAAGTGTTACCACTGTGGTCAAGCACCATCTTCCTGAGCATCCCGATCGCTGTCCAAAACAGCATGACAGTCCTCCAAGCCTTAACCATGGACCGCCACCTAGGACCCCATTTCACGATCCCGGCCGGTTCAATCATCGTCATGGTCATGATCTCCACCGTGGTCTCTCTCGCTTTGATTGATCGCTTTCGATCCTCATTCCCGCTGTGGAAAAAGCTGACCGGTTCACCTCCAACAGTATTCCACAGGATCGGTACGGGTCATCTCCTGAATGTGCTCGGCATGATTGTATCGGCACTAATAGAGTCACGCAGGCTCAGGACATCCCATCTCCACCATCTTCAGAACGTTTACGATCATACAGTCCCGATGTCTGTGCTGTGGCTATTTCCTCAACTGATTCTGGTAGGGATTGGGGAAGCATTCCATTTTCCGGGACAAGTGTTGCTGTACTTCCGAGAATTCCCGGCGAACTTAAGCAACAGCGCGACCGCAATGGTGTCAGCGGTGATTGGGATATCTTTTTATTTGAGCACCGTGTTGGTCGATCTGGTTCGAAGGAGCACGGGGTGGTTGCCGGACAACTTGAACGACGGGAGGTTGGATTGTATGTATTGGTTGCTTGCTGGGGTTGGGATGGCAAATTTCGGGTATTATCTCGTATGCGCAAAGTTGTACAAGGGAAAAGATGGGAGTTCTAGTTCGAATCTTCCATTGAGAAATGATGCTGGCGAAAAAGAATGAGGTCCTAAATACGTTTGTCCATGCATGCTGGCGCTGGGATTAGTCTATGTACATTTCTTGTCTAGTTAGACAAAAATGCTGTTAATTTGAATGCCCGCTTCTTCGTGGAAGACTTTCTCAATAAAAATATGTGTTTGTGCATATCTATTATATCTAAGTTAAAAGCAAGAGCTGCGAGAGAAAGTTCGCTCCTTTGCTTGCCATTTGGCATTTAACTTTGTTTCTGTAATTGCTACATGGCAAGATACTTAGTATTATTTTGCCATGTGGCCTATGTTCGACTAATAAGCATCAGCTTATTTATTTATTTAGCATGTTTAAATTTTTCTCTCTTAATGAGTTTAATCAAACTATGAAATTTTCAAATTTATTCGTAAGGTTATGGTCTGTTTGCTATTTCCAAATCTCTATATATTATTAGTTTAAATGTAAAAAAGTACATAAAGAGAAGTATTGTGTCACTCAATTATAGAAAAACTCTTCTAATAAAAAAATCATTTAATTTAAAACTTAGCAAAATGCAATGAACGATATATTTTATTACTTGGCAAATTATTGCGAATTTTAAGTATAATGTAGTTGATTTAAGGCTTAAGCAGCGCAAATCGGTGAATGGATGTCCTGCTTTCGATTGTAAGAAAATTAAACAGAATGTATGATCCTGTTACCTTAACGTTACCATTGAACTTTTAAACTTGCAATGAGATTACAGAACATAAAATTAAACTTCATCTAAACATAACACGTTCGCATTTATTAAGAGTTTGAAGCAATCATTGAAATGATTTTTCACGAAATTTTCAAAGGTGAATCACTCAAACGAAAACTAATGAACTACGAAGCCAAAGACTTAACATGACTCTCCCAAATCCTACCGATCGCAACTTAGTATTAATTTAATAAGGAATTATTTTACCTTTTGTTAGGGTCGATTAGACACCCAAGCAGAGCATGGGAGAACACTTCATTTATGTGAACTAGAAATTCAATAGATTCGGAAACTTAATTATGTCAAATTAATTTATTACCCTTTAAACTCACCTGCATTTCTTCCGTTTTTGGAGATGGAAGAACCCAAATACTTAACATACGATCTAATGACGGGAAAACCAAGAATGGATAGACGAACAATATTCTCTATCCATGCTATGCCAAAAATAAGTATTGGTTATTGATCGAATGAGGTACTTAAGATTTTAGAAATTTTCCAATTGAGTCTCTAGCTTGCAATTGTTGGAATTCAAGTGTCGGAAATCCGACGAGGCTCCCATGTGTAACATTTGGCCATCCACCACGTGTTGTTTTTGACACTTAAATTCCACTACGACAAGTTCAAGACTGTTACATTTTTAAAATCTAAAATCCTCAATAAAGGGCCATGCATTCTTTAAAGGGATAAGGGTACCATTGGTCCTTGAACTTTGCAAAATGTTTAAGGCTAATACCATAAAAAATTTCAAATTGGTACATATGAGTTACATTTACCTTAAACTAATTCTTATGTTACAAAAAATCTCAAACTAGTACAATTATATCACATTTACATAAATTAATTTTCAGGTCACAAAGAAATCACCAAAATCAAAATCTCTAATTTTGCCCTAAGTGTCACACCCCAACTCTACAAGAACATTGGCAACTTGCTATCGAAATATATACATCCATATATTTGATACAAGAGTCATCTAGTTTCAAGATTAGAGTTATAATCTTGCAAAAGGATATGTACATCTTTATTTAACAACCAAACTCATAAGTTCATCTTAGACATAAGCAACTCACACCAAAATTTCACTATCAAAGTGTCCTATTGGTAACGTAAAATGCTCTCGACCAATTTGTGGCTAACTGAAAAACCTAAAAATTAAGTAAGATAAATAGAATAAGCAACTAAAGTCTAGTGAGTAGTTCATTTGTTCTAAGCAGATCGAAATTCACTATACATCTTTATAAAAAGATATTATACTCATCAATTCTAAATCCAGTATACGATATATGTAAAATATCAAAAGTGATTATATCTTTTCAACAAAACTTTTTACATATCAAATCAATCAATAATAACAGATTAATGATCAATAATTTATTCCATTGATCAATCTATTAAATCAAATCAAAGTTCCATTCCATCAACCAATTTAATGCTCAATACCCCCTTGGTCATACTTGACTGAGTTTCCCCTTTGATTAGGTCTCCACCTCTATCAAGTAATGGTTTGGTTTAGAAAATTATTCTGATAATAGTATGCATACTTACATCTTAATGGGTTCTAATCATAACGACATGAGCGTAATCCACTAACACCATTTTCTAATAACCCACAAATCAAATCTAAATTTCATCTAAAAAAATGAGGTTTTACTGACCAAAACATATAACTTTTTATGATTCAATTTATAATAGACTACCTTTTATAATCTATATTCATAAATCAGAAACTTTTCATAATTCTTTCGTAAAAGGTTTTACAAATTAATTGTAGGCAATCGGCTCAACCTACAATCAAAGGATTTTTTGCCAATTCAAATGGATAAAATGGTAATGAATGCTCCATCTAATTTTATGCATTTAATAAGGCCCAAGCACCATTGTTTCTTTTTAAAGGAATATCAAACCATGTGATAGACATGATTTTTACAAAACTAAAGAAAAGATATTTATGAATTACTTGGGAAAGCTAAAAAAACTAACCAACGAAGGCTACTCGTCAAACTCGTATTCCTATCAATTAATTGAAAAATAATATCAAAATCAAGTAACAAACTACCATAACTACTACTTGATTAAACTTAGCTTATTTGCCCATAGTATGACTTCTACGCTCTAACGAAGAAACTCTTTTATAGTGAATATTTACCTTTGTTTGTTAACGCCTAATTTTAAAAATCATTTTTGATCAAAGCATAATTCAAATTTGATTTTTGTCAAATCCCAAAAGCTTCAGAACTCCCTAAATGATCATTTTCACAAAACCGATAACAACTCATCAATCAAATTTCATAGTTCAAAACTCTCATTACTTCAAATTTATAACTTTACTTCAAAAATTACTTCAATTAGATGAATAATGAGTTTGATTATTTACCGAGCGGTGCAAAATGGAACTAATTCAATTTTGATGCAGCTTGTATTCAATACCAACCCGTTTAACCAAGAAGATTTGCGAGCATTTAAGATTGGCAATAGTCTCATCGAAAGGCCCCCCATCAATAAGGCTTCATCTTTGACTTTTTCATAAAGACTTATCATTTCCATGTATCAAAGCTTACATCAAGACTTTTTGGGAGAACTACAAGCACTGGAAATGTTCTACATTCAATAGCTTTTAGTTTCTATGTAAGTTATAGTTTATAGGTTTGACTTTAGTCTTTTGCTCTTCTTTTGTATTTCTATAAAAGGTTGTCGAACTTTTGTAAATTGCAGATCGAATTTGATTAATGAAAACTTACTTAATGCAATTATCTTGAACTTTGAAGAGTCCAAACCCTTTGAAAAACCTAGAAGAGTTTTCACTCTATCCTTGAAGAATCGGGACTTTTAAAGCTTGCATTCTTGAAAAGTTGTACACATCGATCTTAAAGAATCGATGCCATTTCAACTTCCTTGGAGGCCTAACAACCGTTGAAGTTTCCATCATTTTCTTCTTTTTGTCCATTCCCATTTCACCCACTTTTATCAACATTTGACAAGTTTATAGTGCTTATTTGAGAAAACTCAAAACATGAAAGTTGTAGATCTTTGAGTGTCTGTTCTTTTCACTTTAAAATCAGGTCATTTTGATCTAAATCGACAAAATTATACCCATTTTCCCGAGCTTGCGTAGAACAAAAATTCCTACTCCACTTTGATGACTAAGGACGTGTTTGGTAATTATTTTGTTCTCAGAAATAATTTCTAATAAAAATGATTATTTTTTATTTTGCTTTCGGAAACAATTTCTAAGCATTTTAAGGTTTTGGTAATTGTCCAAAATTCTATTTCTGGAATAGAATTGCGTTTGGCACCGTTCTCAAAATTTCTATTCCAAACCATTTTCTTTTAATTTTTTAATAACTTTATAATTTTTTCCGTTTTTTCTTTTCTTCATTTTTTCCCCTTCTTCTTCTTCAACCTTTGGTTGGTCACTGGCCTCATCAAAGCGTTGCTGAGCCCTCAGCGAAGCAGTGCCTCACTAGCCCACCGCGAGGTCAACATCGCCTTGGCAGTGAGGCCGATCTCATGGTGGCCTAGCGAGGTCGAGCCCCGCTAACGGTTAGGCGAGCTCAGCCTCACTAGATTTGGCCGAGGTTGAGCCTTGCTCGGCCATGGCTCGGCCAAGCCTTGCCCGACGAGGTGAGGCTCGCCAGACCTCACCTTGGCTTGGCGAGCCTTTGGCGAGGTCGCCAAACCTCATTCGATTGGTCAGCGACGATTGGCGGCGGTGGACAGCAATGGTAGCAGCGGCGACATAAGTGGAAGAAGAAGAGAGAAGGAAGAATAACAAGAAGAAAAGAAAAGAGAAAATATGAGTTGGCTTGATTTTGGAATTGTTTTTAAGAATAAAGAATCAACTTTTTTTTTACTTCTCAATCTTATTCCAAATCTATTCTTGGGAACAAAAAATTTAACAAATGAATTTCTATTAAAATCTACTCTCGAGAGCGAAAAAAATAGAAATTTTCACCGTTTGGTAAGTTGCCCAATGCACCCTAAGTTTTTGTGCGTGTAAGTCATTCTCCCGATCCATCGTCTAAGTAGTGGACTTTGGGCTACATTAGGTTTGATGAGGTCCCCGTAACGTGTGTGTGCAAGCGTTCTATCTCCTCTCTTTTCCCTTCCTCGGTTTCATCACTGCTAAATTTTCTTTCTTTCTTTTTTCCCCCTTTTATGCTCATCTACATCATTGTTAAAAGAGAATGAGAGTGGGTTGGGGCTTGGGCTTTAGAAAACATGGGCTCGGTTTTTGTTGGGCCCATCTATAACACTAAAAGCTCCATTGAATTTCAAAAATCTGCTCATATCCCTAATATTTATGGTATGAAAATTAGTTTGGGGTGCATCTAGTATCTAGTGCAAATGTGTCAATTTAAAATTCTTGGCGATTTAAACCACATGTTATCTTTTCCCAATTGAGTCCTTGAATTTTATGGTTTTTTTTTCCTTACATTGGTCCTTCGGCTAAATATGCAAACAAAATTGATGACATAGACTGCCATTCCCGCGGTGATTGCATTAATTAATGGTATTATGGCTTTTTTTCCTCCATTACAAAGCCTGACACTATTGGGGGTAATTGCAGATAATATGATAATCAGAATTTGTAAGTCCTTTTTCATGAAGATTTTGTAAATAATCACATATTTTTCACAGCGAACTGATCAAGAACATCAACCAAAAAGAACATTCAGGATCAAACTAAAAACACCCGCTTTCCAAGGAATCTTTATCCTTTTTCAGTGTTAGGGGTCCTCGGGCCCTTGCAAATAAGTCTTACTGAGTATCTTGTTCTCATTGAATTATTGAACTGCGTCCAGAAGAGCTGATTGATCAGTGGTTTATCATTTTTGCTTCGGCCAACTTGCCACCTGCAGGTGTTATTCTTTCATCCCTAACAGCAACACTTAGTTCGTTGAGACCCGAGCCGTGCGAAAGCAACTCAAGCTCGTGCAAAGCCTCATCAAACTTTCAATTCAGCGTGCCTCGCACAGGAATTGCTCTAGCTGCCCTTGGACCGTCCGGAGCGAAGTTCACCACCGCAACATGATTCTTTTTCTTTTCCTGGATTGAGAGCCAAAAGGATTAATCCACTTTTCTTCAACTGGTTCTTCTTCCCGCGATTCGCTGGTATGAACCTTCCACGTGGGAAACTGGTATTGTCGCCACTGAACTTAGGTCGTGTTCTCGTCGCTAGTCTTCGAAAATGGAAGCTCCCGCTCCCACTGTGTAGTGATGAGTGCTATTACAGCTGACATGGACAGAACAGGGAGGTGGACGTACCAAAAAAGAACTTCAGGTACGTACAAGCTAGAGGTGGAATAACTATTTCTACATAAAATGAAATGTTTGATAAGACATCTCCACTACATGATGCAACAATATACATGGCATTGACGGATGAATGTTATGTCTTCCCCGATAGATAAGACTGAACCGACAATCACGGTAGCTAGACATGATCTAATTAGGTTTGTTTAGAGGTTTAAAGAACAGAGATACGTGTGTAGAATAGGCAAGCGACACTAATATTAACTCCTTGTCCATCAAGAGTAAACAATCCGATATTTGAGCAACTCACCTTGACTTAGACACGAATTTTGCATAGCCCGTGAGGCGTTCTGATGTTTACCTAGCTAAGTACAAACTTTGGACTTATTCCTTAAAAAACAAAGAAAGGTGGCTGCATACAAAATATCAATAAATGTGCGCAAGTCATTTCAAATGAGAGCATCTCATGGATATCATGCGATACTGATCGGGAAAATGCAGCCATCATGGCATAAGATGTCAAAGGAAATGCACTATTTAAACCGTGATGCGAGCCCATTCTATCCCTTTCACAGATTCTTCAACCACGCTGCTGGGGAAACAGTTGGCAACGCCAAGTTCAACGAGATGTTGATCCGAAACCTTGGAGGCTATGCGCGGTGCAACAAGTGGAGGACCTAAACACGGTGATCAACATTTTACAACTGTAGTCCAGTGTCATATTCCTCAGCACCCCAATCGCTGTCCAAAACAGCATGACAGCCGTCAAGGCCCTCCAAGGACTGCCGCTTAGGACCCTATTTCACGATCCCTGCCGGTTCATTCCTCGACACGATCACGATCTCTGCCTTGGTCTCTCTTGCTTTGATCAATCGCTTTCGCTTCCTATTTCCGCTGTGGCAAAAGCTGACCAGTTTACCTCCAACAGTGTTTCCCAGAATTGGTGAAGGTCATCATCTTAGCGAGCCTGGGATGACTGTATCGGCAATAGTTGAATCACTAAGGCTAAAAAATGTCAACAGCTTTACAGGTGAAATGTCTACGCTGTGGCTATTTCCTCATCTGATTCTGGTACGTATGGATGAAGCGTTTCATCTTCCGCGACAAGTTTCTTTGTACTTCTGCTCCAGCAAACTTAGGAAGAGCGCAACTGCGATGGTCAAGGCGATCATTGGGGATTTTGTATTATTTGAGTACCCTGTTCGTTGATCTGGTCTGGAGGAGCACCGGATGGTTGCCGAAGAATTCGAACAATGGGAAGTCAGATTGCATGTATTGGTTGTGTGCTGGGGTCGGGATGGCTATTTGGAGTTCGAATCTGGAATGACTGAAGTTGATGGTGAACAAAAATGATGTTCGAATGCGTTAGTCTGAGGATTAGTCTATGTATATTTCACGTCTAACTCAGAGAAATAGTGTCGTTTAGTTGTATTTTGCCTGCCTCTCACATTAGTATTTATCTTAAACAAATTCAAGACTAATAGAGGGAAAAAAAAAACCACATTTTCATTTCGCAGAAAATTAATAATTTAAAAGAGATTTCTCTAACTTTGATCTTTTATTCTCTGAAGAAATGAGTTAATATAAAATGTTTCATCGTCAATAAAAAGTGTCAAAGCATAGATTCTTGTTAATAATGAACACATTTTTCATATATTTTTCCAAACAGTGAAAACGATCAAAATGACAAAAAAATTCTGTAAATTAATAATTGTCCTGGAAAACAAATGGATAAACTACGATTCGTACACTATGTGGACTAAAACATCTTGACATTAATCATGGGGATCAATTTGTGGGCTCATATTACTAATGATCAAAATGGGTTTGGTCCATATGATATGCATATCATGCTATATTTCCTTGTATCTTTAAAAAGATTAGTGCAGTTTGTTGCTACGGCTAGTTTGGGGGCTTATAAATTTGTCATATCAAAACCAAAGAACCCCTAATCACGCCCAATTTTTTTCCTCAATGGTTTTGTTTATGAATGCTCGTAGAGAATTTATCGAGTCACGAGAAAAGTTTCTAATAAACAAGGCAGTTTCATTTTTTATATATGTATTTGTTAGCCCATAAGAGTTTGAAAGTCTAGTCAAGAATGCATTTAAGATTCTTATTAACGCACAACAAAACATTTTGTAATTCACGCTAATTACCGGATATATTGTACAGTCGTCATGGGGTTTCCTCCAAAAGGAAAAAAAAATTGTCAATTGTATCAAAAGCCATATGTATAGATACATATCGATCCATCTCTACCTCATGTTGTAGACTTCTGAGCTCTGGTTACAACCTAAATATCTTCCAGATCTATCAAGTTATCAAACCATGATAGAAAGGTAAGATCGATATCCTGCGGTGCCGATCCCTTCACATCTAACCAAAGTGTTTGCTTAATTACATGGTTATGGCGTGCCTTATAGGTTTGTAATCTCCATCCATCATATGGTTTAAGCTTCCAAAATGTTGATGAAATGACAAACAAATTTTTTGGCTGTAGTGCACCCTGATGTCAAAATATGTTGTATTGCTCTACCTATTGCCTTTCTCCGTGTGAAAATACTCCAGAAAATTCTTGGAGGCGGGTCGACGCCCCTTTAGCCTGCTATTTTTAAATGAGTTCCATGTTGTGTCCCTCCTCTGGAGTGGGCGCCAAAGGCAAAGTCCAAATCATGATGTTGATTTGAAAGATGGACATTACAAAAACAGAAGGAAAATGCTGCACGACCTAATCTCTGCTCCACGGTGTGGTTTCTGCCTACGGACATCGTCATTGGCGATGAGAAACATGATAACGCGCACTCCCATTCGATTCATCCACGTGAACACATGACATATGTCTTTTCTCATGCACGCATAAGATGTCCTTAGTGATCGTATCAATCGATGCAAACATGAATCACCTAGGCGAGGATTCGATTGACACAAGGATCGATATAAGTAAAAGAGCACTCAGTCGGAGCGATTGATTGAAATCAAGCTCAACTTCTTTTCTTAGTCAATAATTGAAGTAATAGAATAAGTCAGATCGATGCGCGCTGGTGAAGAGCATCAAACCTTGTGAGATGCGACCAACATTACTTCAAGCTCCGAGCTTCAAACATTTTTCACCTTTGAGTGAAAATTTCCGCTTGAGAGGATAGAAGTGTAACGGCCAATATTCAAAAGGGACGATGTTCTATTTTGCATACTCACTAAGTTAAGAATACTCTTTTTTCGGGATGTAAATTAACATTGGAGTAGATTTTATTCCATATTTCTTTTGGGGATGTCTTCACATGAACCCATTATTTTGGTAGTGCTCGAAGAACTGCTTGCATGTTCTTCATTTGTGTAGATCTTGCCATGTTCAGCAAGTCCATACACGATGTCGTTGTAATGCATAGACATCTCTTTGATCTCTTCATTTGGCTCCATTTTGAATGTCTCAAAATCACCAAGCAAGATGTTCAACTTCATTTCCCTTACTAATTGATTCCTTCAAATGTAACTTTGAAGCTGTTTCCAATTTTCTTTAACTGTCATACAAAAGAAATACTCTTAAATTTCAAATAAAGACAACGCATAGTATAATAAATACTCGGCATTAGTTTTTATTGCAAGTCTTCTCTAGATATAGTCCCTTGTAAGAGCAAGTGGAGCTGGTGGTTGTTCTTCTTTAACTGCTTGAACAAGAGATCCTGTTGATGTTGAAATTGTTGGTCCATGTTCAATCACTTAAACTATTTGCTTATTCATCACCATCATTACTTTGCCCACTTGCACTGCAAAGAACGAAGCACTCTGTCTCTCTCTTCTTTCCTATGCAATATTTTTTTCAAGGGACGAGAGAGCGATAGAGAGCGACAGCGATAGCTTGGTCATGGTGGAAACCATGGAAGCCCCCTAAGGCAAAACCCTAAAGCGCGTTGATAAACGTGGACAGAGCAAAACTACGAATCAAACTTGAGTAGTGGGAATAGGAGATTTAGACCTCGAGCATATGCAAGGATTGGAGGAAAATGAAAACCTAACTAGACGGAGCGGAGATGATAGCTAGAGACAGACAGGTGGTCGGACACTGGAGATAACGGAGGACGAAATTACAAGAAAACCATCGCGAGGGAGTTTTTCTCGGTGGTTCTAGGATTGAAGTCAAAGCAGCATGAGCCAGACAGAAAATGAGGGTATAGGAAAGAAGAGAGAGAGAGAGTGCCACTTTTTTGCGGTGCAGGTGGGACCTTCTCATGGCACGTTGAATGAAAGGAGGTAGACATGCTAAGGTCAAATTCTTTAACAGGTGGAGCTAAAATGTGACACGTATCGCTTATTGAGTGGACTAGTGTAAAAATGATGCGTCACTATTCTTGTACGCACTATTCTCTCGGGCATAAACTCATAGCAAACGCAGAGTGTCTGGATGGGCTTTTTAGGTCACGTGGTCCGAATGTCGGATGTAGATTTTCCCATGTTGTGAACTATCCTCTCAGCAATAATACCTTTGCTCATGGTGGGAATAGCTGTTGACACTAATATGGGCACGCCATCTCCACTATAAGTAAGCACAGAGCCCCTCCCATTACCAAACAAGTTCACTCAAGAGCTAAGGATGGAAAGGTCAGGCTCAAGCAAAGCCAAATGCGTCACAGGCAACAACGGAGAGGCCGACCTAAAACTCTGCAACGCTGAGAGTAGACGACCCGGTTGGATTACATTCCCATTCATCATAGGTCTCTCTCTCTCTCTCTCTCTGTGACTAAAACTAGCTTTATTCGTATGAACGTCTGAAACGTGTCTGCCATGATGAACTAGGCTCGGCGGCCTTGTGGAGCATGGGTGGAACTGGATGGATGACGAACTTCATTGTGTACTTAATCAATGAGTTCAATGTGAACCAAATTGATGCAGCGCAGATTTACAACGTGATCAATGGCTGTGTCTCCCTCCTCCCGATCCTTGGCGCAGTCATAGCCGACTCCGTCCTAGGATGCTTCTTGGTTGCCTCCATTTCTTCCTTCGTAGCCTCAATGGTATGATAGCATCCCAACCTCACAATCTTGCTGTTGACGGCTTCTCTTTTAATTGCTAAATTAGACGGTGTTTGATAATAGTGGGCTAATTGCAAGTAATATAATACTTAAGAGTTTGTAGATTATCACATGGTTTTGATAGTGAACTGATCAAGAGCACTAAAAACGAAATGGATAAGAAAGGAATTCTCAGTAACTGTAACAACCAGCCTCCTAAGCAATCTTTGCTCATTTTCAACGTCGGAGACATTGATATAAGTGAAGAGCACATACCTCTAGGGATCTCTAGTAGAAAAGTCCTCCTAAAAATCTCGTCTCAATGAATTATCAAAGTGGGTTTGCTCATTACTGATCAATAGCATTTTCTTTTGGCCAACTTGCCACTTGCAGGGTATAGTTCTTTTATCCTTAACAGCGACGCTTAATTCGTTGAGACCCGAGCCGTGTGGAAACAAATCAAGCTCATGCAAAGCCCCATCGTACCTCCAATTCTTTGTGCTCTACACAGGAGTAGTTCTAGCAACACTTGGAGCATCCGGAGTCAGGTTCACCATGGCAACATTTGGTGCGAACCAGTTTGAAAGCCACAAGGATCAATTGACTTTCTTCAACTGGTTCTTCTTTGCAGCATACGCCACTTATGCCCTAAGCAGCACGCTGATCGTATATATTGAGGACAATGTGAGCTGGGCCTTGGGATTTTGGTTATCTGTTGCTGCGAACCTGATTGGGCTCGCTGTTTTCGTTGCGGGAAATAGGTATTATTGCCATGAGACCCCTCAGGGGAGTCCATTACTGAGCTTGGCTCGTGTTGTCGTTGCTAGCTTTAGGAAACGAAAGCTTCAGCTCCCTCTGAATACTGATGAGTTCTATTACGGCCAACATGAACGGAATAAGGAGGCGGACATACCGCCTAAAAAGAACTTCAGGTACCTACAAACAACAATGCGTAATTAATACTGTTCATACATAGATTGTTCACTGGCTTCTTCGCCTAAATGACACAAGAATATACATGGCATTCATTGATGAATGTTTTATCTTTCCTAATAAATAGGACCAACAATCAAGATGCCTAGGCATAATTCATTTAGTTAATTTAGTGGTTAAGGAAAAAAGATGGGTGGGTAAATTTGGCACACGGCACCAGCTTGATTCTCCATCTATCAAGTGCCAACAATCTGAGATCTGAACCAGCCACCTAGGCTTAGACTCGAGCCAGCTAAGGTCGAACTTGGACTTCTTGGTCATTATATAAAAAACAAGAAGAAAGCTGGATATATAGGAATAGCCCAATAAACATGCACGTCCTTTTGTATAAGAACATCAAGCGATGCTCGTATGCTCGTTTTACTATCCTCATTCATTTGCGGATGCGAATGAATATTTATCAGTGAAACCAGGCTTTACAAGTAATTCAAATTAAAAGTGATGGGAGTCGATTCCTTTTCTCTTTCTCAGGTTCTTGAATCGTGCCGCTGTGAAAATTGATGGAGACACCAAGTCCGACAACTCAATTGCCGAACCTTGGAGGCTATGCTCAGTGCAACAAGTGGAGGACCTAAAATGTGTGATCAAAATGTTACCACTGTGGTCATCCGCCATCTTCTTGAGCACCCCAATCGCTGTCCAAACCAGCATGACAGTCCTCCAAGCCCTAACCATGGATCGCCACTTAGGACCCCATTTCATGATCCCAGCCAGTTCATTCCTTGTCATGATCATGATTTCCGCCTCGGTCTCTCTTGCTTTGATTGATCGCTTTCGATCCACATTCCCTCTGTGGAAAAAGATTACTGGTTTGCCTCCAACGGTATTTCTCAGGATTGGTGTAGGACATCTCCTGAGTGTGCTCAGCTTGATTGTAGCGGCACTAATCGAGTCATTCAGGCTAAGGACAGCCCATCTCCAAAATGTCGACACTCCCACAGTCCCAATGTCTGCACTGTGGCTATCTCCTCAGCTGATTCTAGTCGGAATTGGAGAAGCATTCCATTTTCCAGGGCAAGTGTCGTTGTACTTCCGAGAATTCCCAGTGAACTTAAGCAACAGTGCCACTGCGATGGTCTCAGCTATCATTGGGATTTCGTTTTATTTGAGCACCGTGTTGGTCGATCTGGTTCGGAGGAGCACCGGGTGGTTGCCGGAGAACTTGAACAATGGGAGGTTGGATCGTATGTATTGGTTGCTTGCTGGAGCTGGGGCGGTGAATTTTGGGTATTATCTCGTATGCGCAACATTGTACAAGGGAAAAGACGAGAGTTCTAGTTCGAGTCTTCCGATGACTGATGATGCTAGTGAAAAATAATTGAGGTCCCGTATGCGTTTGTCCATGCATGCTTGGATTAGTCTACGCGTACTTCATGTCTACTTTGACAGAAAAGTGTTGTTAATTTGAATGCCCGCTTCTTAATTGAAGAACTTTTCAATAAAAGTACGTGTTCGTCCTATCTGATTATGAAGCTGTGAGAGAATGTTCACTTATTTGCCCATCACGTGACACTTGATTTTGTTTCTGTGATTGTCATGTGACAAGACACTTAGATTAACTTTATAACGACACCCGCGTTGGCTTATCAATTTCTAATCTCCAAATTTTTTTGTCTCTTATTGATTTTAAATTTCAAAACATGAAAAAAGAAAGAAAAATGTTTCAAATTTATTCTCCATATATAACATATTTGCCATTCTCAAACTTCTAATTTTATTGGTTAAAAGGTCAAAAAAATACATAAAGAGAGAATTAACTGAGATTTAGCATAATTGAAAATTTTAAGACTGAATTAACTATCATATAATAAGTTTAGGACTCTCTAGATAATTTTTCCTATAGGAAAAGGATGGTGTGAAAGAGCTAATTGAGATTGATCTAAAAACACGACTTAATGAATACTTTCCGGGAATTAACAACAATGTCTCCCAGTTCTTCTTGAATGACTCTAAGCATTGAAAAACTTATTCTAAATAATCAAGCTAATAATCAAAGGCTAATTCATGTATGAATTTCGTGACAAATTTATTATTGAATAGGTGAATGGGATCTTCATGTGTCCCAATTCATTCACAGTATACCATATTATTCTAGTCACCAAATTAGTTGATATATGCACGAAATGAGCCATGGAATATCATATCAAGTCCCTCCCCCCCCCCCCTCTCTTTCTTTGGTCATCATTTAATTTGAATACCAAAGTGTAATCGAATCCAATTTAGATGCCATTGTCTTATCTTCACGATAATGGTTCTAATCCATGTTCCTTGCACATGCCTTTTGCTTGTACGGTATGTGAAAGTCGAGCATTTTGATGGGAGCATCGCAACTTCTGGCCAGCAGTGCAACGCCTCGAATAATATCTTTCACGAATCCTTAATTTCTTATCCATTCATTGCGAATTGAATCATCGAACAGTCGTCGTGAAGTGATATCTCTCCGCAGTACAACGTGTAAATGTTCAGCATGTTGATGTGGGAGCATCTCAACCAATAGATGAGCAACGCAATGCCTCTCTCTTGGGAATAATTGATTTCTCAACCGTTCGTTATAAAGTAATGTCGCTCCGCGGTACACTTTGTAAAAGTTGAGCCTTTTGATGTGAGAGCGTATTAACCATTAGAACGGCAACGCATGTCTCGAATAATATCCCTCAAGAGTTATTTATTTATCGACCACTCATTGCACACGAAGTCCGACATTAATCATGAAATGTTTAAGCCGGTAAAAAATGATGTTGTTGTATGTGCAATATCCAAGAGAGGACATGTCAGTGATTTAGTTAAAGAAGAAAAACTGAGAAAATGGTGAAGTGGTTTTAATAACAAGCGAGAAAATTTCAAATCTGCACAAGTTGAGAATATGTCTCGAATTTGAATTTGTGAAGAAAATCATCCTAAAGTAAGTTTTTGAGTTTGACTGGTTGATTAGAGTAGGTTTCCTAGAAGAGTTTCCTATTTTTGATCCAAATATTATAGTCATAAGAAGCGGGTCTTTTTCATGAATGTCATCCAAGAAATGGATATTCAAGCCAATAAATCCTGTGATAAGATTTGTAGATTCATTTGTGGGATTGAAACCTTGTATCTATTTGGAATAATTCGATATTAGGGAATACTGAGGGTGTTTCAATGATTCAAGATATGATTATAATCTTTGTTACGTTGCTTGATTTGTAATGAAATCTGTGTTGCTTTGCTTGTGAAGTAGGTTCCATCAATTGAACCACGTAAGGCTGGTATCTAATTTATTTCCTTATTATATTCATTGAGTGTTGAGCATTTGTCTTTCACTAGACTAGATATGAGAGTCAGGCTTGATTGAGTTGAACAAATTAAAAGGCGACGAAAAAGGGAAAAGTGAAAATCAATGAATTTGTTGGGAAGGTTTTGGTTTTTTGGAAAATGTAGATTGAGCATTATCTGTATCAAAAGAATATGCACTTACCTCTATCTAGAGAGAAGCGAGAGTCAATGAAGCAAGTTGATTGGGATTGGCTGGACAACCAAGCATTGGCTGTTTTCTGACTAAGATTGGCTCAAAATGTCGTGTTAAATATTATGAAAGAAATGACCACTGTGGGATTGATAAAAGCATTGTCAAACATGTAAAAGAAGCCCTTTGCGATCAATAAGGTTTACTTAATATGAAAAGTTGCACAAATGTAAGTCAGATGTTGAGTATATCAATAAATTCAATTTGATCGTTAGAAAATTGAGTTTTGTTGATATTAATTTCAATGAAAAGGTATGTGCTTTGATTTTATTACCATCATTACCTAATAGTTGGAGCCCTACTCTTACTATTTTAAATAATATATATGAAAGCTTAACATTTGATGAAGTTCAAAATTTGATTATGAGTGAAAAACATCCGTAGGATAGAACTGAGAGAATATGTGCCTATTGTTTTAGTGGCGAAGGTAGATGAGAAACTAGTATTTGTGTTAGCAAAAGTAGGGTAAAAAGAGTAGTCATAGTTAGTCTAGGGTATGTAGTGTTGTTAGTTGAAATTGTGGCAAGATGGACATCTCTGAAGGATTGTCTTAAGTTAAAGAACAATAAGGAAAAGAGAATTAGAGTTGAGTCACCAATGACATAGCTACAATAATTAATAGTGTGTCGAATGGTGATGGTTATGTTTCGTTTATGATTGAGAAGTCATCATTTCACTGATGGGTTATGGATTTTAGCTATTTTCATGCTATACTAAATAGGTGCTAATTCACTATTTATCGATACACAAAGAATGATAGAGTATAGTTGGCCAACAATGTTAAGTAATAATGTTGTGGACATTGATGAAAATAGAATTAGAATGCATGATCGAAGACATTGATTAGGGTGGGGTATCTTCGAGAATTGAAAAAGAATATGATTGCATAGACTGTTTTGGATTTAGTTGATTGTTGGAATGCTTAAAAAAGGTGGAGTAAAAAATGTTGTTCAAGATGCCCTGGTGTTGAGTAGTCTCCATCAATTTCCATTAGAGATTGTGAGATTCATGTACCTTTAAGTGCAATCAATATGATATTTAGATTGCCCAAAAGCTCTGGTTAGTACCTGCAATGCACGCCCTCTGCTAAGAAATTACTACATATTCAAAATCACTTTAGAGACCGTGTTGTCAAGAATGGTCTAGCGAACGAAATGAATGGCCATCTCACTGCTACTGCTTTGTAAAACTGCAATAGGTTCAGTCTCTATTCTCCAGAGATAGAAGGTACCCGTGCACTAAAAGAATTAATCCAATTCAAGCATTTACAACTTCGATTTCATTCAAACTTCATCACTCGAGATTTATTTGCGAGCACAAGTGCAAAAATGTTGCAGAGACATTGGTGCGTTGGATAAAGGTTGAAGAAAATCAAATGACGCAAAACGAAGAGCTAAAAAAATCAAGTCATTATTCATAGCGCTACAACTTGTAAAACTCTAATCCTAATAAATAGAAAAATTCTAATAAATAGGAAATAAAAAAAACCAGCTCCCTAACAATGTGGGAGATAAGATATGAGAAGAAAACTACTAAAACAACTCAAATTTAAAAGGGCAATCAACCATTCTCTTCTGCATCAAAATTTCTATTCTGTGTAGACTGTCAATAGTTCTCACAAGGATGAACACTCCCCATCTTGCTGGTAATTACTAGTATTGCAAATAATTGAAATAAAAATTGCTTATTTTTCCCAAACTCCAAGCTAGCTTCAGAGTAAAAGTTACAATTCTGAAGTCAAGGGGATTCAAACACCAAAATTGGTATGGTACAATAGCTCAATGGTTTCCTCTTTACAAGTGAGTCAAAAAAAAATTTGTAGCAAAAGATGAATGAAATAGACTTCCTCCAAGTGACCCTTATATATACCGACAAATTGAAAAAAATCGAGAATGCCTTCCCCAAATGTACAACGTATCATGCACTATGTTATAAAACTCAAAAAGCACCTCGGGGATATTGTTATTTTTCAGTGCATTCTCTGCTTCTTGTTTTGTTAGTTAATATATTTCCTCTCCACATATCCTAAGTCCAAAAATTGGGATAATAGGTTTGTGATTACTCGTCATCATCAATTAACGATGCAAAGGAGAAATGTTTGAAATTGTAACTATCACCATGGTAGAACTTATTTTGGAATTCTACCTAATGAAGACACAGGGCATAGGAAGGCGCTCGGGGTCTCCATCATTAGAAGAATGAAGGCAGTTGCAAAAACAAAAACGGTGAGACCCATCAACCGAATGATCCCATTATCATACCTGCAATAACCAAAACCATAATTACCTCATCGCGCATCATCATACACGTGGTAGCCCAGTACCAAAAAGATGAAAAAGAAGAGGAAGAAAGGGGTAACCTACTTCATTGTATGACCATTTCTGAACCTATATGCATTTAGACACGATGACCAAGTTTATGGACATACAAGTAGATGTGCATGTGATAAACTAACAATGAGACCATGGAGGGTTAGAAAATCTTGGACCGTGCCTGGCCTATAATAGCCTTTTTACTTTAGTGGGTCAGGCCAGCCTGAGCACAATTGATGCCGGTCCTATTTTTCTAAATTATTTGGTCATTTGATTCATTTTCATCATTTAGTTTTGGGACCAAAGGGCTTTCTAGGACTGACGGCCAATAACAAAAAGATTGATGCCCAAAGAGATTGTTGGATATGAAAAGAAGTGATTATTGACATTAAAAAAAAAAGTATTAGTTGATCATAAAAAGTTATGATAGTTCTGATAAAAGACATATTCCCAATAAATGTGTTGTTTAGTTGTATGTAAATAGATCAAATCACTCATTATTTTTAACGTCTTTTTTTTTCTTCATAACTCTCTTCTTCACAACATTTTATCTTCTTTTATTTTCTCAGACAAATTTGACAATACATTTAAGGTGAAATTCCAATAGGAAAATTAAGTAATTGTAAAACTCATTTTTATGTGGTTTTTTTCTCGAAAGTATATTTGTTTTAAACCTGGCAGTAACAATAGTTGAAGCAAATAACAACTTAAGGATATTGATTGTCATCACACATTAAATGATAAAAAAAACTATAAACTTTTGCTCATATCTTCATCAACAGTTAAATATTCTCAAACCCACAACTACGGAAACTCAAGAATGAGGAGGGACCATTGTTATCTCTAACAAATCCACTAGCAACAACCCTTCCAAGATTACCTACAACAATTCCTATTCAATTAGAGAGTACCAAGAAGAGTAGGGGTTCATTTGGAGCCATTTATTCGCTTGCTCTCTATTTGACCCAATTTTGAGTTGTTTACCCAAAATTCTCTTCATGATAACACCTCCTAGCAGTATTGCTAGTATTCATCTTAGGAAAGAAGTTTCAAAACTTCGCTCCTTGAAAATATGCCAAAGGAAAGACAGCTCTTGCTATTGGGTTCGCAAGACAACGCGGTATCATTTTTCTGTAGATTGGTATGGTTCTAGCCTTTGAGGGGCTAGGATAAAGATCACAAAGAAAGACAAGCTTTCAATTCAGCTTGGCTAAACAGCAATATTTCGCTCCTTTGCTCCTCAGGCTGAACTGCCTCCGGTTATGCCATGGTTGATCTCTCATTTTTGTTTAGCATAGCCCCATAGCAAGTCCTTATTGATTTATCAAGGCAACTGAGGACTTTGGAGGGAAGTTGAGTGCATTGCATACAGTAATTAGAAACAGACTTCGTGATTGAAGAAACCAATGTAAAACACGCAACATTTCTTGCTTTTTGAGAGATGGAAAAATCCAAATACTTGCCAATTAACCTTGTTACACAAAAACCAGTAATGGATGCCATAAACAAATAGTATTCTCTATCTAAATTATGCAAAAATTATGTATCGATTGTTCATAAAATGAACTCAGACTATGTTTGGTAACAAGGATAAAAGTTAGGATAGAATAAATTTTATTATCTTTCATGTCTCATTGTTGTCCAAGATAGAATAAATCCAACTATAAGAGATTTATTACCAAGATAAAATAATCTCATGTGGAGGTGGAATAAAGGTGGATATGATATATCCACACTCGCCATTCTTCTCTGCCCCTTACCTTGGCTGCCTGCACCACCACCTATAACCTCTTACCAAGCTTCCTCTCATTGCCACCAACGAGGCTTACGAACTCAACTCTTTCCCGACAACGAAGGAGTTTCATGGCCCGATTTAGAGCTCCAGTAGTCGTCCCCCTTTGTCATCATCCCTCTCCATGGCAAGATCTAGAACAATGGTTGTCATCTCCCTTTGTCTCATGCGCCTTCATAACACGAGCAGCCGTATCGTCATATGCCGCACATTCGTCCACTAAGCCTCAACAATAGGGGTGGCAACTGGGCTAGTGGTTGTTGAAGATTGCAGGTCGACGATGAAGATGGAGGAGGGTTCGATGGTTATTGAACATTTTAAATGATGGTTGTGATGCCCAAATTCTCCTTCTCTTTTATTGTTAATTAGATTACGCATATAAGAGACTAAGGTCGTTTCTTAGATAATAAAAAAAGAGGAGAAATAAAATTAAGAGAAACATTCTACCCTTCCCCCATGTGGTCACCAGGTGGAGTTCGAAAGAGGGGGGTGGTTGCACATTCATTTTATACTCCTTTTTCTCCCTTTCTTGAAAAGACTTAGCTTCAGCAGCCTTGCTCTTCATGAACGCTGCAGCCCTTCCTTTTGGACGACACCCACTGCTTTCTTATTCTATTTTTTTTCCTGCACCCGAATTCCGAACCGATCCCTGCCCTTGTAGCCCAATGCCTCTGACTAGCAGCGAGATCGCCGCCATTCGGTTCTGTTCGGAGCTCCCGCCGCCGATTGCGAAGCCCAACTCGCCTGACACTTCCTCTTCCTTCTGCCGGTGAAAAATCCAAGCAAGTAGGGCAGCTATTAAGGTCTTGAGTTCATGGATTAGCTTCGCCTAGTTGTGCATGTCGATTTCGAACTTGGTATTGCGATTTAGGTGCAGAAGTTGGGCACTAAAGCTTTGCCTAGAGTTGGGTTGGGAACGTATGGGTTCGCTACTGTCTAGATGCTGAGTATAGAGTTGTCCTTGGGGTCTAGGGTGTTCGGATGAACTCCTCGTAGCTCTACATGTGCGATTTATGGACTGTGGTTGCTGCTTGAGTCCAAAATTGGGTACCGAAATGCACGTTTTTGGACTGGGTAGGCCTTCGATGTAACCACTTAACTTCAGCGAGTCGTGGGTGTCGAGAATCGCTTAGTCGACCGCTCAAAGGCTCCCATTTGGTTAGCTGGTTCCGTTAGATTTAATCTAGGTTTGTAGATTGCGAGTGCTTTGAGTTTTGCCTGCTGTTTTCTAGAACTGAGAACTCTTGACATCTCTAGTTTGTCAATTTTGTGTGGCTCATTGTGTTAAAATTTGGGTGAAACTTCTTTCATGAGAGTTGTGCAAGATACCTTAAACTATGACATATATTTTTCGTGGATTTTTCTGAGGTTAAATAGTCAGCGTATGGACATAAGTTTCTATCGGGCGTATGCTGCGTAGGACTACAGTACGTGTGACTCTATGACCTTGCGAATTTTCTATAGAAGTTTCTAGCTTGATTCTGGTCACGATTCTTTCATGAAAGTTGTAGCAGACATCTTTATGCATGACATATTAAAATTTCGTAGAATTTGGTGAAGTTTTAGGTACTGGAACATACTCTTAATTGTGCACGCTGATGCTGGAAAACAGTTCAGTTTGTGAGTCTTAGTTGTGTGATTTGCTGCTCCCTGTACAGAAATAGTTAGGTTCAGCATCCTCCGTGAAAAATGTTTGTTAATGTCTTATCTATAATATACTAAAATTTTAGGATCTTTCAAGCCCATTTCATATGGTTTTCAAATTAATTCCTGAAACTATGCATTCTGGTTGAGGTTGCCTTTATTCCAAGTTTGTTGGAGTTCATGAGGAAGTGATCAAATCCCAAGTTATGGTCTTCTGATGGTTTTGCATATGACATATTGTTTGATGTTGTGATTTTGATCTAAATAAGACACTAGTTACTTAAGAATTTAATGAGATGGCTTGTGATACCCAAGTTTGTTTGAGTCTAGGACTCATACTCAACTTTAGGAAAGCGAGAGCTGCTTTGTGCATTGAAGTTGTTGGTGCTGCAACAATGCGGAACTATGAATGTGTGGTTGGCTAAAGAGCTAAGGTGAGACCCCAAGTGTCGAGATGCCTGGAGAGGGGTGATAAAGAGTAGTGGTATTCTCTTCAGAGATCTGAGAAGGGCTGAATAGCTTCTCAGGGGACTCGTGATGCCAGGTTGGGTGCGAGGGGTACAAGGTGGAGTGTCATCTTCCCCTTGGTGATTGTGGACCTCGTGATGTCAGGTTGGGTGCGAGGGGTTCAAGGCGGAGTGTCGTCTCCCCCTAGGTTATTGTTGCAACTAGACTCCTGTGGATTTAGTTAAATGACAGCTTGTTTATCTATTTGTCGTGCTATTGACCAAATCCAAGTTAGGATTAACCGCCCACTTGCTGAGTTTTTATTTTTAAAAAAATCACACTTGTTTATTATGTTTTTTCTTTAGAGTAGGAGGTGGCAGGGGAGCGCTTGACGTGTGGGGAGAATTTTGTTTTTGGTTGTTTGACAGCATGTACATATTTCTAAGAGGCAGGATGTGTAGTGTTTGTGGTTCCTAGTATTTTTTTTTTTTTTTTGTGTGTAGAAACCCCCTCTTAATCTCATCTCTCCACGTGTAAAGAAATAAATTTTTATAATAAATAGAGCTGAGTGTAGCTCAATTTCTTATGATTCGACTCGACTGAAATTTATTTACAATTCCTGAATTTAAAACAAGTCAAGGGACTTGATATGAGATCTTAGGTGCCACAATGGTGATGCTCGAGTAGCTTGGATGTTTGCGAGGGTTCAAAGATATGAGCAGTCGACACTCGATCTATCATGAACAGAGAGGAGAAGAAGGTGAAGGCAGAGAGAAGAGCGAGGTGGGATTACCAGGGGCTAAAATCATTGTGCCGACAGGTTGCCGGCAGCAAGAGACATTATGCCAACTTTAAATCTATCTAAAAGGTCAACATTCAATCCAAATTGTATATCCTTGTATTTACTAAACATCACCTAAGATCTTTAAAATCCCATCTTATACAATTCAATTTATAGCATATTTACATTGGCCCCATTTGGTTCAGCATTTGGGAAAAGCCTTTAGCCAAATGCAAAGACATTTAGCCCAAAGAGTTTTGAGGAAATGCAAAACTGTTTGATAAACTATAATTGAAAAATGCTTTAGGGAAATGTAAGACTATTTGGTAAATATTTATTTGAAAAGTCCTTTGGTGTGATTAAATTAATTTTTTTAGTTTTAGTATTTTTTAAATTGCAAAAAAGAAATAATGACTATAACATTTTACATTTTCACGTTGAGAGTAATGTAAAAATACATATTAATAAATTTATTTAAAAATTATATTAAAAGAATTTAATTATAAATTAGATGCAAAGCTCAACTTTTGACCTAGGGTTCTTTTAGGTTTGTTTTCACTTTGAATAATTTTTTTTTAATTATTGTAGTATTAATCATCTTCGTTAATTAATGATCATTTTAGTGTATTGATAAAAAGTTGGGCTATTGATTGTCAGAAAGAAAAAAAAATGATCTTATTCGGTGGATGGTGAAGCGACTAATTGTGGATGCTAATTTTTTTGAGTAAGCATCACATATAAAAATGGAGGTCCTCATTAAGAAAAATAAAACCAAGTTCCTCTCATACAAATTTGATTAGAAAGAGAGTCATTTCATGATAGTTAACATGGTTGTATATGTCCGGACAAATGAAATACGTTATATTTAGTATTACAAATCTCTACGGCTTTGTAAACTCATGGCTATTTCATCACATAAACATACCATGTCTGGAGATGCATATGAATTTGAAGCACCCAACCCTTCATTTGCATTATCATGGTCAACTAAATATCCATAATTGGAATCCAATTCTACTTGTTCAAAATCCATATTAGTCACGTTATTTCTTCGTATATAATTGTGTAAAGTCATTATCACTATGACAATTTGCATTTGCTTTTCATATGGATAACTTGGCATATGAGTTAAAATCCCCCACTTCTGTTTTAATACATCAAAGGCTCGCTCAATTGTCGAGCATAGCAAGGAATGGGCACAGTTGAATACTTTTTGATATCTCGTAAGTGAAGGACTTTCTTGATACTCTGGTAAATGATATCTAACTTCTTTATATGGCCCCAAATAACCAATCGGATTTGGATATCCAGCATCTACTAAGTAATATTTACTTATATAAATATATTGTAAATTTAATCAACATATGACAATTAGATATATGGATGTATTTAAACCATTAAATAACATACCTGGAGGAGGATGGGGAAAATGTGCATCACATCTTCCAATAGCTTCATAAAAGATACGGGTATCATTAGCTTGTCCCTCCCAACCGGCCCAAATATAGACAAATTCCATATTAAAATTACATATGGTTAACATGTTTTGAGTTATTGTTTCTTTTCGACAAATAAAACAAATTTGATCATACGTTTGTATAATCACTGGAATATGTATACCATCAATAGCTCAAATGCAATCCTTAAAATATGGATAAAATCATCGATCTTTCTTGATCTTTTCTGGAATTTTTCTAAATTGTCGATTAGTTGATTGGATCAAATATTTTCCCATATCACCTATTTTATTTAAAACTAAGCTAAAGTGCTTACTTATAGTTTCTCCGGAACGTTGAAAACGCTATTGTGCTAACCTATTATCTATACCATGTTCTAGAATATAAAGAAACATACGAACCATTTCTCTAACATTAGTATTCCTAAATCCTCGAAGGCCATAACGTGTTACTAAATCATGCATTAAATTGTTAAATACAATCTTATGCATTTTAAATATATTGTAGCACCTTATCAGATTAGCATCTTCGCCAATCAACTCTTTTAACCATACATAACTTGTATATATTGATGTCATGTAAGGTTGTTTGCAAAGGTTGGTCACTTAATAAAAAATTGCAGCTTGAGCGACTAAGATAAGATCTCATAATTCATTTTCCTCTTGCTTATAATTTTCCCTTGTATGTGAATCATCCATAATTGTTTCAAGTAACAAAATATAAAGAGAAACAATGTATTAATCATCGCATATATGCAAACTATCACATTAAGAGAACACCAAATGAAAACAATTCTAACATCAAACATTAATTGAAATTAGGTTCACAAGAACTGTAAATAAAGATCCATGGATAGAAACAAAGTGGAATGACTAAGCTTCAAACATAAAAACAATAAGACGCTAACATCATATCTATGAAGACTTGATTCTCTTCTCAACTCATATTTGAGATACTTTACTTTCTTTACATCATCCTTTAAGTTCATGAAAATTTGTCTATTGTCTATCTTTTCCTTTAAATGAGAAATTGCAAAAAAGTATAAGCTTTCATCTTTCACAATCTTAGGTATGAAATCTAATATTTCTATGAGGCCATCATAAGGACCGACTAAATTGGTTGCTTTAGATGCAGCATTGATAGTGCTCCTACTTTCAACAACTGTAAGTAGCCTATTAATTTGAGTTCCGAGCTCCTCTCTTGTGCTCCATTTCTTATATTTCTTTACTTGAGCTTGCATCCTTGAAATCTACACGGCTCTTTTACGAGTTTAAGTTCCAATTGGTTCAACAATAGTTTCACCTACACGATCCTGCAAGTTTTCATTAATATACCCTACAACATCATTGATACTAGGTTGTGTGGCCTCCACATCATTATCGATACATAAACTTTGTGCAGGATTCCATGTGATTCATCCAATAACAACTGTATCTCTGAACATCATATCTAATTTTACTTCAAGATCAGGATGTATGCATTTCATCCTGAAAGCCTTAAATTTTGGATTGGCCTGTTATAATGAAGCATTTGCATAAGTTGTATCATTAAAGGTTAGCTTAACACGAAAGTATAAAAAGAAGTGAGGAAAACCTAAATTTTACTTTCCTACCATTCGTCACTCGCATCAATGGTTTTCTTCATTGAATCCCATCCTAGTCCAATTTCATTGTAAAGCAATAACCTTCATCTTTTCCATTCTTCTTTGAGGTTATCACCCTTACTCTTCATTTGTTGTTTATCATATTTTTTTCATGTTAGCTCCTCAAACTTACTAATTATGACTGTCAATCTATCTCTTTTGTTATTTGCAGAACGATTGTCTTTTTCAATTTATTCGATGCATAACTTATAAAAGGTTTCTATATCTTCTGAGCTCCAAAATGCCTTTTCCTTTTACAAACTCATCTACTAGTAAAGTGACATGAACAAATTTAAGAGATACAAACAAATAAGATCAACCATGAACCAATCTAAATGAAGAATATAAACAAACGAATGTGTTTCGTCAATTCGCATTTGACAATTTGAGAATAGCACACAAAAAAAGGAAGACGAATCCTGACCTATTCACAATAATTATTAAATGTTTGACCTCTATTGCAGCTTCCTAATAGAACTACCTCATCTCAAAAGGGGCATAAACATACGTGAAACCTGACCTATTCACAATAATTCAATGAAAACCCCATCAAAGATTAACGAGTTTTTGCACAACTACTCCACTATCGACTAGAGATAGAGAGAAATTTCTCAACCAGCAATGACTTATGCAAAGCCCTATAAAAGAAAAAGGACTAAACCGAACCTCGTCCATTGCAATTACTTAACACCCACAACACAAATTATCACACCCACCGTGGCATTTTGACAAAGTTCACTCCTTGCACTTTCTGATCTCAAAAATCGATCATCAGGAATAAAAAATTCAACATCCCCAAGGCAAAATCACAACCCCAACGCGTACAAGAGAGAAAGCATTCACGAATACAAATGCAACCCAAAAATAGAAAAACCCAAGAAATGATACCTCGAAGAACCACACAGAGAACGGATCTGATGAGGGGCGAGAAAGGGTCAAAAGGGTAGAAGATCCAGAACTCGGATTCGCTCGCTTGTCGCGACAAACTTAAGCCTTTATCAGGTCTTCGTCAAGCGAAATTCTTCTCTCGTAGGAGTTGTAGGGATGTTCTACCTACACAAGAGCAGAAGGCAAGAATCTAAGAAAAATAGTACATTAGTTATTGCTGCATACTTTTTGCTTGATTGAGTTGAGAGCAGAGAGTACCACCAAAGACGAACCCTTCTGGCCCAAAGACGAAAGTTGTCGAGCGAATTGCGGAGAGAGAGAGACAAAGAAGAGAGATTGGCCGTCGCGTGATGGAGTTGAGAGCAAAACATTGGAAAGCATTCAAGAGAGAGAGAGAGAGAGAGAGTTAGGGTTTTATTTTGTAAATAGGTAAAATTGGACTTTTCATAATATTTTGATGGTAAAATAGGCAATAGCCAAAATTCATTAATTGAGAGGAGTAGCATTTTGAAAATACTAAATGCCCAAAGCAGGTCTCCACCTACTTTGGGCTTTTAGCATTTCAAAAACAAGCATTTGGCCAATGAGACCTCAGAATGCTGAACCAAATACCTATTATTTTTCCTCATGGGCTTTGGGGGCTCAAAACCCCTTGGGAATGCTAAACCAAACGGGGCTTTTATCCTATCTGATAAAAAAGTTTAGACGACCAAACACAATCTTAAGGTTTTATTTAATTCTGAATTGATCTCAAGCTTGCCATTGGTGGAATTCAAATATTAAAAATTTGACGTGACTTCCACATGGAATATTGAGTTATCTACCAAGTGTCACTTCCTATGCCTAAATTCTAGGTACGACAAGCTCAAGGCCTGATTGTGGCTTTTTTAAAACTTGAAATCCTCAGTTGAGCAAAATAACATCTTAAGTCCTCAATTGACCAAAGGCCAAAACCTGTAAGTCATGTTTATGTACTTTACTCCGAGAAATGGGCGATACTTATTCTCCAATAAGAGTGGTCGTGACAATGTTTACATGGATCTGGATGATGTGTAGCTCAAAATAGAATTGCAAATAGAAACTCCTTGGATGGTGAGTACTAGTGCGATAATTGATGCAATTGTGATGCTTGTAGCCAAGTGGGAGCCTGTAAAGCCATTGGTTGTTGTAGCTATTGAGTTTGATAAAGTGGGTGTTCAATTTCCTAATAGTTATGTAGGCAACATTAGTTTTGCTTTATCTAAGACAGAGGAGATTGTGCCTAAGATGTGAAGCAGCTTAAGATGCAGGTTGAGTCGGCATCCTAATAAAATCCATGGTCACAGTGAAAATCAAAAGTGGCTTGGATTTGGATTTGTGGCAATTGAGGAGACCTTGAGGAGATATGAGAGAGTAGTAGCCGAGTTTAGATTCCAACATGGTAATAGTGTTGGCTAATAAATAGAGCCAAGGTGAAGATTTAATAGAACATATTTTGAGTTTAAGCCCGTTTAGTCCAGACCCAAATCAAGCGTGCATAAGCTCGGCTACATGAATGTGCAAACCCTTCTTTTATTTGGTCGGAGAAGATGCAAACCCCATAATGTGTGGCAAAGTATGGGACTTGACTGGAAAGAGACTGAAAATGGAAGTCCAGGCCTAACTGGGACTCTGTAACAGGTGCAAGTAGGTGGGAAGACAAGAAAAATGATCATTTTTATATTGAAGTTGGCCCGATTGATCAGAGGTTTTCTGCATGGGTTTATATAATTATGCTTTCTTCTTTTGTCTCGCATTGTTTTTCTATTGGAGTGGGACTTTTACTTGTGATATCTTGCGAGCAGAAGTTGTTGGTGCCGCATCCATGGTGCGACTATCTTGTGGGTTACATTGTGAATAATTAGTGTTTGAAATCAAGTAATCTTGTGATAAGATTAGTGAATATTTTCTTGGTAGTAATAATTTTGCTTGAAATTGCGTGAGACTACAAATTGTGAAACTCTTGGGTGTAAATTCTGACAAACTAAAGCACCGTGGAGGCTAAAAAATACATATAGTATTTGAGTGACTCGGATGTGGTTGTACTTTCTACTAAACCATTTTAATAGTGAAATTTCATGATGTTCTCCCGAGTGAGTTATACCGATCGAACCACATAAATTTACTGTTCAATTCTTTCATTCTTCTATTCATTTATCTATTCATTTATTGTGGTTGACCGCTTGTTCCGTTTGATTCACCAAAATTTGTTGTTGACCCAAATTGTAAAAAATCCTTCACCAAAACATTGACTTTTGGTTTTCTTGAAATGGGTTCAATGGTGGCTTTGGATAGAGAAAATGAGAGAGAATGACACTAAAAATACCAAAAGTTGTGTATGGTGATCACTTTCATGTCACAATTTTTTTTTCGAGATTACTAAAGTAGCTTTTTTTTTTTTTTAAATGATCACTTAAGTGTCAATTCCAATCTAGGTCGTCAAAAATCCAATGTAACTATATTTTATTAATTTTTTAGTTTACATAGCTCATCGACGTGCCTAATCAACATATAACCCTCAAATGATATCATGTTGACAAATTGACGAGTGATTATTTAAGTGTCAAAAATTGTAAATATGAATTATTTGAGTGTCAATTATTATTAAAAGTAATTACTTAAGTGATAGTCGTTATTAAAAAATGATTACTTCAGTGCCAATTTGGACGTCCACGCGGACTAGAATTTTTTTTGTTTATAAAATATGTTGTTATATTGAAATTTTAATTATAAATGTCACATAATCAATTTGGCCGAAATTTCTTGTCAAAGGCACTTAAATAATCATTTTTTCTCCAATTTGGCACTTAAGTGAGTCAGCAAAAACTTTTAACATTAAAGTGAGTATATAGTCATTCCAATCAATTTTCATCGAAAATCATTGATGTTGTGAACAAATCATCG
Organism: Eucalyptus brandiana; assembly: GCA_014182725.1. Lineage (NCBI taxonomy): Eukaryota > Viridiplantae > Streptophyta > Magnoliopsida > Myrtales > Myrtaceae > Eucalyptus > Eucalyptus brandiana. The sequence continues at coordinate 13,387,341 of CM024677.1, read as the reverse complement.
CTAGCCATCCTACATAGCGTACCATCATGTTAGCAATTTTAAGTAAAAATTGATTAAAAGGACTATAATAGAATTTCTCACAAATGTTTATAACTAAATTGGAAAAATAGAAAAATTTAAGTATGAATTGGAATTTGTACATTAAGTTCGGAGTTGATTGGACAAGTTGCCCTCCTTAATGATGATTAGCCCCTTGAGATAATCCTCAGTGGAATATCATTAAACCACGACTCTGCATCTCAGTGGAATATAATTCAACCACGACACTACACCCACAATAACATTTGTCAATCACTGTTAAAAAAGACGGGATATATCAGCCACAGTCACAATTGCTACCATCTAGATTGCACCAAAAGCTGAACAAGTCATTAACTAGGGAAATCATTTTAAGGGTATTTTGATATTTCAACTTCACTTCGTATTTTCACTCCATTGCATCGTTCATTTGTTAAAAGGAAATCATCATTACAATAGCGATTATAACATTGGTAAATCATGATGCATACTTTTTTGCCCATAAGCCTATTGTCTTAAAGATATATGCTTAATAACTATTACCCGGTGGGCCCCTTGGCATGGTCGTGGGGGCGCACTCTCCAATGCTCAAGTCCAGCATTTGGTTAATAATAATGATCGCATGGTAATTGTGCGTTTAGTACGACTTTGCCAGAGTTTCCACGACTCCGAAATGGGGCGCTTTGACCATTTGAGGCGTTTCAGTCAAAATCTTACGGCAATAGCATCCTTGAAGCTGAAGTACTTTCAAAGCACATTGCAGAAAAGCTGCCTCTAGTAGCTTTTACATGCTGTAGTTTTTGAAATTTTTATAAATTATTTTATGAGGACAGTAACACCCAAAAGAAAAAAATAATATGTTTATTTACAAAAGTAAAGCATAAATAATTAACGATAATAATGATACTGATGATAATCATAGTTTTATTATTATTGTCAGTTATTGGAAGTTTTCATTAATATTTTTCCCTAGAAGGAAAGTAAGAGCAACTTTTCTAGAAATTTGAATTAATAATAATTAATAACATTACTTTGTTATCTTTGCAATAGCAGTAATAACAAAAATAACATAATTAAAATGGTAACGGTAAAAGAGATAAGTGTACTGAAACCCTAAAATTTATTTCGAAAATGCAATTATATGCTAAAATTTTCAATTGTGTAATTGGGTACCGAAACTTGTCCTATTTGTGCAATTAAGTGTTTTCATTGGTTTGTCTAGTTTAAGTGACAGAAAGTGCTCATCTTTACTACGTGGCCATGATGGTAATGAAGAGTGCAACAATGGCAAAGAAAATGCTATTTTGCTTCTAACTTTAATAAAATTAGATTAAAAAGTTCAAGAATAAGGCTGAAAAGCAACCGCAAAAAAAGCTTGAGGGGACTTAAGGGTTAAGCAGGTAGTAGCGTGCTTTGCCGACGGGGTCATCGGTGTCGATGAATTTAGATTAAGCTAATGGCAAAAGTTGATTGCACCATTTTGATAATTTTTAAAAATTTTGATTGAACAAATTTAAAATTTGATCCCATTTTCTGAACAAGTTTTAGGATTTCAATTTACACGTGCCCCTAATAATAGCCCCACAACAATCCCAAAAACGTAATGTGCTTCGATACAAAATGGCATAACCATAACACGGTTATAGTTGTACCAAAAAGATTCCAAAAGTTGCTTAGTGAGATAAGCACGTATACAATAATGAGAGTTCACACCTATCTTGGACCATCCCAAGAGGCTCACTGTGTCCTTTTCCCATACTTCTAGATGTTGGTTACGGCGGCTCGAGTCATCAGCTCGGATCTTTCGGTATCTAGTGAGGCCACTTGTTGTTTTGACAGGGATTCATAGTCATGCCTTCTTAGTCGGATAAAAAATGATTAATTGATTGATTGATTGATTGTCACTGTCGTTATTGGTGTAATAGTATATAGCAGTTGCAGTAATGTAGTAATGCCTTTCATTTTCAGGACTTTCTCAGTTGAATTAAAGAGAAGGGATCTTCACGTGTAAGATAATAAAAACAGCTGTTGGCACCAATATGGGCATCTCCACTATAAGTAAATACACAGGCTCTTCAATTACCCAACAAGTAGACTCAAAGAGTTAGAGATGGAAAGCTCAGCCTCCAGCAAAGCAAAATGCATCACAGGCAACATCGGAGACGCCGAGCTAAAACTCTGCGATACTGAGAGTAAACGAGCTGGTTGGAATACATTCCCATTCATCATAGGTCTCTCTCTCTCTCTCTCTCTCTCTCTCTGAGTAAAACGAGTTTCATACGGGTGAACGTCCTAATCGTGTTTGCCGTGATGAACAGGCGCGATGGCCTTGTTGATGTTGGCGGGAACTGGATGGATGGCAAACTTGATTGTGTATTTGATCCAAGAGTTCCACATGAACCGAATCGATGCGGCACAGACTTTCAACGTGGTCAATGGCTGCTTCTGTCTCCTCCCGATCCTCGGTGCTATCATAGCTGACTCCTTCCTCGGATGCTTCTTAGTCGCTTCCGTTTCTTCCTTCATAGCCTCAATGGTTTGATAACATCTCAACCTCACAATCTTGCTGTTCACAGCCTCTTTTGATTGCCGAATTATACTGTCTTTGATAATAATCAGCTAATTGCAAGTAATATAATGCTCAAGAATTCGCACGTTATTGCATCATTTTCATAATGAACTACCTAGAACGTTAAAACAGAAAAGAATATAAAGAAATTCTCAGTAACATTATATGACAACCTCTTTTCAAAGGAATCTTTATTCTTTTTAATGTTGGAAACATTGAGATTAGTGAAGAGCACACATCTCTTGGCCTCTCTTGCAGATGTCTTACTGAGAACCTTGTCTCTAACGAGTTTCTTAAAATGGGTTTTCTCACAACCGACTGATCGATAGCATTTCTTTTTTGACCAACTTGCCACTTGCAGGGTATAGCTCTTGTATCCTTAACGGCAACGCTTAATTCGTTGAGACCTAAGCTGTGCGGAAACAACAAATCAAGCTCATGCAAAGCCCCATCGAACCTTCAATTCGCTGTGCTCTACGCAGGGATAGCTCTAGCAACACTCGGAGTGTCCGGAGTGAGGTTCACCATAGCAACTTTCGGGGCGAACCAGTTCGAAAGCCAAAAGGATCAATCAACTTTCTTCAACTGGTTCTTCTTTGCACAATACGCCGGTGTTGTCCTAAGCGGTACGCTGATCGTGTACATCGAGGACAGTGTGAGTTGGTCCTTGGGATTTTGGTTATGTGTCGCTGCGAACCTCATTGGGCTCGTGGTGTTCATCGCGGGAAATCGTTATTATCGCCACGAGACACCTCAGGGGAGTCCAATACTGAGCTTAGCTCGTGTCCTCGTTGCTAGTATTCGGAAACGGAAGCTTCAGCTCCCACTGACGAGTGACGAGTTCTATTACGGCCCACATGGACAGGATAAGGAGGTGGACGTATCAGCTGGAAAGAATTTCAGGTATCTACAACAATATACATGGCAAATGATTGATGAATATTTTATCTTCCCACATAGATAGGACCAATAATCACGATGTCTAGAGATAATTTCTTTGGGTTTATTTAGGCTCCATTTGGTAATCGGCCAAATAGTATTTGATTTGATTTTTTTGTTCTCTAAAACAACAAAAGAATGGAACTTATCCAGAAATATCTTAACCAAAAAAAAAAAAGAATGGAAATCAATTAAGTAATTTTTTTTGTTACCAGAAATAGATTTGAATAGAATTAAGGAATAAAAAAAGAAAGTTATTTCTTTGTTTTCAAGAATAACTCTAGAATCAAGCTCATTTTTGTTTTCTCTTTTCTTTTCTTTTTTTCCTTCTATTCTTCTTCTTCCTTTAGCTAGCTGTCAACCTCGGCGATGGGCAACGACCGGCTAGACAAGGGCTAGCGGCCCTTGGCGAGGCTTGACCTCACCGACGGCTGGGCGAACTCAACTTTGCCCAACCACTGTGAGAAACTTGGCCTCATCGAGGGCTGGCAATGCTCTGACAAGGTTGTCGGCCTAGCCAAGACCGACGATCGGCTAAATGATGAAGGAGAAGAAGAAAATGAAAAAATAAAAAATAAAAAGAGAAAAAAAAAAAGTAATAAAATTATTAAAAATATAAAAAAAAAATCTAAATCACAAAAGAATTTAAGATTTTATCAACACATTTTTTTTTTTTTTTGGAATATAAATTTTGGACAGTTATTAAACATTTTGAAATGCTTAGAAAGAAACAGAATAAAAAAATCAATTCTAAGTAAAAAAAAGCGAAAATAAAATAATTACCAAATGCCTTTTTAATGGTTAAGGAACAAGAATGTGTGTTCAAATGGGCACCTAGCGGTTTGGTTCATCGTCTGTGCAAACAGTCTGAAATCAGAACTACCCACCAAGACTTGGACTCGAGCCAGCTAAGGTAGAACTTGGACTTCTTGGTCATTAAATAAAGCCCAACAAGAAAGGTGGATGTATACGATTAGCCCAATAAACGTGCACATGTCCTTTCGAATGAGGGCATCCAGCTAGGCAGCTACGATACAAACATATAGGCGAAATCAAAAGTGTCAAGAGACATGATGTTACAGATAATTCACAATAAGAGTGACCTGGAATCGATTCCTTTTCCCTTTCGCAGGTTCTTGAATCGTGCGGCTGTGAAAATTGATGGAGACACCGAGTCCGACAACTCCATCGCTAAACCTTGGAGGCTATGCACAGTGCAACAAGTGGAGGACCTAAAATGTGTGGTTAAAATGTTACCACTGTGGTCAAGCTCCATCTTCTTGAGCACCCCAATCGCTGTCCAGAACAGTATGACAGTCCTCCAAGCCCTAACCATGGACCGCCACGTAGGACCCCGTTTCATGATTCCCGCCGCTTCGGTCCTCGTCATAATCATGATCTCCGCCTTGGTCTCCCTCGCTTTGATAGATCGCCTGCGCTCCCGACTCCCACTGTGGAAAAAACTGACCGGTTCGCCCCCAACAGTATTCCACAGGATTGGTGTGGGTCATATCCTGAATGTGCTCGGCTTGATTGTATCGGCACTAATCGAGTCACGCAGGCTCCGGACAGCCCATCTCCACCATCTCCAAAATGTCAACAATCCCACCGTCCCAATGTCTGCACTGTGGCTATTCCCTCAGCTGATTCTGGTCGGAATCGGCGAAGCATTCCATTTTCCGGGACAAGTGTCGCTGTACTTCCAAGAATTCCCAGCGAACTTGAGCAACAGCGCGACGGCGATGGTTGCAGCGACCATCGGGACTGCGTATTATCTGAGCACTGTTGTGGTTGATCTGGTTCGGAGGAGCACTGGGTGGTTGCCGGAGAATTTGAACGACGGGAGGTTGGATTGTATGTATTGGTTGCTTGCCGGGCTTGGGATGGCGAATTTCGGGTATTATCTCGTATGCGCAAAGTTGTACAAGGGAAAAGATGGAAGTTCTAGTTCGAGCCTTCCGATGACTGATGATGTCGGCGAAAACAAAATGAAGCCTTGAATGCGTTGTCCATGCATGCTTGGATTAGCCCTGTATATTTCATGTCTACGTCGACAGAAAAATGATGTTAATGTGAATGCCCCTCCCTGAATTGAGGATTTCTTCCATAAAAAGATTTATAGTTAAAGCCGGAGCCGTGAGAGAATGATATCACATTCGCTCGCCACGTGCACTTGGTTTTGCTTATGGCAAGACGCTCAATATGAATTTGTCACGTGATCCACATCGGACTAACAAGAATTCGCTCGTTGATGTATTATCTCTAATATATATAATTTGATTAAATTTCGAGATATGAATAAAGAGACAAATTTTTTAAATTTATTGTCAAAGATATAATTTACACGTGTTTCCCAAATTTCCATATTTTATTAGATTAAATGTCAAAAAAAGAGAGTAAAGAATAGTATTGCGTCCCCTCAATTATTGAAAAGCTCTTACTTAATTTAAAACTTAGCAAAATGCAAGAAACTAAGGATATATTTTATTTGTCAACAGATTATTGTAATCAAAAGTATAATTTAGGTTATTTAAGCAATTCAATCCGGTAAATCAGTTTCTTGCTTTCAATTATTAGAAAATTAAAAGGAATATATAATCCTTCTTCAACATAACCAAAAAACTTTTAAACTCATTACAAAATATAAAATCACAACTTCTAAAACAAACCACACTTACATTGTTATCTGTCAATTCCAAACGTAGATTTCTTGGCGAGTTTGATTCGAACCACTTGGGTACCGCTCTTTCAAGATCTGAATTTCTAACATGTTTCTCCGTTCAACATGAGCTCCCCAAATTTCGAGATAAGCAATATACTTTAATAGGTCATATAGAACTATTTCTTTACCATATTTTTGTGAGTGTCAATAACGAGAGAACTTTTTTTTTTTTTGATACCCAGGGAACCCCGTCAGCCATTCGTCGCCTTACGGCGGTACATAGCCGCCAAGTAAACCTTGGAGCGACGCTAGCGGAGGACCCACCACCCCGACGTCACGCTTAAATCGCCGATGCTTCCCCTGGGGTTTGACCCCCTCACCTTTCCCCCAAGGCAAGGGATTCTTATCCAGCGGAGCCACCAAGGCCGGTGGTAGAGAGAACTTACTCGTCACGTAAATGATTTTCATTTATTTGAATAAAGATTAAATTTCACTATTGAATTATTCTGTGGCTGGTCATCTTTAATGTAATTAAACAGGCTACAGTGGCTTGATCTATTTGCCAGTGCTCCAAGTGATAAAATTTGTATACTCTTTAAGTCGTAGAAAGAGGAAGATGGTATAGGAAGGGTGGTTTGGAGAGGCTTTAAGGGAAAGTTTTTGGGAAAATGCAAAGGCATTTGAGTTAAAGAAGTTTTTCAAAATGCAAATTGTATTTGGTAAATTATATTTGTAAAAGTCCGCAAAATAGTGTTTGGAGAAATTATATTTGTAAAAAACTTTTGTTATTTAAAAAAAAAAAAAAAAAAAAAAAAGGAGACCTAGCTAGCAAAGAGCAAACAGTCGCTGGTGAAGGGCAAGTGGTTCAGCAAAGGGCAAGCACTTTGACGATGTCACATGACCATCCGGCAAGGGTCGTGTGACTCACCACGAACCGCAACCTCCGTGGAGGTCGCATCGCGAGATCCAGGTCACGATGACCCCGATCGCAAGATTTGGGTCGCAATGACCCTCACCAAACGATCGCCTGACTTGTTGTTCCATGACCTTCGTGAGGACCCTCGTCGTGCTGTGACCTCCACACCGCAACCCTTGCCAGAGGATCGTGCAACCCTAGCAAGATCGCTTGCCCTTTGCCCTTCGCCGCACCACATATCCTTCGCTGATGATCACATGTAGATGGTAGTCCTATTCAACAGAGAGTAGGGAAGAAGATGAAGATGAACAATTATCAGGGGCAAAATCGGAAAAACAAAAGATTAGCGAGGATAATTTTGGAAGAATTTTTCCACTAGCCCCTAAGGCCAGCATGTCGAGAAAGCCCAAGGCAACTTAGGCTTTCAGATTCAGCCTTTTGAAGGCTTGCATTTGGCAAAAGGGGTTCAAAAACTTTTTTCCAAACACCAAGTATTTGGCCCAAAGGGCTTTGAACCCCCAAGGGGCTTTGGGAAGGCAGTTCCCAAATGCATCTGAAAAGGGACAATTGTCAAAAAAGTTCTAAATTTATCATTTGGTTATCAATTTATTTCCAAACATTTTAATTGTGTCAATTTTGTTATAAACATTCCAATTATATTAGTTTAATCTTAAACTTTTTAAATACTTGCCAACTATCTAAATAGTAAGTTTATGATTAACTTGACAAGTCTTTAAAATATCCCTTTCGGCTCGGTATTTACTCACAAAGAAGTGAATCCGGAAGTCTAGCCTTTTGGATTAGTTAATAGTTCTTCCTTAGAGGCTTTCGGGGAAGAAGATCTATTTCTTTCTTTAGCAGCTGAGGTGTGAACAAGAAGACCAGGTTCTCGGCATCTCAGAATCAGAAGGAAGGTCTCATTCCAGTTTGATTTCCATGTCTGATAGAAAATCGGGAATGCTGAATCTTAATAATATTTGTTTGTGATTCAAAGCAAAGTGATTGAACTGAACTGGACGAAAGGGACCAAAAAGCCATTCTTCATATACCTCAGCTCCGAGAATAGAAGTGGTTCGTTTTCTTTCTATATGCAATTCAAGATTTCGTTTGTGTTCATGTTGGCGATTTCTAATGTGAATTCGGCGGGTCGTCCCCCCTTCCTACGGGTTCTCCCACCGCCCCAGTGACACACCAACCACACCCCTTCCCTTTCTCCGATCATCAAGCCCCCGATCCCTTTCTTTGTCTTTCATCCCCCCTGAACAGAATAGCCCCGTTCTTTCGAATTCAAAAAAGAAAATAGGTGAACATGTTTCCCCTTTGAAGTGGCGAAGGCCTATGCCTAAAGTAAGAAAAAAAGTAGGTTAAGGTTATAGGATTGAATTGGCTCAATTGAAAGGTTTATGATTGAATTGGGATAAGTGCCAAAAAGTCCTAAACCTTTTTTTTTGTGCCAATTTGGTCCTAAACCTTTTTTTGGTGCCGATTCGTCCCTAAACCTTTTTAAGTTGTGCCAATTCAGTCCTTTCCGGCCAATTTTGGCCGGATTTTGCTGACCGGATGCCGTACCGACGTGGACAATTTTAATAATATTTTAATATTTTAATAATTTTTTTATTATTTATTATTTATATTTTTTTCTTTTTATTTTTTATTTTTGTCTTTTTCCTCCGGCCGGTCGCCGGACCTCGCCGACCGGCGAGAGGCCACCGCCGGCGAGGGCGAGGCCGACCTCGCCGGATCCGGCGAGGTCGAGCCTCGCCGGCCCTCGCGGCCATGGGCGAGGCTCGCCTCGCCCTCGCCGGATCTGGCGAGGCAAGGCTCGCCCATGGCCGGATCTCGGCGAGGCGAGCCTCGCCGGCCCTCGCCGGCCATGGGCGAGGCTCGCCCATGGCCTGATCCGGCGAGGCGGCCATGGGCGAGGGCCGGCGAGGCTCGCCTCGCCCGACCTCGCCAGATCGGGCCATGGGCGAGCCTCGCCCTCGCCGGATCCGGCGAGGCGAGCCTCGCCCATGGCCGGCGAGGTTCGACCTCGCCGGATCCGGCGAGGGCGAGGCTCGCCCATGGCCCGATCCGGCGGGCGGCCATGGGCGAGGCTCGCCCTCGCCGGATCCGGGTGAGGTCTAGCCTCGCCGGCCCTCGCCGGCCATGGGCGAGGCTCGCCCTCGCCGGATCCGGCGAGGTCTAGCCTCGCCGCCCTCGCCGGCCATGGGCGAGGCTCGCCTCGCCGGATCCGACGAGGGCGAACCTCGCCCGACCTCGCCCGCCCATGGCCGGCGAGGGCCGGCGAGGCTCGACCTCGCCGAGATCCGGTGAGGTCGGCCTCGCCCTCGCCGGCCGGCCGGGGAAAAGACAAAAATAAAAAATAAAAAGAAAAAATATTAAAAATAAAATAAAATAAAAATATTAAAAATAAAAAATAAAAATATTAAAATATTATTTAAAATTGTCCACCCATAGTCGCCGGAAAAAATATGTTTGAGACTTTTTCGACAATTTTCCCCATAGGGAAAAGGATGGTGTGAAAGAACTAATTGAGATTGGTCCAAAGACACGAGTTAGTGAATACTTTCTAGGAAATAACAACAATGTCTCCCAATTCTCCTTTAATTACTTTAAGCATTGAAAAGCTTATTCTAAACAATCAAGTAGAGGTGTCGATGGTTTGGTTCCATTCAGATTTTCAAGAAACTCGAACCACCTAAACCTAACCAAACCGTTTGGATGTGCATTAACTTTAAACCAAACTGCACTTCGAATCAATTGTAATCCAAACTAAAAACTTGATTCTAATTAGTTCTTTTTTTTTTATTTTCTTTTTTGAAATATTGAAAAGAGATTTGGTGGGAAAGGAGAAAGATTGTGTAAATGGCAATATTAGAAGAATGACGAGTTTTAGTTCGTTCCGTTAAACCGAACTAGAATAAAAAACAACCATTTTGTATTATCTGAACCAAAACCCGAATTAAACCGAAAATGCATGAAAATGGGGTTCGGTTTTCCAATTTGATTCTGATACCCCTACAATCGAGCTAATTGTCAAAGGTTAATTCATGTACAAATTTCGGTTTCGGAAATAACGCCTGACATATTTCTTATTGAATAGGTAAATGGGAACTTCATGTGTCCCAATTCATATATAGTATACCATATCATTATAGTCATTAAATCAGTAGATATATGCACAAGACGAATCGTAAAACACTACAATAAGCCTGTCCCCTCTCCCCCCCGGCGGGGCGCCGGGGCTTTTTTTCGTTTGTGATTTTAATTTGAAGACGAAAGTCTAATCAAATCCAATTCAAATGGCATCATGTTGTCATCACAATAATGGTTCTAATCCATATTCCTTGTTCATAACTTTTGCTTGTACACTAAGAGTGCATTTGGTAACATTTTTTGTTTGTGAAAACAAATTTTATTCAAAAATAGTTTTTTCCAATTGTATTCTTTAAATGAGTTTCTAAGCGAAAAAACGTGTTTGGTAACTATATAAATTTTATTTGCTGGAAAAAAAAAAAAGAACAAGACTATGTTTGATACGAGCTTTAAATTTTTTGTGATGTAAATTTTTTTAGTTTTTTAATAATTTTCTGAGATTTTTTCTTTTTATTTTCCTTTCTTTTTCCCCCCTTATTCTAGCTAGCGACCTCACTAGCCTTGGGGGAGTTAGGGCTCGACCTCGCCATGGTTGGGCAACTTTAGTTCTAAACCTTTACATGACACGCCCAGTACTAATGTTGACAACTTTTAATAATTTTTTTTTTTTTTCAAAATTTTTTCTTCTTTTTCTCTCTCTTTTTCCCCCTTTCCTTTCTTCTTTCTCCAACTGGACCTTGGCAATTAGCTAAAGGCAAGGACCAACAAGGGATCTTGCCTGGGGCCACAAGGGCGGCCTCTTGCCGACCTCTGATAATCCTCATAGGCCATTGGCAAGGCTCATTGTGGGTCGCAAAGGCAGCCTCACGCTAGGCTAGCGAGGGTCAAGCTTTGCCCAACCATGCCAAGACTTGAGCCCTTGCCGGCGACCGAAATGTCACAGCCTTCGACCTAGGAGCCTCTAGCCAAGGCTCGAGCCTTGCCAATGGCTAAGCGAGGCTTGACCCTCGCCAGCCCAACGCAAGGCTACCCTCGAGGAAGAAGGGGTAGGAGAAAAAAAAAAAAAGATAGATAAATAAAAATAAAAATAATAAAATACTATTAAAATTTGTTCACATCAATGTCGGTCGTGTCATATAAGCCAACTAGTGTCCACATCGGCAAAATCCGACCAAAATTTTCTTGAGAGACTGATTTGGTACCAATTCAAAAGATTGAGGACTAAATTGACACCAATAAAAGGTTTATTTAGGAATTTTCTAACAGTTTTCTTGGAAATAGTGAGAGTGTTTGAATGACTCTGAATATGATTATATTTTCTATTGTATTGCTTAATTTGTAATGAAATTTGTGTTGTTTTTCATAGCAGGTTCCATCAACTAAATCACGTAATATCTAGTCTAGCAAAAGACAATTGCTCAAACACAATAACAAATAGAATAAGGAAATTAATCAACTGAATGACGTAAAATTGATGTCAGATTTATTTACTTATTCTATTCGTTATTTTGTTTGAGTATTTGTCTTTCGCTAGACTAGATATCAAAGTCAGGTTTGGCTAAGTAGAGCAAAATAGAAGGCGACATAAGAGGGAAAGGTGAAAATCGATGAGTTTGATGGGAAGATTTTGTTTTTCGGAAGATTCAATTAAGCATTATATGTACCAAAACAATATGCATTTACCTCCATTTAGGAGAAGCGAGAGTCAATGAAGCAAGTCGATAGGGATTTGCTAGACAAATAAGCATTGAGTGTTATCTAGCTAGGCTCGTAATGCTATGTTAAACATTATGAAAGAAAAGACCATCGTGGGAATAATGAATACATTGTCAAACATGTACAAGAAGTGCTCTATAATCGATAAGTTCTATTTAATGCAATGCCTGTTTTATTTAAAGTTGCGCCAATGTAAGTCAAATGTTAAGAATATCAATGAATTCAATGTAATCATTAAACAATTGAATTTGGTTGAGATTAATTTCAATGAAGAGGTACGTGCTTTGATTTTATTACCATTATTACCTAATAGCCGGAACACTACTCTTACTACCTAATATTTGATGGGGTTCAAAATTTGATTTTGAGTGCAAAACATGTGTAGAGAGAATCGGGTGAATATGTGCCTATTGTTTTAGTGGCAAAGGTAGAAAAACTAGTACTCTTGTTAGCAAAAGTTAGGGTGAATGTGAGTACTCATAGTTAGTCTAGGGTTGTTAGTACTGTTAATTGAAATTGTGGCAAGATGGACATTTCAAAAAGACCGTCTTAAGTTAAAGAACGAGAAGGATGAGAAAATTAGAGTTGAGTCTAACAACAACATTACTACAACAATTGATAGCGTCTCAATGGTGATGGTCATGTTTTATTTATCAAGGAGTCAAACTGGCGGGTTATGAATTCTAGCTCTTATTTGCACACTACACTAAACAAGAGCTAATTTATTGCTTATCGATGCACAAATAGTAGGTAGGGTGCAGTTGGCCAACAATGCTAAGTACGACTCTGTGGATATTGATGAAAATACAATCAAAATGCATCATTTAAGACATTGATTAGAGTTGGGCATGTTATAGAATTGAAAAAGAACCCAATTGCATGGACTCTTTTGGATTCAGTTGATTGTTGGTATGTTTTAACAAGGTGAAGTAAAAAAGATTGTTTAAAATGCCCCGGTGACAATGAAAGAATCGAACGGTCAATAGTCTCTATGGGTTTCCATTAGAGATGGTGAGATTTATATACCTAGTGCAATCAATCTGATATTCAGATTGCCTGAAAGCTTTGGTTGGTACCCACTATTCACGCCCTCTACCAAGAAATTAACACAGATTCAAAAGCACTTCAGAGACCACGTTGTCAATAATGGTCCAGCTAACGGAATGGACGGCCATCTCACTGCTGCTGCTTTGTAAAAATGCAATAGGTTCAGTCCCTATTCTCCAATGATAGAAGGTAACCATGCACTACTAAATTTAATTCAATTCAAGCATTTACGACTGCGATTTCATCCAAACTTCATCACTTGAGTTTTGTTTGCACGAACAAGTGCAAAAATGTTGCAGATACATCGAAATGTCAGACAAAGGTTAAAGAAAATCAAATGACACCAAATGAAGAGCTCAGAAGATAGAAAGAGACAATTCCTGCAACAAAACTTGCAAAGTCGTTATATATGGCGCTAAAGCCTGTAAAACTCTAATCCTAGTAAATAGAAAATTTCTAATAAATAAGAAATATAAACCAGCTTCCTAACAACGTAGGAGATAGAATATGGAGAAAAAACTAGTAAAACAACTAGAAATTAAAAGGGCAATCCTCCATTCTCTTCTGCATCAAAATTTCTACTGTGTAGACTGTCAACAGTTCTCAGAAAGATAGACACTCCCCATCGTGCTGGAAATTACTAGTGTTGCAAACAATTGAAATAAAAATTGCTCATTTTCTCAAACTCCAAACTAGCTTCCAAGTAAAATTTACAAATCTGACTTCGAGGGGACTCAACACCAAAAATAGTATGGTACAATAGCTCCATGGTTCCCTCTTTACAAGTGATGATCCTAATCAAAGAAAAATTTATAAAAAAGAAGAAGGAAATAGACTTCCTCCAGGTGACCCTTGTATATACGGACAGGTTGAAAGAAACTGAGACTATCTTCCACAAATGTACTAGGTATCAAGCATTGTGTTATAAAACCCAAAAGGCACCTCAGAAATACCGTTATTTTTCTGTGCATTCTCTGCTTCTTGTTTTGTTAGTTGTATCCTTCCTGTCTACATATCCTACGTCTCAAAATTGGGATAACAGGTTTGTGATTACTCATCATCATCGTTTAACAATGCAAAGGAGAAAGGTTTGAATTTGTAACCATCACCATGGTAGAACTTATTTTGGAATTCTACCCAGTGAAGACGCAGGGCATGAAGGAAGGCGCTCAGGGTCTCCATCATTAGAAGAATGAAGGCAGTCGCAAAGGCAAAGACGGCGAGACCCACCAACCGAATGATCACATTATCATACCTGCAATAACCAAAATCATAATTACGTAATCACACATCATCACACATGTGGTAGCCCACTACCCAAAAGGTGTTTGAAAAAGAAAAAAAATGAAAAAGGTAGCCTACTTCATTGTTATGACCTTTTCTAAACCAATATGCATTAAGACGCAATGACCAGGTTCATGGACAAACAAGTAATTGTGCACGTGATAAACCAACATTGATACCAGAGAAGGCTAGAAAATGGTGGACCATGTCCCGCCTGGACGGCCTTTTTACTTTAACATGTGAGCCAGGCTGAGCACAGTTATAGAACTAGCAGCCACTAACAAAAAAAATTACATGGCCAGGCCTGCCACCCAGCCCTATTTGCCACCACTAAGACCAGATATAATTAGAGCGAACATGACTAATCAGTAGTTAGCTCCTCACTTTTAATTCTTTGCAATCCTTCAAAAGATGCACTAAGAGAGTATTTGATAACCATATTAAGTGCTGAAAATAATAAACATTATTAAGTGTATTTCACTGAAAAAAACACTTAATGAAAGTTAAGATATTACCAATTATGTTGCCAAAAATTACCAATAATATACACAACTCCATCTTTAGAATAAAATTAATTATATTTGTTACTCAACATTCATTGACGGGTGCACCCACCAAGCTAAGCTTCTCGATCAAACAATATGGACAGGTGCATCTCCTGATGACTTGATGTAAACATGAGTATCTCATTCTAGTTCATAAAATAAAAGGATCACAACTATAATATAGGACTAAGCTAATCTAAAACAATCAAATTGCACTTGCTTTATCGAAATGTTACTCTAGATTTACATAAGTTACAGTGGAAACGAAAGAACCAATTTACTAGCTTTTCTTAAAATATAAGATCATAACCCACTTTACGACTTATGATATTGCCAAAGTGCCCCCGTATGTTATGTAACGAACCAAACTATTCTAATTCTGGAGCACTAAAAAGGTTAGCTAACTGAGCCACAGGACAACAAGACTCAGGCAGCATGCATTCCTTTGACATGAATGTTCAAAAATCTAAATCATCATGAACAAACTCATACACTAAACAACAAAATAAGTAAACTCATTCTTTTTTCAACATCACTGCAGTAATGCGAAGGCCTGAAATTAAACTCAACTTACCCCCAGGCAAGTAGGAGCACTTTCTCATAGAAGACCGTTGACAATTCTGAGTGGGCCAAGCTATAAAAGCAGCCAGCCACAGTCATCATTTTAGGACCATGATATCAATGGAGGGATCAAAATAAAGTTAAAGGCAAATGGACGTACCTCAAAGCCCAAAGACGGAGATAAGAAGCTGTATTGGAAACAGCACCTAAAACAAATTCTATAGAGTGTATCATTTGATGCACAAAAACCTCGCTGAAATTAAAATCCTCATGATGTTGCAGGGCCCGGGCAGAATCAGGCTCTGCTTCGACATCCATCTCAGAAATACCAAGCACCCCATAAGTACGACCTTGGAACCGCTGAAGGCATGACAAGAAAAAAAAATCCATTAAATAAAGAAATATCTAATTTATTAGTGACTCTTCTTCAAACTGTTTCAGAGGAGAGACGCTATCACTCTTTCATAAAAAAAATAATAAAATAATAAAATAATAAAAAAAAAAAAAAAAAGATGCATCTCCTTTCCTGCAATCAATGTATTGCTTAGAAATCAAGATTTGTTAGGCTTTGAGGGGATAAGATGGGATTGGGAGTACAAGGAAAATCCACCAGAACTGTTTCTTGTGCTGTACATGCAAGTAAAATTTAAAAAAAATAAAAAAATCATTAGACTGAATTATGTTTTCCCTCTTCACCCACAGTGTGATATGGTCAAACATATTATTAGTTGATTATTAAAGCGGCTAAATAAAGACACACACTTCACTCACAAAACTCAAGTTCTTCAGAGAAAAGCTTATAGATGGACAAAAGAATATAATAATTTGATTAATCCATGAACCAACTAGTTCTTTCTCTCAAATTAACTGAAAGGAAGTTGTCTCTAACTTAAGGAAGCTGAAATGAGACAGAAACAGAAATAATTGACTAAAAAAGGGAAAAAGGAGACAGTAATGTACCTCAACGTGAAGCCTTTTCAATATAAAAGGTTTAGGAAAGAGCATCCATGGGACAGCAATAAGAGCCAAAAGCAATAGAAGGATCTGCAAAGTTTCAGATAATTGATGAAAATAAGGAAGACAAGAATAAATGATATGCATCAGTATAGTACAAAGCAAGTAAATTATACCTGAAGTGGCCGCTGGCCCCAAAACAGTTGGTTCTCTCCAAGATTGTCAGTAGGACTAAGAAACATGTAAATCATAACGTGGTAGAGATCGGCTTGAGAACCGGTGCACCACTTGATAATAATAAGAAGTGATAGATATCCAAAAAGGCTGTTGAGAAAGATAATCTGCGGCACAAACTGATACCTAAAACAAAAATAAAAGTTAGTTCAATACTCTCGTGCTTGATATCTAGATAAGCTAAGCTAAGCTAAGTGATGCACCCATAGCATACTCTCACATGAAAGTGCAATATCAGCATAAACTCTGGAGAAAAGGAGACCAATTTTTTGAGGAGGGAACACACACCTGATATCCAGAGAACTTTCAAAATATCTTGCATTGAAATAACTCAAGATGATCCCTAAATTCATTTGCGCCACACCCAACAGAATGGACATCTTCATCTTGAGTGAGTTCAAGAAAGGAAGTTCAGAACGACTTCCACGCCAACTGGGATCTACACCGAATGGATAAGGATCTCGGTATTTAATTAAACCAACTGAATATGCATCACTGGTCAAAGCAAGTAGAATGAGTAAGTTACGAGAATACATGTAAGACAGAATCGAAGATATCATGTTAGTCTGGTCATACACAAATGCAACAAAAAAAGCGAGAACCCCCAAATATTTGAAATGGTCCTAAGTAAAAAAATTTATGATGAAATCAAGAGCGGGCTGACTCATAAATGACAGCTAACATGTAAATTTGGTCTGCCCAATACCCAATGTTTCGTTTAGAGCACATAAGTTTGTTGGTCTATTTAACAATAGAGAGATGCCTGCAATACACGTACAATTTCAGGCACCCTTTTTTCATCAAAACAAAGTGCTAATATAAAGAAATATATACCTCTAAAATCTATATCGAAATTATTCTACATTGACAAGAAGAAAATCAATCGTTATAACATAAGTTTCTGATGGGTCGCCTAGACTGGAAAAAATGCTGTATCTTTTCATTATTTTTTAACTAGCACTTGCAAATTTTGACACCCCTGCCATTAATTTGCATCAGTGTAAATATGAGCTGAAGGTCACATCCCATCACCAGCTTGAAGATAGTACTCTGTAAAACAATTTGAAGCAACTCACAACCACGTCTCTGGCATCCAAAACTAGCACACAGCAAGCAGACTACAACTAAGTTCAATAATTTCAACAACATTTTTCAGAAAAAACACAAACAGTTCAACTGGAGTCCATTCATCAAGAAACTAACATGCTAACATGCCAGGTTTGAATTTCATGCCAAAACAGAAATAACATTTGAAATCATGAAAAATTCAAAAGAATCTGGGCCGACTTGAGGTGCTAACATTAATGCTTCATATATATTTTAAGGGATCAATAGGAAAAACATAAAAGAAGTTGCACATCTAATGTTACAAATAAATCCAAAAGCAAAGAGCCAAACCAATTAACAGCTAAATCGATATGTTAATAACTAGGACTACTATGACTATCCCAACACACATTATGATTCTTGACTGATAGTTGGTTTGGTCAATAGTTAAGTGCTAACAAAGGCAAAAAAAAAATCTATAAAATTGAAATTGTGGAAAAACTGAGGGAAAAAACTTCTTCAATCTGCTTCTTCTGATGTAAGCATGTGAATGCTAGCAATGGAGCTATACTATAAATGAGAACCAGTGAGCAAAATTTTTAAAAGGTACACCTTGGACCAAACAATTGAGCTGCCCAAGTCCTCAGAAACAAGTAAAAGCAGTTCATCATAGATAGAGAACTATTAAATAGATAAAGCCAAACCTGCAACTTGTATCCCGACATTTGTAAGCAGACCGACCGAATATGTGAAATGGTACAGAGAAGAATTCATTGTAAATCAACCCACAGTAAATTGAAAATAGGGACATCAAAAGGAGAATATAGCGTCCGCCAAATAACATCTCCATAAAGCTGCCCAGTTTCTGTCAGAAAAGCAATCCACATTGAGAAATTCATCGAATCAGCATAGAACCAAGCATGTACACTAATTAAGCAGCTCCTCTGTGTGTGTCTATGCACATGCGCGTGTGCATATGTTGTACGTATGTACGCGTGTGTACACGTGTTTGTGTATTTGTGTGTGTGTGAGAGGGAGGGAGAGGGAGAGATTCCACAAATTCAATCACTTTAAAAAAGCTAGAGATACAAACATCTGTGAGTGAAATAATCAATCATTCCTCTTATAGACGTAACATACCTTATTACTGAGCTTACTTTCCCGAGCAATGAGGACTAAAGCTCCCAACAACAAGCATATCCCGTGACCCCAATCCCCAAACATCACTGCAAAAAGAAATGGAAATGTAACGACGGTGTAAACTGCAGGATTTGCTTCTTGATACCTCCCAACTCTGCAAAAGAAAAGAAACTGACATCAGTGAAATAAAACAGTTTGTCCTTTCAAAAGTCGAAAAATTATATAAGCTGAATGGGACATAAAACCAAATCATTCAAATTTTCTGACAAAGATTTAATAGTTCAAAGCAGTTTAAAGCAGAAGAGGACAAGAAATAACCCATTCAGCAATTCAAAGTGCAGACACTTGGAATTTGCACTGCGAGTTAATCTACTTACCTAACTTAGGAAAAAATTAAACAATAATGAACCTCTCAAATGTATGTATCTACATGTTTAAATTCACATACAAAAATTGTTGTGTTATAATTTATAACAGTCACAGATCTATACAAAATCACGAAGTGCCTAAATGCCCCTATATGCTTAAAGATGTAAGCAGGATTTGGCTCACCCATATGCATCAACAATTTCCTGATATGCATTTGTAAACTTATTGGTTCTGAAAAAGGTTGGTGGAGAGTCTACTGCATCCATCGTATGAAATATGATGCCCACTTGTGAATTACTATCATAAGTTGCACGCTGCAGAACCTCCTGGATCTGCAAGGATAGATAACATCCTTATAATTCTCAATCCCTGAAGTTTCCAATCAAAATTAGAATTGAGCCTAAGAAAACTAGATAAGATGAGGATAGAAGGAAACATAAATCATGTTAATCACCTTAGCTTTGGCAAAGATTGGGCACCATCCCTCTCCAACAAGACACTTTTTCGTAACATCAAAATTTAGCATATTCAATGTATCATATACTGCTTTCTCCCTTCTTACCTGAGAAAGAACCAAAAATAAAGTCATTGATTACTAGAAAGGGAAAAAGGAAAACAAAACCTCTGCTAATGAACCTTTTGATGGTTTGAATAAGGGGGGAAGAAACATATCTCACCAAATCTGTCCATTTTGGCAAATGGAGGCTAATGGAACTAAGGGCTGAATTTCGATGACGTATCCCCACATCCAGGGTAGCTTCCAGTTCAGAAAGACGTGACATGACCTAAAACAGAAACCTCAAGTTTCAGGCAAAATAGAAAGGGCTTTGTTAGTGCGAGACAGAGCATATGTTATTACGCAGCCACGAGGCTATGGATATCTAGTTAATTACATTCCCGATGAATGACATCCATATGATGTTTTTCAGAATATAGTTGGCTAAAAGTCAATTTATCAGCATATCATGCATCAATGGAGAAAACTTCGAAAGGATGATCATACTAGTAGTTCAAAAGTCTAGTAAACCAATATTTACTTTAATTCAAGATATCTGCATCATGCAAGAGAAAGATATATTCTCGACATCATTAGTGCACTCACTTCTCTAGTCATTTGCCTTTGTTTGGTGATATCATCTGGAACAGGATAACAGTTCACACCAAATGCTTCGCAAATTTTTTTAATCTTCTTCCTTGCTTGCTCTCCAGAGAAATAAACCATAAAAACTACTTTCTCAACCTGCGAAAATGAAGTCAGAGAGATACCAGCTTTCTCCTGCTAGAACAGAAAAGTTTTCTGAAGAAACAGCTCTACTGAACAGCTTAAGTTTTCGTCTCTATTTTTAAGCATGAACACCACCAAGCAGCTTGAAAGGTATAGATATTTTAAGTGTGACAGGAAAAAAAAAATGGTAAATCCAAGATACTAAAACAATAGGGAAAAAAAGAAAAAAAAAATCACCAATCTCAAGAGGAGTTGGAAAGAAAAGAACCATTTCAGATGTTACAGGGTCCATGATGCCTTCATTAGCTGGTGCCTGGTTGAAAAGCATATTGCCCCTTGTTGCACGAAAAAGCATCCTCTCAAATATAAGTACTTTGGTCAGGCAAATAATCCCGGTGATATAGTTCAAACCAGATTGTTCGGATGTTCCTGGTCTCATCTCCTAGGGAAAAGAAAAATGTAATCTAAGGTGAATCATCCAGCAGGAAATTTTTTTGCAAGAAGCCACTTGCACAAAGTACCTTTTCAAGTAAGGAAGCAGTCTCAACATAGTCATTTGAGTATGCGGTTTCATCCAATTCTCTCTCTTCTGCGACAGGATGGTTCTTTCCTGAAAAAAGAAAGCTGCCTGCCTGGCAGCATTGCCCAAGAAATATATATTAATGCAAAGGAAGAAGTCTCAAAGTTGGAATCTGCAAACGAAATTTTGAGTCTTGACAGCCGTTTTGTTATGGTGTATATACTTTACAATTAGACAAACCATGCAAAGCAACTAAAATCCCACGACTCTCAGATAAAGCAACCCATTTATAAATCAGTTATCTAATACACGCTATGTCTACTTCATCAAGAGGTCTTACAAATAAAAACCTGGAAATTAGAGGGCTAAAGGTGTCCTATGCCAAAGCTTGGATTGATTGACCACAATGGTAAGTGAGTTTGCTTTCCCACAGAAAAGATCATCATTTCCTCTACAAACAATGTTTTAAATTATATCTGCATATAATACTGACAATAAAGAAACCATCCACCCACACACACATACGCAGATTCATATGATCATCATGACTACTCTGATATGAGGTATTTCCATCTTGGATCATTTTTATGAACACAGCAGGGAAGCAAGATAAGCTAGTACTGCTAGGATTTGCACCATAATACTGAGTAATCATTCTTTGACAAAACAGTGATGGCACATGCCCATTGAAATGTAAAAGGAGAATAATGAGTGGAAACTGGAAACAGAAGTGGAGGATGTGACAAATTAAATTCTCCAATATATAGGTACATCAATAAGGGAGAAAAGCCACTCAGGAAAGGAAATGAAATATCTCCACTATATTTTAAGACTGTAAAAATGAGACTAACCTCTTGCAATACCATCTTAAATTCCAGGAGCTCATTGTAAGATTGTCTGAGATGCTCACTGTTAGAGTTCATTTCGATTAGCTCATGTTCATGCTCAGCAAGCTGAATCTGGCAACAAAGGAATATAAAAATTAGACAGGACAGATCTGGCACAATGGATGTCGCTTGAGAAATCGGAATCAAGTAAGATGGAAATAACAGATGGACAGTTGTTGAAGAGGGGAGGAAAGCAGTAAGCCAAGAAGGACCTCAAGTTCCTCCAACAGAACATCTGGTTGCACAACGGGATTCTCAGGAGACTTTACACCAGCTTTACCAACTTGATCTCTAAAAAACCGCAATTTCCTCAACATCTCCCCACAACGTTTCACCTAATTAGAAAAATCACATGATATGAATCTGCAGATATGATTTCTGACATTTCCAAAACCATTCAAAAGACAAAACTACAAAGATGTCAATAAGAACAAGCCAAAACCAAATTTAGAAAATGCATGTTTTTTGGGAATACAGCTTGCCCTATCAAATGCACGAAGTAGAGACTATTTTTTCAGGGGCCAAACGCTGAGGAGAGCCTGGATATTCATAAATGTATGTTATAAAATCATAATTGTTATCTTAATATTTTAGGTCCTTATGCATATAAATGTGATTAAATATGATTGTAGACAGGCCAAATCCTAGAAAGAATCACTGCCTATGTTGTTAACTATGACAAGCCTGAACCTATTACATGTTCCATTTTTCAAAAAAAGGAATGACCAATGAGAGATTTCTTCTGTCTAAAATAAGGTGCAAACTACAATTTGTCTTATCTGAGTTTCCATGAACTTGTAATACCACCCGCATTGCCAAATTACATTACCAAAATGAGCAATGATAGGCAAGATGATGCCTCAATGTAAGCATCACTTGTACAAAATAAGCTTCGTCTATTGCTGCAAAGATACCTGACCAACAAATGTTCTCTGGAAAGGGCTTTTCTCAGCATTTAACTGCAAAAGACAAAAGAGTGTTAACAGTTATCCAAAGACCTAATGATCATGAACAATCCATAAGGTCAAAAAAGTGAGAAAGTAAACACATTCATAAATCCCTGGACAAAAATACAGAGAGGATGACCACATATAATTACCACTAAAGACCTTGCCTCAAGAGTCAAACGATATCTAAATTCCACACCAATTATGAAACCCAGAAGTTCCCTGTTCACGATGGGAATAAACTGAACTAGACATAAAATAAAATAAAAAGGAAAAAAAAGAGTACAAACATATCCGCATGACCGCCGCGCTTCCTTGTGGCTCACAAACTTTGGACTTATACAAGCAGCAAAAAGCATAGACTCAGTTGTCTTCCCTTACATTGAACAACAGAACAAAACTACTACTCATTGACATCCAACACAGCTTTCAGCTGACCATTTCACAAGTAGCATGCGAACCACAGGACAGGACCATCGAGCCTAACCCAATCCTCCCCTCAGCAAACTCCACGGTAACGACAGAAACTTACTTAAAAAATTCGCGAGGTTCGGCATTCTCTTCCACTCGATGTAAATATCTCCACAGCCAAAAAAAAAAAAAGGAAAAGGAAAAAAACTTCTACCAATGCTAATTCCGATATAAATCGGACGAGTCAAGTGCGGATCGGAGGGAAGCACACTCACGTCGCGGAACTGGACGAGGCCGAGCTCGCCGAGATAGGAGACGGCGCGGTGGGCGGACTCGACGGGGATGATGAATTGGACGAAGCTCATCCGCTCCGAACGCATCAGATCCATGGCCGGCAGTTTCTCCATGAACTCCTCCATTTCCGGAGACACCAAACACTCGACACACTCTGGCAGACAGAGAGAGAGAAAGAGAGAGAGAGATCGCAGAGTACGCGCGTAGATTGATTGCGCCGCGGATCCACGGAATCGCGGCAGATCCGAGACGGGACGGGACGGGACGGGACGGCTCGGTCGGTCGGTCGGTCGGCGGCGATTAGCGGCGCCGTCGTGCTTCGGGCTGCGGCAGGCGAGGGGAAGGGAGGAACCGCCGTGCGGATTCGGAGCGACGAGGAATCCGCGATCGTCGCGTGGGCATCGTCTCGAGCGGAGCGGGAGGAAGAGGAAGCCACGTGAGCGACCGAGTGGCTGACGCACTGTAAATGCCGCAACTGCAATTTTTTGGGGGGGCCTGCTTTTTTTCTTCCCGCTGCGGTACGGAAGAACGAAACGAACTAAAGATCGTTTTCTCGCTTCGAAGGCACGACGGCGGTGGCGAATGGTGATTGGCCAATCATCCGAGATCGGGAGTCAACGGTTAGGCGTTGGTCAACGCTGGAGTGGGCCGAACCAGTTCGGTTATATGGCCAACACAAATTTAAATCATGAGTTAATATCATGAATTTAATACACATTATAAATTTACATAAAATTAATTTTTTATCATGAAAAATTCAAACTTAGTACTCCTAAATTAATTTTCTAATTATCAAAAACCACAAAATTTATAAACACGTGACTAAATCCTAAATTTATAATAATTTAATAATAAAATTTGACAAAAATTAACGAATGATTAATTTTTTTATAGATACACCAATTTAAGATTTCAATTAATTTGAGTAAATTCTATTATATTATTATTTTGAAATTTTTTATGATAAAAAAAAAATTTGATAATTTTCTTGTAAATATATTTTTTTGAATTTTTCGTGGTATTAACTTTAAAATAAATAATGTAAAACCTGAAAAATTACAATCGAGACCTGGAAAATTCCCATATTCTGCTTTTTGGCCCGTGAAATCCCGACTTCATCTTCCCTGCGGAACCGCTTCTCCGCTTGACGAACGAACCAGAACCTGAACGGAGAAGTTGGATTCTTGAAGTTGGATTCTTGCGAGCGTCTGGCACTTTCCGGTAACGCCGCGCCGTCCCGGTAAGTCTCTATCCCGATTCGCCGCCTTCGTATTCGGAGGGTCGTTTCCGGTTCTCGCCATGTAATGATTGTCGATGTTACGTCTTGGGAGCATCGTTTGCTGTTTGCTGCTGTTTACTACCTAATTGCTTGCTTCACGGAAGAAATCTCTAGTTGGGCGGTTTTGGAGAACGAGTTAGATGAGCGGGGCGAGTTTGTTGGCTCTTGATAGGTTTATCACCTGCGAAAAGCATAGCGGTTCTTGATGCTATCCCCACCTGCGTCTGTGGTTTTGTGACCCGGATTCATCTGCGTTCTTTTGAAGGCATCAAGAGTTAGGCTAGTGATCGTAAGTGTGAACTTAGGTTAGATGTCCTTTGGGAAATTGGGTGAGAAGATTTCTTCATTCTTTGACGTGGGAAAATCCTGACCGACTCTCCCATGGTAAAATTCGGGCGAAAGTTGTTCTTTGTCCAGAGTGTAAAGAAAGGGCATGTGGGTGTTTTTGGTTAACAAATCGATAGGTGAGTGAAGAAACCATGCAAAAGTGGCTGAAGTATTTCGGTACCCGGAATTATATTTGGTAATTGGGTCCTAATTGATAGTATCAAAAGGAGCGTTGAGTTAGAGACAGTTGCATCATTTGAACTAGAAGAAGCCACTGAAGTCAGATGACAGAGTTCGAGTTTTCAGGATTGGAACTAAGACTACTAAGGTTGTCGTGGGTCACACTAGGAAACTAGTTTATACTTCAACTGGAAAAGGTTTGAATTTTAGGTCTCTTCTTTTGCTGTGATTGGGAATACGATTGCTATAAAAGGACTGCAGCTCCAGAATGATTTGAAACTTCCTGTACTGGGTGCATTTTTACTGAGGTGTTCCTTAGAATCGTGTTTCATTGTTGGAGTAGCCATGGCAAAATGAAGGACTAATTCACCCAAATTAAAATTTGAAAAGGAAATCCCTTTATGTTCTGATAATCAGGCATTACTGCAGAGCTTGAGTAACTTCAATATTAGTTAACACTGCGAGAAGCTAAAAGATTACAATCGTCTGTTCGCCAGTTTAGGCCTTTCAGTCATTGGTAGAAATTCTTTCTATACTTGTTTGGCACTATCGCGACTATAGTTTTAGTTCACTAGCTGCCTAAAATTGTCTTTTCGAACAAAGTGGCAGGTCTACATTCGTTCATTTTTGCTTCTGTGTGCCTGATAAATCTACATTCATCGACAGCAAGCCTAACTGCCTTCGTAGCATATTGATTTCAAAGTCTCAGTCAAGATCCAGACATGGGAAGATCCTCAGGTGATGAAAAGATTCTCAGCTACAAAGACGTTGTGCTCAGACGGTCAGATCTGGACATACTTAGTGGTCCATGTTTTCTCAATGACCGTATCATTGAGTTCTATTTCAGCTATCTTTCTTCATGCTATCCTTCTCCGGATATTTTACTGGTTCCACCTTCAATTGCTTTTTGGATAGCAAACTGCCCTGATGTTGAGGGACTTAAAGATTTCGTAGAGCCTCTAGATTTGCCTGGTAAGAAACTTGTAATTTTCCCGGTGAACGACAATGAAAATGTGGGCCTAGCAGATGGTGGTTCTCATTGGAGCTTGCTGGTGTTTGAAAGAGATGCCAGTGTATTTGTGCATCACGACAGCTCAGGAGGGATGAATGGTCGATACGCCAGGCAACTCTATGAAGTCTTAGTTGGATTTATAAATGGCCCAAATTCAGCGTCCGACGCCAAATTCATTCAATGTAGTAGCTCACCACAGCAGCTAAATGGCTATGATTGTGGGTTGTATGTTATAGCTACTGCAAGAGCGATATGTTGCTGGTATGAAACTGCTAAATTGAGCAATGAGAAGGATCTTTGGTTTTCTTCTGTTGAGGAGCAAGTTACTCCACCTTCTGTTACTGAATTAAGAAAAGAGATTCTTCAGCTGATCAAAGATCTGATGACCGCTGATGCTAAGTGTTGACGCTGACTGGGGGAAAAAGAGAGAGAGCTGCAGAAAGAACGGAATACCAGAGTGACAAGGCTTACCTGCAAAGACATCTGGGTGTCTCATCAGCTCAGGAAAAATGGAGAAAATTTCTCCAAAGGTGGGTTCTTGCAAAGAATCTGAGAGATGTTTTTAGTGTTTTTGAAATCCGAAGGATATTCAGATCGACTTGGGCATTCATGACATTCTAGCTCTATCCCTAACGCTCTTCTCAATGACCAGCAAATGAGTTTTTCCTTCTTCTTTTCCGGCCTGGAGTGTATGTAGCATTGGGGGTGTTATGTCAGTAGCATTCAGGGGTTTCTAGTGTTACTTCAATGGGTACCACTACCAGACCTCAACTCTTCATATATGTACCTACTTGCGCCTCTCTAAAACAGTGGTTTTTACTTCTTACCGTCGCTCCTTGGGTGAAAGGGTCATGCTTCCGGTTGGGGACAATGTTTTAGCCTTTTACTTTGTTACATCGTCTATCGCAAGTCAAAATTGTTGCCGTAATCGTTATATTCATGATGTGTTGATTCAGAGAAAGTTTGATATGACGTTTATTACTTGGCAATGAAGATGGTCTACAAAAGCTATAAACCTATAGACGGAGTCACACTAGTCCCAGTACAA
Source organism: Eucalyptus brandiana (assembly GCA_014182725.1). NCBI lineage: Eukaryota > Viridiplantae > Streptophyta > Magnoliopsida > Myrtales > Myrtaceae > Eucalyptus > Eucalyptus brandiana. The sequence continues at coordinate 13,360,111 of CM024677.1, read as the reverse complement.
TAGCTAAAGCTTCAGAAGGCAAATGAGGTTACACTTGAACATCTTATTAGAAAGCCATCCGGATTTTTGCTCCAAAACCTCTCTGAGCCTCAGTCACCCGCCGTGGATTTGGGGCGGCGCAAACAGTTCTCAAATGGGAGCTCTCCGTAACAGGGAATAAAGGAAGTACATTCAGCTTTACCCCTAGTTCACTGAATCCGATTTCTCTGTTTTCTCAGTTTGAATCCAATTTCTAGTTGTAGCATTAGCATGGTCTCTTTTGCGCTGACTTAGAGAGAGAGAGAGAGAGAGAGAGAGAGAGAGAGAGAGAGAGAGAGACGGAGACGGAGACAGAGACAGAGGGTAAGGCATTTTCTTCTTGGCTAAGCACATATTATTTGGTGGAATCCACCCTCAGCATTGGAATCTTTCCTGTCAACTTCCCAGCTAGAATTTTTTTGAATTGCAGTTGGGATGGGAGCCAGCAATTGCAAAGAATAAATAATCTTATTCTTATTGACGTTTCTAAGTCACACAATGACAAAAGACCTATTAACATTTTCTTGCTCAATTTAATAACCTGGTAGAATGTGGACGAATGTAAAAAACAATAAACGCAGCCTTTGTCCTAACAAATTCATAGAAGGAATGAGATTCCTCCAGATCAAACTAAGGCTTGACCACTTCTCGCGTCTCACAAGAGCCTCCAACAGCCTGCAAAAGAGGGAATGTATTTTACCATCTAAATATTGCTAGAGGGTAAAAGTATTGAGGTGCTGTGCACACATAGAAAGAAGCAGTTTTGCAAAGAAAAACACAGCCGAATCCCAAAAGTAGGCAACCGAAACGTCAAACTTTTAGTGCTATTGCAGGGTATGATCACTAAAATGACAGAGGGCCCCCCTACCTAGTTACATAACTAATTGCCACACCTTTGCCACATCTAAAATTGACTCCCACACACACTCAACTTGGTGGAGTAGAATTCATATAGATCTTCAAATCGTGTCTAACCATAGAGTTCATGGGACAGGTGAACTAGCAAGTAGAGAGAAGTCGAACCAAACACGTCAATCATTTGACACCAAAAATCAAGGGAAAAGGAAATCATTAGAGTTCAATTGTTAAATCTTACACATATCAGGGTAGTGGCCCTCTCAAATCATGCTAGTATCGACTGGATAACTTCCCAGAACTCTCAGTGATGTAGCAAACTCCTGCCAAGGAAGAAATCGTATTAAGGCATAAAAAGATGAGAGAAAAAATGTATTAGACTTGGGAAGGAAAAGAATTAGGCATACATTAAGGTGCCTCAAGGCATTCTGTGCATTTACATCAGCCATGGATGCTTCAAAATCAACATAGAAGTGGTAGTCGAAGTATCTGCTGTGGTCACCGTACCACAATGACGAGAAGAGAGTTAAACAGCCATGAATTTACAAGGTCTGTCTTTTCAATAGTAAATGCAGCTTAAGACCCTAAGAAACTTACTTCGGAGCGCCATTGCTGCTATCATCAGGTGTTCGCACAGTTTGCTTCCTCAAGGGACGACTTTCGATCTGTCCAAGCCAAATCACAGGTTAATCCCAATAAGTAGATGGTACTTCTGGAAAGGAAAATGAAGACTACCTTTGTAAGGTTGACTTGCCGTAGTGCAAAAACAGCAAGGGCCTTAAAAAGGACTCCTGGACCCTCCTCCAGTGAGAAAACTATACTTGTCTGAGAGGCCATCAGACCATCAGGGATATCAATAGTACTTAGTAGAAGTTGGGGTGGCAAAGTGAACATTGAAAAATGTATAGTCCATACTGCTCATAGGAAAAAAAGAGTACGTAAATATAGTTTCTGGTGACTGACCTTGAAGGGCCTATTGGTGCCAGGAATAATGGGTTCCCTTGCCAGCATAAGGAATCGAGTAACATTATCAGAATCATCCTATTGATTAAGGCGAAACATTACAGAATGTACTTGAGATATTTCAGCAATCATACCAAGTAGTAACACATAAAAGTATGATAAAAACCTGAATGTCTCTAGCAAGAATATTCAAGTCATAGATTTTGGCTGCAGCAGCGCTAGCAACAGCCCCTGCATCTTTTAGATTGTGGAAAGCAACATGCTGCAATTTTAGAGCAACTACAAACCAGTTAGAACAAGCAAACGCCCATGCATTTCAAGTTATTAAAACTGCTAAACATGTTGAGATCCATGACAAATATTGATGGATATCCTAAACTGCTCTAGTCACGTACTCTGAGATTCCTAAGGTAAACCTGACCGAAGTGCATCATAAGCTATGGTGCATGAAAAATTTCAGCAGAGCAGTCGTGAGACAATATCGTGACTGGATTAGGATAATGCATTTTATATCTGTTCCAATTAAGTTCGCCATAAAAGGATTTGCAAGTTGATTGAAAATCAAATCACTCATATTGCAATTCTATATGAAAGACTCTACAAAGACAAATTTTCCAGTTCATCATTCAACACAATACAATCATGGATACGCTTTTCATGTTTTATAAATTGAGATCTAGACCGATACTTTCGCACACTCAACCTTTATGGATACTTTCTAGAATAAAAGGAAAACCCAATAACAAACATCAACCCTATATGCATGAGGGAAGACTTAGCCACAATAAGTAGCTTTAGTGAAAAGTACAAGCTGTACCTTTGCGGCACCAGCAGTATCGTCTACTTCTTCTCTGACTAGGCCCATCTTCGTCAGAGTGTGCTCACACTGTGCAAGAGCCTGAAAATAGAAAATGCATATAGAAGTTGATTTTCACGTAAAAGTAGGAGAAGCCAATCAGTAAGTGACGCATTAGTACCTGTGGATGGCTAAGAACCCGCCTCAAATCTCCAATTTCAACACCATGATTAGCTAATAAGCAATGCTTTACAGCAAGCTTCACCTCCCCTACTATATGCAACCTGTGCCGGATTAAAAGGTCATAATTTCGGTGAATGCTTCCACCTAATGAATTCTCAATTGGAAGAACTGCTCTGTCCACTAGCCATTTTTCAACAGCCTGAAATAGAAGAAGGAAAAAACTGAGGAATCTATACGCAAGACTAACAGTGTTTTTGGTCCATGACCCTGGCTGTTCACAAAGGTTTAACAACTCTCGTGCAATATTATACCACGACAAGTAAGAGACACCTAAATCTGCAAAATCTGTCAAGTTCTTTCATTTTCTGATGGCTGCAGGGTAAGCCCACACAGTCCTTATTCGTGCTGATTGTAGGATTGTGTGGGCAAAATCCCTAAGAGGTGCCAGGAGAGCCCCAACCCCTGCACCAAGCAAATCCATCAGGATTCTCTTGGGTTAATTCAAAATCTGCACTAGTGCATGGGATTAAACTAGCAACACCGCAGGAGCATCCCACCGTGGGGAAATCTGTCTAGTCCTCTATTAGATATTCATCTAATTCAAATTTTTACATTGTTTGTAAGAACCTGTTTCAAGCACCAACAAAACCAGAAGACCCTTTCAAAGAGTTAACTTTTATCTACCGGGAAGACTTTTGATGGAAAGTTCCTAATCATCTACCTGTCGTTGATTTCAAATGGCATCCTGGCGTAAAAAAGTAGTCTTTCTTGAAAATGTCAAACCGGAGAGGCCAAAGGAAAAGGCATAACCATAACCCACCCATCCCCAACAGCATTTCTTCGTTATTTCCTGTTTCAAGACGAATCTGTACGCAGATTTCTTCATTATTGGTTCAGAAAACAATTCATTATAATTTCTTCTCTTCATCAACTCACCCCCAGCCCCTCCGCACGCCATCAGCATCGCAGTAACCGGCGAGCTATTTCCACAAAAACGTGCTCCATTTCCCAAAAAAAAAAAAAAAAAATCTACGAAAGACGCACCTGGAAAGCGGTGTCGAATTGTTCGCAAGGCACGGCTTCGCAGTTCGGATAAGCCTTCTCCGCCGCGGACTCGCTGTACGCGCCGCGGACTCCCTGCATTACGTGGCTAATTCATTAGCTATTATTGACTGAAAAGACATTCAAACCGAGCCGATAAGCTGACGAAAAAGGAGCTGGACTTTGGATTACATCGACGCCGCGAGGACAGATACGTACCTGGTACGCAACCCGGAGGCGGGATCCGTCGGAGCTGGGATTGGAGCTCTTTATCGAAGACAAAGGCCCTTTCGACGAACACCAGAACCAGAAAAAGAGCAAAAAAAACGATAAAGTGAGTTGCTTTACAGCCATAATCAAAGCGAACTCCAATCGCGAACGACGAAATAGAGAGGAGCGTGTCTCGATTCCATACTGGGCAGCAACTGCGCGTCCCTCTGGACATCCTTGCCGCCCGAGCCCTCGAAGGCCCGGCTCAGTTCCAGAGCCCGCGACGCGCCGTTCCTCGCGCCGATCCCGCCGCCGCCGCCGCCCTCCCCCTCCTCCTTCGGCGCCGCCGCCATCGAGAGCGACGCGGCGCGCGGCGGCCTCGGGCGGCCCCGCCCGCCGGCGACTCGGGCCGCGCGCGGTCGGGGATTGAGGCCAGGGGATTCGGGGGAGGAGATTCGGGATCGAAGGGAGAGAGAGGATCCCGCCGTGGAAGCCGCCATTGGAATGGAGCTTCTGCTTCTTCTTCTTCTTCTTCTTCTGCCGCTTCGCTCTTCTGTTGTTGGTGGGTGGGGGAGAGAGAGGGGGAGCGAACGTGGATTTAAAAAGTCCTAGTTTTTCAGGAGAAATCCGAAAGGTGGACAGCCCACATTTGCAAAGCTCCACGGGGAGTAATTTTTTTTCCCAAGATTTAAATATCATTTTTTGGGCCTGCACGGGAAGAGGATAGAAAATAAGCATTGGGAATGTGAAAAAGGAAAATAATGTATTTTCTCATCATAAATTATTTTGAAAATTTTGAAAAATAAGCATTTGAAATAATTAGTCAACAAAAAAACTATTTTTATTAAACAAATAACAATTATATCTAATTATTTTTGTGAGTAATGGAAATATTTTCAGTTTATTCACTTTTATAAGTAATACAAATGATTATTTTTTAAAATATATCTTTCGAATTATTCATTCTTAATGAAATGCATACTTAATTTCTTAATAATAAAATATTCAAATTTTTCGAATAAGTATAGATAGTGACGTTTTTAATCTTGCGTCACATCTCACGAGTAATGAGTCGCCGACGAATCGTAAATGCATGTAAGCATACGTTTCTCGAGTGTTTTTGTTAAAAAAAAAAGTGATTTTTAAAAAGCACTTATTGGTATTATTAGACTTTTGACTGGGAAAAAAAATAAAACCACTTTGAAAACGAAAAAAAAGGTTTGACCAAAAAGAAAAGAACGAAAATGAAGGGAAAATGAAGTCGAAGGTGGATTGAAGGTGAAGCGACGACTCTGACCACAGACGTGATTTTCGAGGTGGTCGGTTCGGACCCCGAAGAGGGATTCGGGTCTTGGGTTGGTGACCGGGACGCGATGGCGACGTGAACGTGTTGAATTTCGGCAATCGTGGATTCCATTGTTCGTCAGGTGGTCCTTTTTTTTTTAACAACGCCAGGTGGTCCTTGGACCTCCATTTTTTATACCCTAGAACCCAACAACTCCCCGGCCAGGAATGAATGCAATAATGAGGGTCGATCCAAAAGCCATTATTGCCCGGACGAGTTGGGCCGCTGCGCCAGCCGGTTTCGGCCCATCTCGGCTTCTTCACTCGCAAAGGGCCCGGTGGGCGAGGGCCTTGCCCGACTCACCCTTTGCTTTAAAGCTTTTCGAGTATTGGCATCGAGGGGGGTTATCCATCTCGAGCTCCATCACACGACCGTCTTGAGGAGAGCGATGTGTGAGATCTTACAGGAGCTCGACCGACTTTCTAGTGATGACATGTATCTCCTTAATGAAGCCAGGTGCCCAATATGCAATTACTGTTTAGATGGGAAGTTCGGGGCTCTTCAACCACTCAATGAGCTACCCACCAAGGATAATCTCTTCAGGAGACACATCACAGCCAATCCAGTATGTCACCTCTATTCATCTCAGGTCTCAGAAACACTGGAACACTTATTCTTGTTATGCCCTTGGACACAACAAGTTTGGTCACATCCCAACATACAAATTAAAGTTTCAGCATATAGCACTCATCAAATGGACACATGGTTGGCTGATTTAGTAGAGCATAGGACTCACTTACCCGGTTTGGAGATCATTGCAACCTACTCTTGCATATCCATAAAGCACGCAACCATTACATCTTCCGATGCCAGTTTACGAACCCTCAACAGATAGTGGAATCGGCTCTCACAATAGCAAAGCTTTATCTCTCCATTTTGCAATCAACTCTGGCCACAGGGGTATCCTCGTCGAACCCTAATCGATGCTAGACCCCCCCTGAACCTAGAGTAATCAAAGTCAACTTGGATGGGGCTTTTTCAACAGGGAGGGAAACGAGTTCGATCGGGTGCGTTTGCCGTGATCACTCGGGCACCTTGATCGACGGCTTGTCCAGCAACGTCCAAGCCTCCTCCCCCCTTCAAACAGAGACCCAAGCCCTATTACTCACCCTCAAGTATTTGTTGCAGAGAAGAATGGCTATCACTAACCTAATCCTTGAATCGGACTGTCTGGAGCTTGTGGAGACCGTAAATCATCATCGGCGACCATCATTGGAGTGTCGACCTCTGCTCATGAATGGCGCTGCCTTGCTTCAGTGTTTCCCTAATCTGCGATTCCAGCATTGCAGGCGTGAAGCAAATTCCGCTGCTGATTGGGTCGTGGCTCTCTTTTCCCAAATTGGGCTCTTGATCCCCCTCCCCCCCAATACTCTTGAATATGCTTTGTATTGAGGCCCTGTCTAGGGGTTGTGACAATTTACCTTCGTGAATGCAAAGCTGTGTTTTCGACCAAAAAAAAAAAAAAAAAAACCACTCGATGAGCTCTCATTCGAATTAGTAATGTCCATGTTCTGCGGTCCACCAGTCAATTTCCAAGCAAACAAATCTATTGTTCTCAAGAATAGGGGTGAGCCTAATTTCAAGGTAAAACCTAGAATGTGAGAACCAAATCAATGGGAACTCGTTGATTTCCAAGTTTCAAGTTCCAACTCCTAAGATATACAAAGTAGGTTCCAAATTCCAAAAAATGATAAACATGTTTCGGCAGATAATTTCCAGGTTCTAGGTTGGGGGAACCTAGAACAAAATTTTGTTTTTTTTTTTAAGTCTATGCATCCGCGATATCCTATGGTATTCCATGGAATTTGATGATAAGTATATAATCTAGAACCACTAGTTTAAATTTTCATTTTATGGCTAAAATTTTTACTTTGTTAATATTTCATATTTTTCATGTATTATATGTGATAATCTACCATAATCGATAAATTAATAGTATATATGAAACATGGGTAGATTCTAAAATCAACCCTGGCTAAGTTCCAAAATATGCAAAATAGATTTCAAGTTTAAAAAAAGAAGAACCTAGATAGGTTCCAACTTAAACATGTATGGAACCCGAACCGCTCACTCCCAACTCAAGGTGGCTCCAAGTGAAATGCATGGGTGGGTTTCAAACAAAAAGAAGACAAACACACAATTTTTTTTCTTTTTGTTTTTTTTTTTTTTTATCTATCCTACTTTAACTTTTAACTCACCTCGGAATTTTTAGCATGCATATTCGAACCTCACACCTGCAACTAAACATCCTTACCTCCAACCTTTTGAAGAAATGGGAAATCGAACTTTCCATCTCCTCATTCTCATATTCTTTTTTTTTTTTTTTTTTTTTTTCCCTAATTCCTATTCTAACTCTCACTCACTCAAACTTTCGATCACTACTTTTCAGAAGCATTTTAATCGAAACCCACTCTTAAAACTAATTCTCCCCACTGCCCCCGATGGTTAAAACATGCAAAACTGGGTATGAGCCATTATGGGGTGCTTTGGCAGGTTTCCCTCTCTCTACTTAGTATTGTGCGGGCATTGATGAAGGGGGGTCGAGATGTCGCATGCGTGGAACAGATTGGAGCTTAGCGGAGTGTCCGAGGCGACGGTTTCGTGGGAATGGGAGAGCGGCCCGTTTCAGGGTCCCCCAGTCCTCGAATGGACACAAACTCGCGTCCGTTGCCAAAAGCGCCCAAAAACACGACGCGGGTTCTCTCTCTGCTCGCGTGCCTCACGACCCAGCGTGTCGCACGATCGTCGCTCGCTCTACTGTTGCAAGTTGCGACTTCTGAGTGCTCCTTAAAACGACGTCGCCCCTCAGTTTAGTTAGCTATTCATTTACAAAGTATTTCGATATCATAACGTGATGAACACTTTTTTCTCCGAACTGACATCGACCTAACGGAACTTTCATAGTAGACGAGGGAAAAGTTTGTAACAGAACAGCTATATTATGGAGTGTTTTAAATTCCAAGGTGATGATATTGATCGTGCCATTATGATCGTGCAAAATGTGTGTCATTAAGAATGCTCGGATATTGATGTTGTAATGTCAAATATCGTGTGACATATATCTTCTTAGTTCTTCCTTAGATATGAGAGTGGATGATAAGATGAATGTGAGAAAATGACACAAATGATCCATAAATTTTAACTCGATATGCAATATAATTCATTAACTTTTAAATTATTCAATGTAATCTATGAACTTTAGATCAATGTGTAATTTGGTCACAAAATTTTAAATTTCTTCTAAGTAATCCCTTAACTTTTGGTACACGTTTAACTTAGTATCCGAACTATATGAAAATATTTAATACTAACTTTAAACTTGAATTAATAAAATGACAACATTAAATACTTTCATATTATTTTGATCATGTATCAATAGTTCACGGATCATATTAAATAAATTAAAAATTGAAAGACCACATTGCATATTAAGTATAGTTCACGTTTTGAACAAATTAAAATTTCATGGGATAATATTGCATATCAACCTAAAGTTCATGGACTATTTGTATTATTTTCACCATGAATCAAAGCATCCCACCTAGATATTGACCAATCCCTTTATGAAATTTCTTGCATCTTGCTATTTCAAATCAAATTTAGGATCACGAGGTTGCAAATGCAATATTTTAAATCAAGTGGGAAACCAACAAAAGGTGTATCACAAAATTTGAGCCAGCGGGGCGGGATTACAATGGCTATACATGACATTTCAAACAGAGTACATACATAATTAATTAATCAAAAAAATCATATGTAGCAATATCTCAGTCCAGAGTACAGACACAATTAATTAATCAAAAAAATCGTACGTTGTGACATCTCAGTCAGGAGAAGGCGATTACCGCCCACGTTCCCCTTAAGTCTGCTTTTGGAATTTGCCTAATTTTTCTTAATCTTAATCTCCTTCTTCTTTTTTTCGGTTTGCTTTTCGCGTTACCAACACAAAACCGGTGGTAGGGACCATCTTCGGTAACAGCAAAATGGAAGATTTCTCGAACCGAGGAGAGAGAAAAAAGGGAAGCAAGCAAAAACCACGCATCGCGACGTGCGAATCAGCGACCGTGTCGTCGAGAACGGACGATGATGCTTTGCTTCGCGACGAGGGCGAAGAAGGTGAGGACTGGGGCCCCACGAATCCCCCAACCCAAAAAAAGACAGACAATTTTACAAAACCCGATGAAAAGAAGAGGGGACATTAATATATAAAATCAAAAACGAGATTATTAAAAGAATAACTTAGTCTCCACTCCTCGGCTCCCTCGATATCCACGACGAAATATCGCCCCCCCCACCCCCCAGGTCCCTCATTGGCCCCGCGTTCGCCCGTCGCCACGTGTCGCGCTGTCGGGTGGCGTCGGGGGAATCGCGGGGGGTGGTTGCGGGTCCCGCCGGCCACCGACCAGGCCCGCCCCACGCGGGCCCCACTCCTGCCTCCTTCCTCCTCCACCTTGCGGCGCTTGCGTCTTTCTGTTCCAACTACCCGCCCTACGCTTTTGCTAGGGTGGTAGGTGCGCAGCCCTCGAAGATTCCCCTCCCCATCCCGACCGATGTTCTTAACGAGGAAGGAAATGATATTATATAAAACGTTTTTCAGGACAAAACAGCAATTAATAATCAATGATGTGCTTTGTCTTGTGATGTGCTAAGGCTAGCCACGATGTTTTTGGTCTGATCTGGGGCGAGATACGAAGCAGATACGGATGGGAAAATCGAGCTCCATCGTGATCTCATCAAGCGCCCATTATCAAAAGTAGGCACTTCTTTTCCCTAAGTGGAAATGAAATCGAGTTAAGATGGGATGTACGAGTAATTGATTTTGTCTAAAATGAAAAAAAAAATGATTTAAAAATAATTGGAGGACTCTTACGTTCCTCTTGTGTGCTTTGCCTTTTCGATAGTCAAATCTGAACAGTTATGTTCACGTAATTTGGAGACACATTCCATATTCGAATCTCTCGGCTGCTCACCAATACTAAAAAGCCTTATTTATTTGTGTAGGGTATCAGAATATCAAAAAGATTAATCTAAGTTTTTATTCAATTGCTTAAAAATTTAGAATGAATAGCGATGGCCCACAATAATTTTTTTTACCTCATATGAGAGTGAGAGATTCGAGTTTGAATCTATTGAGCCCCTTCTTTGCCTTCCTTATTATTTATTTCCCGCTTACTTTTCATCTAACAAATTCCAGTTAGTTGCACACAAGCAATAATGGAGACAGTGCTGGAATATGGAGTCTCCATCATCAGTGCAGAGTCTCATGATCGTAGATGGATGAGATATTAGTAAAATCAAATAAAAAGGACACTAAGTGGCAAGAGAACAAAGAAAATTGTGTTTTCAACTAACGAATTTAAGAAAATTATATTGAGGCAATGGATCGAATGTTTGGTATTTTTCCTTGAGAGCAAATCTTCCATATATACAGCATTGGCACTTCACATTGGATCAATATAAGAATAGTATTTATAAGTCGCCGTTTTCATTAGTTGATAATGTTTTATTTCATTTGATTTCAGAATATCTTTCACCTTTTCCTCTACTAAGAAAAAAGTTTCTTGATTTTTCGTACGACAGTTGGATAAACATCTGGTCTCCTTCAATTTATTATGCTAGAGGGTATGATTTTACACTGGGAGAAGTAATCTTTGGTAAGTTTTGCAATGTTCGTACCTTTTTTGTCCCAATTTCTTGTTATCTTGTTAAGATTTCATTCTTTTCAAGTAAGTAATGTGATTCGCAAGTAGTACAAACCATGTTATTGAAAATGTAATTTGATATGTGTCCTAGGTTCTTTTCCTGATAGGTAAACCTTTTCAAAAATCACTGGGATTCGCTCTAGTGGTCACCCTTCCAACATGGAAGGGAGAGGTGAGGGGTTCAAATCCCCACCTTCTCAGTGGGGATGGGGTGGAAACGCGTAAGTTTCGGGAGTGGGTTTCGACTCCCACGCCCGCAAGAAGCGAGGCAAAAGCCCGAGAGCCGAGTATAGAATAGGAATAAAGTAGGACCGACCAAAAAAAAAAAAAAAAAAAAAAAAAAAAAAAACCTTTTCAAATATATGATGGTTTGATTTGGTATCAAATTAAAGTCAATGGTAATAATCTTGACAATTTGTTTTTATATTTTTATTGTTAATAACAATTTATATCTAATTAGTTTCATAGTCAATTAAAATATTTTTGATTTATTTATTTTTATAAGTGATATAAATAATCATTTTTTAGGATTTTTTTTTTTCAAATCATCCTTTCAGCAAAATAAACGAAATCTTAGGCACAAAACTAGAACCTTGTTCAAGTCCCACAGGTTAAACTAAACCGGAAACGCCCAGCAAAGGATCCGGAACCAAGTTCCAATAGGCACACGAACAAGAAACACGCGAATTTCATTATCCACAGTTGCACACCAAGTGTCTGACAGCATGGCTCTGCATTTGCAGGGGAATTTCCAACTTTTGCTGATATTCAAACCCACAGTAAAAGTCTCATCATCTACAGATAGATTCCGATACATGTTTAGACACACCCAGATACGGATCACATGAAAAGACACCAACAGCGAGAGATGCAGCTCGGCCAATCAGGCCGTTCTACATGTCAAAGACGGTCCCGAATTTGACCTCAGTCGAAGACCGCTCCCAACAGTCACACCTAGCCGTTGTTTTCCATTTTCACATGCCATGCCACTGCCCGATACCAAAGCAACAACATATCGAGCGCTTGGCTCGCTCGCCTGGTCCTCGGCTCGCATGCCAAATCATCCGGCCACACTGATAGCTTGATGCGTGCACATCTAGCCCATGCTCATGGCTTGCCTGGTCATCTACGAGTCATACTCAATCTTGCTGACTAACCCTCGCTTCTAGTCGTATGACTAGTCGAATCTTGGACTTGGCCAAGCCACATGCATGAGTCATGCATTTGTTGTAGTAGGAGCCTAATCACGACATGGTCACATGGGTCGAATATAAGCATGAATAAAATCATTGAGCTATTCTCGATCGTGAACCGTCTTTTCAAGTCGCACCTTTCATAGGTTGGGCCACGACCCTTGCCGATCCTTCAATTTAAGTACAAACACATCGCCTAGTGAAGCATGCCTTGCTCATGCTCAATGCTTAGCCGCAATTTCAAGGCAACCCAAACCATTTCTAATAGAATCAAGGGTCCTTTAGCAACCACCAACATCAATCACACAATTATTAAACAAAATTGCACCATAACAATTGTACAACAACAGTGCTCTGTTTGTTCGTGTCACATTTACCGTCAGTAGTCATACATGGTAGTGTATAGTAGTAACCGACACAATACATATATCAATTTACATTGCTATTTTGTATGGTTTATTTTCATTGTGCAATGACGGCACTGCACTAGTACGCATTTCATGTGTGCACAAGCCTTACAGCTTGCGTTCTGTTGGATTCATGGGTAAGGCATCATGGTCGTCGGCAGCAGTACCATATACACAGCTGAAAACAAGATAAGACGTGGGGGCCATCGTTTTACATCATGTCCCTTCGCTTTCCTGACATTCTTGTACCCCCGACCATTCAAATAAATTCCTGGTGGGCTAAGCAAAACCCGATGATTGATTCGATGTTTTCACACTGTTCTGGCGATGGGATATAGCCTACCAAATCGCTTTTATAGGGCCACATAATTGCATGGCTATCATGGATTCTCTCGTCTAGCCAACATATAGAAAACGCCTATCACGCGCGCACACTCTCTCTCTCTCTCTCTCTCTCTCTCTGTGAGAGAAGAATAAGATGCTTCATCTGTCCCTAGGGCACGGTTCCAGATGCCGCTTTTGCTTTAGACATCACTTCAAGGAACTAGTCGCTTTGACTGACACCAGTTTGACCGGTCAAAGGGACATGCCCCATCTGCCCCCACATTCCCAATCAGCGAACCACCACGATGTCTCTGCAAACATCATATGCTGCCACCACTCAGAAAAGTACAGTCGTCGCTTGGAATGTACCGACGTTGAACGTCCCTGTTCTCGTTGTGGATCGAACCGGGCCGTTGTTAATTATGTAATCATTCCGGAGTTTATCTTTTCCTGAATCGGGGTCGATGGTGAAGGGCGGACATCGCGGTGCTCCGCTAGAATCCAAAGACGGATCAATGATTGCTTGCTTATTGTGGTTCCAAGTCCAACGACATGATGAGGGTTCTTGGAATTGGAATGTGGATTGGTGCATTGGAGATCCCGCCGTTCCAAGGGATCTGGCCCATAAGATATTGCAATTTGCGAATTTCGTTGTTCAGAATTGTTAGTCGGACATTACCAAATTGGAGAGAGAGAGAAACCCTGGGACCCTATCAGTATAGGGTGCTTTACTCTCCCATTCCAAATCTAAATTTGGGAGTTTTACTTTCCGATCTTATGAATGTGAAAATTTTATCGCTTGATTTTAGATCTAGGAGTTTTAGCGAATAAGTACTCAGTCTTTAGTATTGATGATGTTCAAAGTGGCTCCAACACTAGATTTATTCTCGTTCAAGAAGTTTCGGCATCTCACACTTATTAAAGTGCTCATTTTCACAGATGCCAAATCTGAGCTTATTCAACATGTTTTTGTTATCTATATATGATAATAGTGTTGAGGAACCGAACTTGAGTGCAAACTAGCAAAAGGCAAAACCATAATTACAAATAAAGATCCTGACATGTACTTATTATTGACGATGATGTGTAAATTAGAGATTAGGCATCAATCCTTTTGTTTGGATGCAATCACATGTTTGTTTATTGAAAGATGAGCATGTGCTTACTTCTATGAACCATGCTATGATCATTCAATTTTCAAAGGTGAGCTTGTTTGAAGGCTATCAAATGCACAATCTACTAGTTTTTAGATGCTTAGCATGAAATTAGTTCCTGTTTGCACGGTGGATGTAAGTAGAAGATTAAGTCCGCAACGTAAAATTGCTATATCTCTCTATGTGGCGCCTCTATTGTGAAAAACTTTGCATAGAAATCAATAAATATACTGCATCAATGATGAAGTATGATTGAATTGAGATTGATGGAATTTCATTAATAACGTATGATTAAATGCAAGTTATTACATACTTGCATTTTATCCTTTCTAAAGATTTCTTCTAGATATGTCAAGAGTATTTCTTTTGGTACATCTTGACCCTTAAACTTTATGAGGTTGGAATACATAACCCGAGGCGTCATCTAAGGGCGCGTTTGGTAACGATTCTATTCCCGGGAACTGATTCTGACAAGAAATGATTTTTTTTATTTTGTTCCCGGGAACTGATTTTGAGTAAAAGAACGTGTTTGGTAACTGTCTAAAATTTATGATTCTGGAATAGAATTGCGTTTGATAACGTGTTTATTGATTCTGCTCCAAATTAATTTTTTTAATTTTTTCTACTTTTTTACTTTTTTCTTTTCTTTTTTTTTTTTTTTTTTTTCATTTTTTTCATTTTTTCCTTTTCTTTTTCCTTTTTTCTTTTCTATTTTTTCCTTTTTCTCCTATTTTTCTTCTTCTTCTTGTGGCCGATCGCCGGGACCGGCGACCCGCCCGACGAGGGCCTAGGCGACCTCACCGGGCGTCGCCGACCCCGGCGAGGCCGGCCCTCGTCGGCCGAGCCTCGCCGAGCTTAGGCGAGGCCCGGCGACCGGCCGAGGCTCGCGCGGTGGCTAGGCATGCCTCGGCGAGCTCGCCGGACCTCGCCCGGCCGGGTGAGCCTCCCGGCGAGCTCGCCGGACCTTGCCCTAGCCAGAAGAGCCTCCGGCGAGCTCGTCAGACCGGCGGCGGGCGGTGGTGGGCGGCGACGGACGGCGGCGGGCGGCGACGAGCGACGGTCGCGGGATGGCGAAAGGAAAGAAGAAGAGTTTTATTGTGTTGATTCTTTTTTTGATTCTCGGACGCGAATCAACTTTTTTTTTTATTCTCAAATCTTCTTCCAAACCGATTATGGAACAAAAATTTTACCAAACGCGATTCTCGTCCCAAACCGATTCTGTGAACAAAAATCGGGACGGGCGGACTGCTTTGGCGACATTACCAAACAGGGCCTAAATGACTTCTTGGATCTCAGCCATCATGATTAGCCACATAATCATCTAGCATCTTGCGGTAAAAAAAAAAGGGAACAAGCCGAGCGGCAGGTGGGCCCATAGCTATTTAACAATGGCGAACTTTTCAATCTTTGAGAGACTATAATGAAAGTCCAAAGATTTTCTTAAAATGTCACTGTGGTTCTTTGAGGCCACGGAGCTTGAAGACGACGAAATTGACGCTCTGAGACGACTAAAGAGCAGCATCGCTTGATTGAATCTTGATTTTGGCCACACATAAGCTTGTTTGCATTGAAATTTAGAGGATGTGTACTAAAAACATGCAAATCGTCAAGTCGGAGATATGTCTCCTTCCTTTTCTAACATGAGCAATCGGAATTCAACGACAATTCCAACAGCACCCACTTGTCATTTACTTCGGACGTACGTAAGCTCTGTTCCAATTGCTATGTTATGGCTCGCGGCAATTATAGTGATGGCGATAGCACTTGGTCCAAGTGCGGGAGATTGAATGAGACTGATGGGAAAGCATACGTTCCTTGGAGGGACCATAGAAGCATAGCCACCAAAACCTAAGAAAAAGAAAATCGAGAAATTTTCTAGGGCGGGCCCTACCAAGATCAATCGATTTTTTTTTTTTTTTTTGGTTGGTCTACCAAGATCGATCTACAAAGAGAATTTTTTACCATGAACGTTTGATTATTCGATTACCAGACATTTTTAATTGGAGAAATAAATGGGATCTAATAAAATTTGAATTTAGAATCTTTCGCTTTGATATCACGTGAGAATTGGTAAAAATCGCCATTAATTATTTTAAAAACTTAAGTTATTAATTGAAGATGTGGTTTAATATTTTGAAATTTTAAAACCGATATATTTGAATAAATTTATTTCAAACTAATATTTTGATTATAAAAAAAATTCTAAACTAATAAATTTACGACAAATTTATTCTCTATTAGTTTCCGTTAAATTGGATTAATATTATAAAAAATACAGACATTTGACAAACAGAAGATGAAACTCCAAACTAGTAATTTAACGGTTTAATTTAATGAAAATCAATGGATAATATATTTGTGAATAGTGTATAAATTTGAAACTTCTGATGTTTAAAAATTAGCTTAAGATAAAATTAATTTGAAATGTTTTATAATATTAATATAATTTCAAAACAACACGCCTTTCGCTTTCGAAACAGTGGCTCCCATTGCTGCAACGAGTCCACATGATCAGGATTCAGCAGGACCTTCAACGTCAGAACCGAATCGATCGGTCGACAAGCATGCTCGATTGCCGTGTGGCCCACCGAAAAAGCACCAAAAGGATGTGTAGGTGCCTCCTCAGACCTCACACCTACCTCTTTTCCCTCCATTGTTTTTTAATCGAAAAACTCCCTATCACAAATCTCGGCAGCGCATTATTTTATTATTTTAAATAAAGTCGTGGATTTTGTTTCGGAACACGAGGAGATTGTGGGGGTGACTCTTTGTGTAAAGACAAAAATTTGAACTTATCATGCATGACGGCAGGAAGCCAAGATTAAGAATAAACACGAATGACGTCTGTGCATTTGTAAATAATCGATTAGGGATCGAGAAAGACAATGATCCTGATTCTAGCTATCGTGCTATTTTGAAAGTGTTTGTACCTAATTTTTACACGACATAATAAGTCAAAATCTTTAAATTATCCATAAATCCTGATGGTATATGAGTTTGCATGCACTTTTTCTCTTGTAACATGTCGATGGGATATTGGGTGAGGTTGGGAATTAAATTTGAATAGAAATCACGATATCATGGAATCAGAATATGCTCGTAATTCCGAATCCTGATGATGTTCCTTGAATTTGGCTTCGCCCATCTTGTCATTATATGCTTCCTTGCTATGTGCGCCTCTACGTACGTACCCTTACGCTAGCTGAGTGTTAAGAAATATTTTCGCTGTATAAGACGTGATTTTACATGGAAAAGCGACGGTCGGGATGATCGATTTCATTATTCGTCTGTCAACTTGTCGTTTCGTTACGTTGGGTCGCTTCGTTTATAAACTTCGGAAAAATGAGTCGATATGGAAAGCGATTGTGCCGAAAATATCCCGGGGGATGATCTCATAGTGTCCGAATCCAATCTACTAGACTCCAGAGCAAGTAAGTAAACTTGTCCGATGTGGGAGAGGGAAAGGGAAGGGGAGGGGGCGGGGGAGGGGGGTGGGGTGGGGCCCTTTCGATAGTTGAATCCACGCAAGCGGACGAACGCGGTGGGCCCACAGCCCTTCTAATATCTGAATCCCGCCTGGAATTCTCTATGCTCTCTCTCTCTCTCTATCTGTCTCCCTCTCTCTCCTCTGGCTGGATTGCTTTATATATAGGGACGAGTTGTCTTGTTTCGCACACTTCGAACAACTGCGCCACACCTCTCTCTCGCTCTCCCTCTCTCTCTCTCTCTCTCTCTCTCTCTCTCTCTCTCTCTCTCGTTCCCGACAGATCAAGGTGACGAACTTGCTGTTACAGCTGAGATTGGCGTGTCGTTGCATGGATGGAGTCCTCAGGTGTGCAACATCAGGTGAGGATGGAAGAAGCGTTTTCTTATGCACCCTTTTGATGATGATGATGATGGTGATTGTGTTGTTCTTTAGCGTTTTCTTATGCACTGTTTTGATGATGATGATGATGGTGGTGGTGGGGGTGTTGCTGTTCTTTCTCTTTCTTCCGAGGAGAGCAAGCACTTTGCTGTTCATTTCGAGAACTAGCCGCGAGATTTTTCCCTCAGAGCCCGATTTGGGTTTCAGATAGAAACTTCACTTCACTGAAATGAATTTGGATGAGTCGACTGATTCAACAAGCTTCGCCCATTTGCTCAAAATTCAAACTTTCTTTCCCTTAATCTGCTTGGTGTTCGAACTATTCTATTGACAGAGACACGAGTCAATTCAGTGGTGCTTAAAAACCGTGCTTTTCTTGAGCAGGAAATGTCCGGTTCGCTTGAAAGCATGCTGGTCTGCACGAAACCCCAGCAGGACAACAAGAAGCCCAGGCCTCAGCCGGAGCAAGCCCTAAAGTGCCCGAGATGCGACTCCACCAACACCAAGTTCTGCTACTACAACAACTACAGCCTCTCTCAGCCCCGCTACTTCTGCAAGTCCTGCCGGAGGTACTGGACCAAAGGCGGGACCCTCAGGAACGTCCCCGTCGGCGGCGGCTGTAGGAAGAACCGGAGGTCGTCCTCCTCCTCCTCTTCTTCCTCGAAGAGAGCCCAAGACCAGCAGCTCCTCACATCCAGTGCCAATTCGGTCCTCAATGGACTCCCCGGGTTGAGTACTTTCGACTCGAGCGATCTCACGCTCGCATTCGCCAGGCTCCAGAAGCAGGCCAGCGGGCAATTCGGGCTCGATGACCATGACCTTCCAATTCTAGGAAAACCCAACATCCACCCAAGCGATGTTTTGGGCAACCATGGCGGTTTCCTCGATTCACTCCGGCACGGGTTTATCGAGAGCCATCAGGGCAATTACCAGAATTTCTATTACGGCCATGGGGGCGCAAACGCCGGAGACCTGATGGAGAATGGCTGCGGCGCAGGAGAGATGGGACTCGGGTACGATCAAGAAATGAGCGGCCCCCAGACGACGGCGGCGGTGACGATGACGACGATGAAGCAAGAGCTGTGCTCCGGCGGGGAAGGTGAGAACAGGATCTTGTGGGGATTCCCATGGCAGCTCAATGCCAATTATGCAGATGGAGGGAACATGATGGGTGATCTTGATTCTGCAAGAGGAAGTGGCTGGAGCAATGGGCTCAGCTCCCCATGGCATGGCCTTCTTAATAGCCCTCTGATGTAGGAACTCAACAAGATTTTCCAAGTTGAAGTGTATGCAATTAGTTTAAGAAGTGGCCAGAGGGCATTAGGGGGTTCCTCCTGTTCCAGAATGAATGAATCCATTGTCTTAAAGGAATTTGGTCCTCTGTGTGGTGTGCTAAGGGATGAGATTAGTCTAAAATCATCTCCAATTTTTCTTGGGGGTTTTGCCTTTTCTTTTAAAATCTTTAATCTTTCCTTGTTTAATTTAATGAGAGAATGGAATTTCGATTTTCCTTTTTCTAAGAGATTGTATTTGTACGGTGTGACTCCAGTGGTGGTGGCCAATCAAGTGGTCCAAAACTCGATTTGCAAGTCCAAAGTCGCAAGTTTTGTTCTCCAGCCTACTCTTTATCTTGGAAAAATCTTTATTAGTCATCGAAAGACGAGTCTGTACTTAGGTGTACTCTCTATTTTGAGTAACCCACTAACATCATAATGGGGTAAAGATGATAAACTTGCATAATGGGCATTGTACATATATAAAATTTGCAGTCTCAAATTGAAAACTCTACTAGGGGTGATTCATACCTTGTCAAATGCTAGGCATCCTTTTATGGGTTTAAAAATAGTATGTGAATGTATGAGCCAATTATATGTGACTGTTGTTTACGTTTCATGATCTAAGGAATGAAATTTCAAATTTGTCAATCTCAAACTAAAAATTCTATTAGGGTGATTCATACCTTATTAAATGCTAGGCATCCTTTTATGGGTTCAACAATAATATGTGAATGCACGAACCAATTACACATGATTTTTGTTCACGTTTCATGATCCAAGGAACAAAATTTCGAATTAGTTGTTATAGCGAAATAGCAAGCAAAGACAGTAGATGTTGTTATATTCAAAATTAAAGCTTGAAAAAGTTCTCACGAAATCTATTATCTAGAGATTGGCCGTCGATTCTCTATCCTTCCGAGCTCTTTCCGGGTTTTGGAGATAAGAGAAAAAGCAGGGACAACGAGTGACGTTACAGGCGTTTTGTGCAGCCTGGACTTTTGCTTTACGTACTCTTATCCCCCTGCAGGTCGTTCCAGAAGCGCATTAATGTTTTTCCATTATAATGCGAGTGGGCAGTTCTCGAGATATTCCGTCATGATTGCCCTGGCTGTTCAGACAAGATTTCGAGAAGATCAAGAATTCGGATTATAATAAGGAAATAATTGTCCGATGATGGGGTCGATACAAGTCGCTCCTTTTCCGCCCGTCGCATTTCTTTTCTTTTAATATATCACGTTTTCTCCCCCGCAAAGCATTTCGGGATTTCAGTGAAGCGTGAGCGCACCGATTCCGGAGAGGATTTGCACTTCCTCCGCTTCCCTTCTTGCTCTTCTGCCCAGACAAGATCCAGCAACAAAGATTCGGGCGTGCCTGAGCGGGCAGCGCGATCTGGCGAGGACTGCTGACTCGAGAACGAGAGGAGGACAGAGTACGAGATTCCAAAGCGGGGGGAGGCAGCCCGAGATGTCAGAATCGGAGAGTGAAAAATAATGCGGAGGACATCTGCTCTGCTTGACTTCAGTGTCTGTCTCCGCTTCTTTTTTTGACTATCTGTCGTCCTCCTGGGTCCGGTCTCGTCTGGATGTGAATTGGGTTGGCTGGGATCGAGGAATGAGTTGCTTTCGATGGAGTAATTGTCTGAATCTGGATGAGCTTTAAAAAGCTCAAAGCTTGAATGAAATAGTACTTAGCTCAAAAATCAAACAGCTAAGCTAGATAGATCAATGTTGTGTGTAAACAGAGGTACGTTGAGCTTTAGTACCAAGTGATTAATCCGTGACATGGAATGCCTCAGGTTGACCTATCGACGATAAACGTTGGTGGACTCGTGATCTATTTGTATCTATATCCATTTTCATATCTATCTACACAATTATCTAATTTCGCATAAATTCATATTGGGCTCCATGAAGATGATTGTCATTTGGACTTCTTACGTGAGGGTCGGGTCTTTCTCCTTTTGAAGAGTACTTTCCTTGTGTTCTCCACTCATTTTGCTTCTAAGTGAAATGTCATGCTTGCTCCGTTCAACAAAAGAAACCATAAGTTTTGATGTGTTTTAGTGTTGCAAACTAGCAATTATAGAAATTCTAGCATTTGGCATGGCATTTTTATATGATACACGGTATATGCAGCCAAATTGTTACGCAATTGATCTCCATCACCATTAATATAGGAGGTGTAGTTTGATAATCTGACAAATTATCTATACCAACGGTAATGGATTTAGGTTGTGTACAAAAAATATTACCTGGGTTATGTATTTTAAAATTAATCCTTTCTTGTAGCTCTTCCTACTTAGTATTCCGTTATTGCCCTTCCATAATCAATACCACGTCCTTTCCATTGGTGAGGGATCACATATAGAATTTCCCTAAAATAACACAGGCCGATTTACCAATAGAATTCGTCTGAAAGGATATAATTTCTTCTCATTTTTTTTTGTAATAAACAAATTAAATATATTTCATATTTGGATCTTCCAATTTTTTTTCACGTTTAATTAGATTTAAAAGATCCATTAGTCATACAAGTTGCTTGATTTCCCTATGACATCATATTTGGAAGCTAACCCTAGAAACATTTTATATTTAGGTGGTATTAGGGGTGAGTATAGTTCAAGGGTAGAACGTGGGACCTAAGAATCGAACGGGTGGAAACTTCTAGGTTCTAGGTTCTAAAGTACGCATGGTAGATTCCGAGATTTAAAAAATGACAAACTTATTTCAACAGATAAATTCCAAGTTCTTAGTTAGAAGAACTTGTAACATGTAACCTGTAACCTAGGACCTAAACAAGTTTTAATGTTTTTCTGGGTTTATATCTTCGTGCAATCTTATGATATTTCATGTCGTTCAATAATGAGTGTATAATTTAAAAGCACTAATTAGAACTTCCATTTTATGATTGTGACTTTTACTTTATTAATATTCATATTTTCCATATGTCTTTATGGTTAGTGAATTGTAACAACAAGTGGTGGATATTAGAGGTTTTAATTCACTATAATCGTTCAATTTAATAATATCGGTAGAACTTGGATAGATTTGGAATCGACTCTAGAACCTGTGACAGAATAGATTCCAGATTCTTGGATATGCAGAGTAGGTTTCAGGTTCTAAAAATGAGGAATCTATTCTAACGGGTAGGTTTCGGGTTAACTTGGAACCGCTCACCCTTAGGTGGTGCCATGATTCTTCCTCTTAGCTAATTCCTTTCCTTTCCTTTCCTTTCACAATTTTTTTATTAGGTTTTATTAATTGATATTAATATATGACATCTTGAACTTTTATGCGATGTGTCAACGTTTTTCACTTGATTGCCCCCATATTGCCTTTTTGTTGCCCCTAAAATGTTAGGAAGGCGATAATCTTTTAAATTAAGACTTTTGTTTTGTACATTGCTGGTGTAAGAAAATTATCATACAAGCATAGTTCAAGCACCAACACATGTACTGTATATATATATACGGACACATGTACAATATTAAATTTTGATATTCCACAGCAAATTCATTTGTCCTTTTTTCTGATTCCAGTTACGTTTGAAGCTGCCACTGTTGGCATTGTATCTGAAGAGGTTTCTTAGACTATGGTAATTTTATTTAGTAGCAATTTGAAATGATTTTCGATTGAAAAATATAATTCTCCATAATCCCGTTGTGGACTTCATATTGATTGGAACCAAACATCAATCAACGTACTCAACGGGTTCCCAACTTCCCATCAAACACGCCTTAGTCGTCTACGGAAACCCACAAGTTTCAATTTTTATGGCAACGTAGAAATATATGTGGAAATTAAATTGAAAAGTAATGACCGACCACAAAGGCAATAATCCACACATAAGAGGGGTATGTGATGATATTTAAATAATATGGAAAATAAATTAGTAAATAAATAATCACATAAAAAGTTAAAAGTTTACTGAAATAAAAGATAAAACATCCACAAGGGCGGTAATCCACACTCAAGGAAAGTATATCTCGTGATCTAGGAACCAAGCGATACCTCTTTGGATGAGAAGAGACGGTTATTTATAGGGTGATGAATTGTAAAAGGCGTTAAAATGAAGGCACTACAGTGAAAGTGTTACAATAAGAAGGGTGGCTAGGGATACAATCTCTTTGATCAATGCAAGGTAACACCATTTTTCTAATTCTATTTAATTCACATGATCTAAAATTAGCATGTAGATTCTTTTCAACTAAAACATACTTGAAATTCACAATTAAACTATTTTTGGATATTATCCCATTTATCCTGATTTCTTTTTCACCATACCTTTCATGATATCAACGACTAAATACCCGTTCATGTCCCATACCATAGTAGATTTTGTCCCATCGTTTGATTTTGTTAATTAAAGGAATTGCAGGTGGTGATAATCGATGGAATTTGCCAATATATTTATGAAATAAACTGAAAAGGAATTTCTTCCGAACTTTTAACTTTGGGGATTACATTCATGAAATTTTCACAACAGTAAGGCCAGTAGCTCTGAACTGAAAGTCACCTCCTTCCATATGGGGTCCGTTTCCCGGGAAGAGAACACGTTCAAAAACCAAAGCAATCTTCTTCTTTATGCGACAACATCCGACGACATCAAAGAAGATCACGACATAACACTTGATACTTAAGAGAAACAAAGGGTTGTAGACAACCAAGGACCTGAAGGTTGATGTGGGTCACTTTGGTGTTTGCTGAGAGATTACACGAAAAGATTACTGACTGATTGATGACAGCAATGGATTCCAGCAAGAGCTGAGGCTCGAAGTTGTCTATGGAAGTTGTCTGTGGAAAAGATTTCCAACGACATGAAGAATCTTAGGTAATTGTGAAAGGTCCGGCCTAGGGTTACGAGTTGATATAACTTTCACTTAGTGCGTATTATTTAATTCCGATTTAATTGAACGTTCGCTTTAGTCTGATTTGTTTATTACTTGTTTTTTTCAACCTTTGACGGATTGTAGCACTAGGAACAAGATGGAGGTTGCTTTTCCTCTTGCATTCTCTTTCTTCGCGGGACCACCCAACAATTGTTTATTGCATTCAAATCTCTATTGAGCTGGTAAAAGCGCATCGTTTCCCGGATTCGTCTGTTATTGCCGGAAGACCGCCTCTCTCTCTCTCTCTCTCTCTCTCTCTCTCTCTCTCTCTCTCTTTCTCTCTGCGCTATATATGTTAGGCAGGGATGCAATCCTGTCAAAACAAACGGGTGCATCTTCCCTCTTAGGCAACGGAAGAACAGAGGAATAAGGAGGAAAAGTTGAAGAGCATTTGAAGATGGGGACAAGGTTGATACAGAAGGCAAGAAGAAGAGGTGGGCATCTGGACATTTCTTTTCATCATTTTTGAGTTCGGTTCATTTATTTTGCGAAGTTCATCAACAGATTTCCTTTGGTGGGTCTCTATGATACATGAATGGTTTCGCAACTTTTCTGGTTGAGGTCATTTGGGCTTTGATTAACGTTCTGATGGTATTATTTGATCATGGGTTCTGGTTGTTAGGTGGCGATGAGGATTTTGCTGTAAGATCATTCAAAGTAGTGTAGTGAACAATAGTTCAAGTCCGACGACCTCAGCTCTGCTAGTTGCCCTGATTCTTTGGCAATCGATGAATTTTTAGTGCTCAGAAGGCTGGGAATTTGCAGCACTTTTAGTTTACCAAGAATGGCTATATCCTCCAACGAACAACCATTGAGACACATCGCATAAGTTATTCAAGAACCGAAACGATGAAGGCAAAAAAAGTGAGAGGTATCTCAGTAGGATTTAAGAGCACGAATTTCTCATAGAATTGAAATATAAATCTGAGACTTTAAGAGAATTATTGTTTGTGAACAGCAAAAAGATGTGCAATGTAGGGCCAATCTAATGATTTGGGAAGCTCCTTCACATCAATATAGGGAAAGCATATTACCATACAAATTTTGAGCTTATCCTTGGACAACCGTGCTACCAGCTTATCTCTATCTTTCAACATGAGACGAGGCTGTTTTCTAGAAGCGACCAAAGCAACAAACTCATGAACCAAGTCATGTAGATTGAAACCATCAGCATCTCCATTATCTAACAAAAGGGAGGAGACTTAAAGTGTACAAATTAGCGAGCTCAACCTATCTCTAGCTTCTTCCATGCTGCTATTTTCTTGAAATAACTCCAAACCTATGTCATACCTGGCCAAATTTTCAAGAGAGGACTTGAAGACCTCATAAACAACACAGAGTCGTAACAATGACTTCACCTCCTTGCCTTTTAAATGATCATAACTCAATTGCAACGTCTTATTTATCACCTCACCGATTCCTTCATTTTTAGACATCTCAATTTGTTTCAAAACATCCTTCCATTCAAATAATCCAAAGTCCTCAAAAGGTTTTGCCATTATAAGAACTTGCACATTCTAAAGACTTTGTTTTATCAAAATGGAAGGATTTCTTAAAATAAATAGAGATGTCTAAAAATAAAGGAGTTAGTGAGGTGATAAATAAGATGTTTTAATTAGGTTATGATCATTTATAAGGCAAGGTGGTGAAGTCATTGTTACGACTTTGTGTTGTTTATGGCGTCTTCAAGTCCTCTCTTGAAAATTTGGTGTGGTACAACATGGGTTTGGAATTATTTTGAGAAAATAGCAGCATGGAAGAACCTAGAGATAGGTTTAGCTCCCTAAGTTGTACTCTTCAAGTCTTCCCCCTTTTGTTAGATAATGGAGATGCTGATGGTTTCAAGCAACATGACTTGGTTGATGAGTTTGTTGCTTTGGTTGCTTCTAGAGAAATCTTCTTCTCATGTTGAAAGATAAAGATAAGTTGGTAGCACAATTTCCAAGGACAAGCTCAAAATTTGTAGGGTGATATGCTTTTGCTATATTGACATGAAAGAGCTTCCCAAATGATTGGATTGGCCTTGAGTTGGACATTGTTTTGCTGTTCACAGACAATAATTATCTAAAAGTCTCATATTTATATTTCGATTCTATGGAAAAAAAAATCGTACTCTTAAATCTTATTGAGATATGTCTCACTCTTTCACCTTCACCATTTTAGTTCTTGAATAACTTACGCGCTCTGTGTCTTGATGGTTGTTCATTAGAGGATGTGGCCATTTTTGGCAAGCCATAAGGACTGCAAATTCTCGGCCTTGTGAGTTCTAATAATTTATTGATAGAGCTGGGGTCATCAGGCTTGAAGTATTGTTCACTGCACTACTTTAGATGATTGAAACAGGTGTGCTTCAAAGTTTTGGCAAATTGGGAGAGTTGCAAACAGCGAATACCTTTGATCAATATTGGATGGATAAAGGAAAAACCAGGATAAACTGCCTAAGTTGATCGAGTATCTCCCAATCTTTCCTCCAACCATCCACTTCTGTCCATACTCATTTGGTCTTTTAACTTGCGACCTCAGATGTGCAACAAAGTTTCCTGTCATTTCAGTTGAAGAGGAAAAGCGGGTGGCCGAGATTGGTCTTCTTACCATGTTTGTTATGTGGCTATGACAAGGACCTGTCCAGACCGTTGTGACGGTCGCTCAAATCCGCAGGTAGACAAACATATATGATGGATTTATTAGATGGGCTTAAGGCCCATCCGCTCAAGTTGGGCCCAAAAGGGCCCGGCCCACGGAATAGGGCCCGTGGATGGGGGAAGGTATAAAGGGAGGAGAGAGGGCACCGGTTGGAATCAACGTACGTACGTCCTCCTCTCTCCCACGCTCTCTCTCCCTCCAAAAAGAACAAGTAAGTTCAAGGCACTTTGTTTTCTCCCCTTCAAGGCGTCATCGGATCAGAATTTCTTCATCTTCTTCAGCGTTGGTGTCTAATATGTGGCTAACAAGGTACGCTCGAATCCGTGGTGTGCTTTACGATCGGTGATACGTGTTATTCCCGAGCTTCGTCTTCCGCATTGATTTAGGGGTTCAATTTAGTGTCGAATCCGGTTTTGGGGATCCGTTATTCCCAACATTGGTATCGAGCCCTAGTTCACGTTTTCCCGATCAATTTGATGTTTTTGATTGAATTTTCGCGAAGAAATTCTCGGCCGTACGGATCGGGCGAAATCCCGACACCCGAGTACCGTACGCCGTTTTTTCCGAGTTTCCGTAAGTCGGAATAAAAATCTGAAAGCATAGGAAGAAAGGCGACGTCGAGACGAGTCCGGGGACATGTCGCCGGCCGCCAGAGACGCCGCACGCGCCCACACGCGCGGCCGTAAGCCCATTGCAGGGGCGCAACGCGCCCGGAAGCGCC
This sequence comes from Eucalyptus brandiana, assembly GCA_014182725.1. Lineage (NCBI taxonomy): Eukaryota > Viridiplantae > Streptophyta > Magnoliopsida > Myrtales > Myrtaceae > Eucalyptus > Eucalyptus brandiana. Next base: position 13,332,526 of record CM024677.1, on the reverse strand, counting down.
GCCGCCCGTGCGCCCACACGCGCCGGTGACGAACCGGCACGTGCGCGCCGGCGACCGGGGCGAAACGGCACGCGCCGGTCGGGCGAACCGACGCGTGGCCGACGTCACCCGATGACGTCATCGTGACGTCACCCAACGGCCGATAACCGTCGGGATGACGTCATCGATGACGTCGAGATGACGTCGGTGGCCGGGTGGCGACCCGACCGACGACCCGACCCGACCCGCCGGCACGCGCGCGCACGTGCGAGCCGACGTCCGCGTGACGTCGCCCGGCTCACGCGCGTGGCACGTGCCGCCGACGTCGCGTGACGTCGCCCCCGCACGCGCGAGGCACGTGCGGTCGCCCGCGCGAGCGGCTCGACCGGCCGACCGGCTGTCGGTCCGGCCGACCGGTTCGACCGTCGCGACCGGTCCGACCCGCGCGCCCGTTGACCCGACCCGTGACCGTTGACCGTTGACTGACCGTTGACCGACCGTTGACCGTTGACTGACCGTTGACCGTTGACCGTTGACCAAAAAAAAAGGAATTTGTTTCTTTTTCAGTCATGCCTATGTGGGTTATAAGTAATCCATTTTTTATTCTGCATTTGTTGCATGAATTTTGGAAAATTATGTATTTTCCTTATGTTTATTATGGATTATAAGTGATCCAATTTTAGTTACTCGCATTTGTTGCGGGGGACTATAATGAGTTATGCACGATATCCGCAAGCTCCGAGAAGGGACGAGGGAAATGCAAGACTTAAAAGGCTGATGTCGATTTAGCTAATTATCGGTGGCATGACGATGATTTAGTATCACATGTGATCAAGGTCAATCGATGATACGGAAATCATCTGGAATGGTTATCTTATGCCGGATTTTGAGAAGATGCCGGCTTTGATAAACACTCTTCCACCTGAATGGCAAGCAGTGTTTGATCGGCTATGGGAGGTCAACGTGGTCCCGGATTATAGGAAGCTAGTGGAAGCTTTTGTAAGAGAGTACTATAGGATTGAATTGGCCAAAACTTCAACCCTTAGATTGAGCGCCACATGGCGCCGAGTGAATGCGCCTTGGTGGCGACATGAAAGCTCTCCAAAAGTTTTTCCATGGTTGGCAAATGTGCCTTCGCCTTTCTCGAGATGTTTTGAATGACAGATTAGAAGGGACATTCCCTATTTATCCCTTGGATTAATTTGAGATGTTTTTTGATGTCAATATCTCTTTCCATGTTGATATTTTTTTCCTGTATATATATTGCTTAGTGTAATGTATAGTTGTATTATGTGAAAGCATTGTTATTTTATTAGATATTACATTTTATGTTGCTTTCTATTATTGCTGGTTGCTGTGGGTAATTAGCTATGGGTAGTTTTAGAAGCTTTTGTAGCTTCATAGAATTGATTTTGCATAAGACAATCATATTAATGATAGTTTTGAGTTAGGATTTTGGAGGATGATTGGAAACATAGTGACCTTTTGATTCTCAAGCCTTACTTGAAATTTTTATCAATATGATGGGTCTATGCAAATAGGGATGTATAAATGATAGGCATTAATTATTCGTGCATAGATGTCCGATGTGTTCGAACGATGGTTCAAAGAACTAAGAACGTGATTGCTTGATATGAACGGTAACAATTGTGAAATATTGAATAAGAAGATTCAATATGTCTTTGGAAAAGCAAGAAGCACTAGAAGCTCTTGACCATGTTATGGAAGATCTTAAGGATGCCATGCGCCACCTTGAGCTAGTAGAGGACCGCCTAACGGTATTTGAGCCGAACAAAGATATTTGCAATGCCGGTTCTAGCTTAGAAAGGGCTTTGTGTTCTAAGCGCAAGCGTATTGATTCGTTCAATATGTGGGCATACAAAGGATCAAGTCCTTACCGCAAGAAATCAAGAGTTAACCAACACAAGAGAGGAAAACGTCCTCAAGTGAAGAAAATGTCAAGGGCGAGGTGTTACAATTGTGACAAGAAATGTCACTATGCTTGCAACTCGTTGTGAGCCTAAAAAGGTCAACACCTCTTGTACATTTGAGAACTTTGCTTATGTGTCAAGTTCAATATTATTGGCTGAATCCAATCCTTTGTGGATGTAGATTCGGGAGCGGCGGACCATGTAGCAAAGGATAGAGGATCATTCGTGGAATTCCGACGAGTACCAACTAGAACTGAGTGGATTCATATGGGAAACAACTCTAGAGCTGATGTAAAGGAATTGGCACCGGCCAATTGAACATGAGTGGTGGACGCACCTTTGATGTTCTATATGCTCGGAGATTCGTCGAAATTTAGTGTCCGTCTTAGTGTTGATTAAGCTTGGTTTTAGTGTGAACTTCCATAATAGAAGTGTAGATTTGTATTTGGATACAAACTACTATGGTTGTGATTATTTTCTGGATGGTTTTATTGTACTAAATGTTGACTGTGTTGATGTCAATATGTTATTCCCTTGTTTCACGTCTTCTACCTTATATGATAATGATGTGAATATGGTGGCATGCTAGACTTGGTTATATGGGCCAACAACGTATGAATAGACTAGCCATAGAGGGCTTGTTGGGCAATATTGAAAAAGTCGATTTGTCCATATGTGAGCATTGCCTAGTAGGGAAAACAACAAGGAAACCATTTAGAAAAAGATAAAGGAGCTGAATTTCCTCTGTATTTAATCCATTATGACGTCTGTAGTTCAATGGATGTGAGAGGAAGGCATGGGGCTGTTTATTTCATCAGCATTATAGATGATTATACTCGAGTCGGATATGTCTATTTGATTTCTCATGAATCAAGCATAAGTTGTTTCGAAGGTTTATGAACCCGCGAGAAAATCAATTAGACAAGAAAATAAAAGCATTGAGATCCGATCGAGATTGAGAATATTTATCTGATGTGTTCAGAAAATTATGTGATGAAAAAGGAATATAAAGATAGTTGTCTATTCCATATACTCCTCAACAAAATGGTGTTGTGGAAAGAAGAAACGAACCCTACCGGAAATGGTTAGGTCCATGATGGTGCATGCTAACTTACCTATCACTTTTCGGAGTGATGCGTTGTTAATCGCTACCTATATATTTAACCGGATGCCTTCCAAATCGATTGCTTCCACTCCATATGAGTTATGGACAGTTAGAAAACCGGACTTAAGTTTTCTTAAGCCATGGGGTTGTCTTTGCCTATATTCATGAGTCCTCTCACAAGTTTGGGAAATTGGGTCCCAAAGGAAATAAGAGTATTTTCATGAGATACTACGAACACTCGAAAGGGTATGTGTTCATAGGTGAGCGGAAAGTGGGAGTATAACGAATTTGAATCACGAGATGTCACATCCTTAGTGGATGAATTTCCTAAGAATGGCGAAATAAGGGAAGATTGTTCCTTATTTGAAACCTTGGATCAAGATAATGATGTCAGTGGAGTTTGTCCAAGTGGGAGTAATATGAGATGTGATGAATTGAATTCAACTCATTCTCAATTGCAACCACCTGATGTGACAACATCATCATTACCTAATCCAAGTGGGAGCATGATGGGGAATGATGTGCTAAGTGTACAATCTCCCATACAAAGTGAACAAGTCGCCAAAGTATTCCCCGTCAATGTTTTGACATTGAAAGGGAAGCTTTTATGGTTGCTCCACAAGATGAGGATGAGCCAAGAAATATTAATAAGACTCTAAATTGCCCTAATAAGGAAAAATGGATTCATGCAATGAAAGAGGAAATGGAGTCGGTGAAGTCAAACCATGTTTGGGAACCGGTTGATTTTCCAAAAGGACGCAGAGCTATTGGGAACAACTAGGTTCTCAAAATAAAGCGAAAGGCGATGGCTCGATAGAAAGGCATAAGGCTCGCCTTGTGGCGAAGGGGTATAATCAACGGGAAGAAATTGATTATGAAGGATATGGGTGAGGCTGCATACATTCTTGAAGTTAAGTTTTCAAGAGATCGTTTGAAGAGATCGTTGTCTCTTTCGCAAGAAACCTATATAAATAAGGTTCTTGAACGATTTTGTATGCAAGACTGTAAACCCATAGACACTCCTATTGCAAAAGGTGAAGGATTGAGCCATAGACGTGTCCGGGGACTCCACAAGAGAAGGAATAAAGGAAACATGTTCCTTATGCTAGTCTTTGTTGGAAGCTTGATATACACTATGATGTGTACAAGACCTAGCATATGTTTTGTAATTGGAATGGTGAGCGGATACCAATCCAATCCAGTCCAAAGACAATGGAAAGCCGTTAAGAGAATACCGAGGTATCTAAAGGAGACTAGCGATTATACGCCGAGTTATCAAGGAAAGGATCTGCGACTCTAAGGCTATCCCGATTGGGGAGGAGGTTTAAATGAAAGGAAATCTACCTCTAGGTTTGTTTTTCTTACTGAATGATGGCACCATATGTTGGAGCTGTAAGAAACAAACATGCATAGCCTTGTCCACGATAGAAATTGAGTTCGTGGCATTATCAGCAGTAGTATAAGAAGATGTTTGGCTTTAGAGATTTTTGGATCATTTAGGTGTTATTGGAAGTGCTTTGCAGATTTGTTATTTGTTAACCGTGATAGCCAAGCGGCGAAAGCGTACACCAAAGATCCAAAATATCATGGCAAGACCAAACATATAGATACCAAGTATAATTTTGTAAAGGATATGGTTGCACGAAAGGACGTGAACTTAGAGTACGTACTACGCATAGAATGGTAGCAGATCCTATGACAAAGCCAATACCCGAGATGTGTTTTGTGGCCATATGAAATCTCTAGGGTTGCGTAGAGGCTAATGTACCGAATATTGTAATTTCCCTAAGTGTTCACATTTGATGAATTCGTGTTTTCATCATTAATGCCTATGAATCTTTGTTTGATCTTTATGCATCTTAATGCTCGGTGCATTATTTTAAGTTGAGAAGTATGTCGGACGATATAAGATTAGCCCACTCACACGAGTAATCGCCTCATTTCTTGTGTGATAAATAGAGATGAGACTGTTTTTAAGCTTATTATCTAGGTGATAATCGAGAGCTCAAGCTTAAAACACGTATGTCGCCTTAACGAGTGTTAAGATGAGGACATAATACTTACTATGTCCGAAAGTAAAATACCCCACATATTTTACCTTATCTGTCTAAGATGCCGATGTGAGTTCGATGAATTTTGTGAATGAGTAGATACGTGAACTCAAGTTAGACATTGGGTATGTCCGAACTATCATCCGTACGGTATTGAAAGTGTAGACATACGCTCCATGGGAAAGGAGTTAATACCGTAATACGTATTTCATACTACGTATGCATGAGACGACCAATAAGAGTGACAAAAGTTTGATCTCAACTTTTATGTCGTGTGAGACTCTTGAGGAAGAGAGTTCCTCAATTTCTTAGTCCCCTCATGACTCTTACTTATTCTCAAGATTTCTATTTAGTGTTTGCTATCTTAGGATGTTGCCAATGGTCATGAGTGATTCGATCTAATGGGGCATTTCTAGAAAAGCAAGTTGAACTGAAATTGAGAGTTTGAAGGAAAGAGGAAGATCGATTTTGGAGAATCACATTGTAGTTTTGTATTCACCGGTTAACCAATTATGACTGTCTTTGTGATAATCATAATTGTGAATACAATATATATATATATATATATCATTGTTTTAAAAGGGATCAAGAGAGATATAAATGTGATCGATCGATCTAGTGGACGCATACTAAATCTACTCGGGATGTGATGCCCATTATGAGCTGCTATATATTCCTAATGTATGTATGGCAACGAGCTCTCAAAGTATGCTTGGTCGCACGGATTATTCACCGGTATGAATGTTGAAGAGAGGAAAAGAGGATTCGTGTTCGCCCATCATGTTAAGTGAGTCTATCTTGGATTTTTCTCTGGGGATGAGTAGGGGCTGTCCGCCCATGTTGGTTTTGCACCACCATGTGCGAGTGGGAGATGATGGATTTATTAGATGGGCTTAAGGCCCATTCGCTCAAGTTGGGCCCAAAAGGGCCCGGCCCACGGGAATAGGGCCCGTGGATGGGGGAAGGTATAAAAGAGAGGAGAGAGAGAGAGATGGCACCGGTTGGAATCAACGTACGTACGTCCTCCTCTCTCCCACGCTCTCTCTCCCTCCAAAAAGAACAAGGTAAGTTCAAGGCACCTTTTTTCTCCCTTCAAGGCGTCATCGGATCGAATTTCTTCCTCTTCTTCAGCGTTGGTGTCTAATCTGTGGCTAACAAGGTACGCTCGAATCCGTGGTGTGTTTTACGATCGGTGATACGTGTTATTCCTGGGCTTCGTCTTCCGCATTGATTTAGGTGTTGGGAATAACGATATGGAAACAGTATGCAAACCAACTTGCGTTTTATCCTGTATGGATGGTAAGGCGAGGTGCTACAGACCAGCAACTCCGTTGGAGACCGGTTATAAGTTATAACAACACCTGAGAAAGTTCATGTAACATCCCAAGATTCACTTGACTCTAAAACCAGATTTGAAATGCCCTTACAACACACTTCGATCTTCGATCTCCAAAATCTAAGCCAGCCTGCAAAGACCGACTCAACGCTGAGTGAGAAAATCACCGACTGAGCAAGAATTTGCCACCTATTTCAGAGAACAGAAATACTAAAAAAAAACCATAGATTACACAGGTACTATTCGTCGATACTACACCATGCATCTGATCCTATCAACGCACACATTTGACGCCGCAAGTGGTTCGTGAGTTCAAGAGATGGCTCTCACAGTGTAACTCTTGATCCCAGTGGCACTCAGCTCTAAGATTCCATCTGTTGCGATGCATGTGATGTCGGCCCATTCACAGGCGCGACCTATACACTTTACACAATTGATCCAATTTGTGTGTGGAACATGAGATGTGGTCTACAAATACTTGAGAGAGGGAATGAACCACTTACATGAGCTGCGGAGCTTCGTGGAGGGACATCCCACCTTGAATACTATTCATTTTTCTCCACTGTGATTCTCCTTCAATATGAGATAAACGAACGAGCGGGCCTTAGCTTATATCAAGATGGCCCAAGCTAAAGGCAGAAGCTTACTCACAAGCCCACGGGTAAGCATGCATGATATCTCTTCATGCATTCTCCCCGCGTAATACTCCGAAATTCACTAAGCTCTAATATCAAAATTGAAATATCTTAGCTTTCGCTCAGCTATGATACCATTTCTGTAATGCCCCGAAATACACTGTCCTCTCGATGTCCCGGAACCTCGATTTCTTATCTCCCTAGGAGCAAACATGCAAGCACTGTTCCTACTTCCAAGGCCTGCCTTAACGCTGCCGAGCAAATCGCCGGTTAAGAAAGTGACCCACCACCTCTTCTAAGGCCTAGAAATGCTAATATACGATCGCAGGACACAAATGATACCAATGATACGTGTTATGTACCTAGTCCACTTGATATAAATAGATGGTAGCACGAGTAGGATTCTAGTGGCGTCTTCCTCGAATTCAAGAGGTGGGTCTTTGGCTTCCACTGTGTAGCGCTTTGTCGATTGCGGTACTTAGTTCTCGCCGTGTACAAATAGCAGTCAATATTCAATGCATGCGACTTCATTTGATCATGTATCTAATATTCGATATTAATCTAGTGTCTGAGTAAGTGCTTGGCAATCAAACATTATTGAGCAGAAAACTCATTGCCGCTGTATGTTGCAGATATAACGTAGCTGAAGGGGTGTTGGGGTCGATTGACTTGAAGAATCATTGCCTGCGTGAACCATGATAACGCATTCGAATGAAAGAGGATGTGCCTTTCTTTGATCCTAAAGTGTGGAATGTCTATACGCTGTTTGTCACGTGCACGTTAGTTCGATTTAGAAAACAATTTCTGAAAAATAGTTACTTGTATCGCTTACAAAAAGAATGAACAAAAGAAACTTTTTTTATGGTCTACAATATTGCTAATGAAGACCTTACCAAAAAAAAATATTGCTAATGAAGTGTCACGATCTAATTTTCAGGTGCACCACCTAAAACTAGGTTAATGGACTACTAAGTCTTTAAACTTAGCTCAGGCTTTCCCAAGCCCATACCAATTCGCGACTTAAGATTCAAATATTTAATATGCAAAAGATTATTAATTAAAAGCCACCACTAATCGGTTTATGATAGGTCGATTAGACGCCTAAGTAAAATAATATACTCTTACGAACCAGGAGGCTAAGTGCGGGAGACGGAACTTTAGTTACACTAATTTCTCTAATGTCGCCTTTTGCACCATTTCTTTTTAATTTTCAAAAATGTTTTTTCAGGGCGAAATTGGATTTATTTTAACATAAATTCTTTATCATGCAAATATGGTGACCACATGGATGCTCATCCACTTCAAATAAATAAATAAATAAATAAATTGCACAAACAAATCATTTTTTTTTTTTTTTTGGGTTTTCTTGAAATTAGAATTATTCATAAAACATGAACTACCTAATTTTACCGATAATGAATTCTAATTAAATGAACCTATTATGCAAACTAATTAACATGCACCTAGTATTTTTGTATTTTTTTTTATTGAAATTCAGAATTAATAAAACCTTAATTAAACTATCTAAAAATGGATAATTTTCTAATTTATTCTAGGGATTAATTTGACTTAAACCCTATCCTATCTTAGAAAACTATTTTTTTTTTTTTTGAAAATAAGATAATTAAAATGTGCGAACATTATCTAAAAAATTAATATAGGTCCAACCCTAACCTATTTCTAAAAATGCAACCCTAAAAATGTAATCCTAAGAAAATTCTAATTTACTAAACCTACATGTCTAATTTACTAAACCTATATGCTCATGCAAGATTTTGATTTTGATTTTATTTTTTTAGTTTTTTTAAAGATAAGTAGTTATTAAATAAATAATAAATCTAACCTATCAGCAAAATAAATTATTAAAATAATCGAAAAAATAACCTGTTGTCTCACGGGTCAAATTAACGATTATTCTAACCCTAATTATCACGACAAATATATTAAAATAATTAAAAATCTAATCCGAAGTCTTATGGATCAAATTAATAATTATAATGATTTAACAATTTAAATTCTATCAAAAAGCCCAAAAATTAATATAATTAAAAAAATAATCTGATGTCTCTGATTAAATTAATAATTACAATAATTCCTGACAAAATCCTAGCGGATGATGCCTACAAAATTCATGAAAATTAACATCCAATATTGCAATTTAGATAACTAAACTTAAAGATGATCCAAATAAGAAAATGATACGTTGTCAAAAAAAAAAAAAAAAATGACATAAAAAATAAAATAAATTAACTACCTAAATGAGGGGACTTGCAGCAGCGTTGGTGGGCGTCGGACGAACGGGGCTGACGTCGGTGCTACGGCAAGGGGACCGAGGCGATGCAGGGGTGTCGGGCACCAGGCGGTCGCGGAGCAGCGCGGGCTACTGACGCGGGCGTCGGGGGATGACGAGCAGCGTCGGGCCCTAGGTCGCCGGATGGAGGACGGTGGCGAGTGGGCTGCTGCGGGGTGAGTTGCAGGTCACCGGTGAGGCGCAGTGGTGAGCGGAGACGCGGCAGGGGCTCGGCGAGGGCGTCGGGCGCTGCTGCAGGTGCGATTGTCGAGCAGAAGCTGGCAGGCACGGCGCGGTCGTCGGGCGAGCGGTGCTGTACAGCAGATCGCTGGTCGTCGGGTGCCGCAGGTGAGGCGGAGGTGCAGTCGCGGACGGAGGAGCTGCAAGGGTGTCGGCGTCGGAGCTTCTGGCGTCCGGTGCTGCTGGTGCGGACGCGACAGAGGTGGCGCGGCGGCTGAGTGGCGTCACTGGTGCTCGGGCGGAGATGGTGACGGAAGTAGTGCGGGGTCAATGGCAGAGCTCGGGCGTCGACTGGGTGGTGCAGATGGAGCGGTGAGACGAGCTGCTGAGGCGTCGGCGTCCGTGCTGTGCGTCGGAGCGGCAGCGGCGGAGACGCGGAGGTGGCTGGCGGAGGTGGCGCCGGCGCGCTGGCCGGCGCGCTGGCCGGCGCGGGCACGCCTGGAGCGATCGGGGAGGCCCCTTCGGAGAAGACGACACTGTAGCGTTTCCTCTTTTTTTTTTTTTTCTCTCTCACGTCACTTCTCTGCTGACTTTTTCACAACACTTTTTGACCTTGGTTTTTTCTAGAAAACAAAGACGAAAGAACTTCTTTTTTTTAACCACCGACCGTGGTGGCTTTGTTGGGTAGGCTCCAGACCTCCAAACGGGAGATCCGGCTGGCAGACTATTTGGTGTCTTAAGTTTGACGTCGGGGTGGTGGGTCCTCCGTTAGTGTCACCCCGAGTTTACTTCATCGGTTGCCGGCTTGGTGGGTCCTCCGCTAATGTCAACTAATGTCACCCCGCCCGAGCGAATGTCACCCCGAGCTTACCTCATCGCCGACTGTACGGGGTTCTTGGATCATCAAAAAAAAAAAAAATTTGAATTTCGAATTCTAACAAAATGAAGGAACCACTCTCACCTTTTGCTCTAAAAATTTTTTTGAATTCGCTCCCCCAAACCCTGTGTAGGTCAACTCCTTTTTATAGTGGTTTCAATCGGCCGCTTTCTATGGAAAATTTTAAACTTCCATCTTCTGTTGCATTAAATCATGGATGCAAATCGAAGCATGATTTCACAATCAGCTCAATTTTGCATCGATTCCTTCCATTTTATCAAAATCCTTACCCTTCGTTCACCTGATTTTTAATTGCTTCAAAGATTTATCAAAATCAATATCCATTAGAATTTCAAATTTCCATACATGATCAATCAAATCAATTTCCCCCATTTTTTTTTTTTCATTTTTTCCTTTTATTTATTGTAATGTAATTTTTATTTTCTTTATTTTCCTAGATTTTCTAAAATTAAGTGTCAACATGAAGCATCTTTCCTTGACTAATTATTTCAAACGATATAACAAATCATTTTCAGGAAAATACTTTCCAAGTTATCAATTTTTCATGAAACAAATGTAGCTAAAAGCTTCATAATAAATGAAAATTATTTTTTATGAAAATCATTTTAGAAGAAAATAATTAGCTTTCATTTATCTAGTATTTAGGGAAAATGATTTGCTTCTTGCAGAGTGGGAAATTGTTTTCCCACAATTTATTATTTTTTTCATTCCATTGAAATTTTTTTTTGTAGACCAATCAACTTTTAGTCATAAAAATATCGGAAAGTTGGAAAACAATTTCCCGAAACAGTTTTTTTATCAAACAAATGAATTCTAAGAGTAATTCTTTAGTGCGCTTTACAAGCAATGATGATTATGCTTATTAGTAGTGCATTCTGCAAGCACGGATGGTAAGGTATGTTTAGGGTACATTTGTTTAAGTAATACAACTTTTTTTAAATTAGTTTTCTAAACTTTCATTCGTTTGATTTGCTAAAAGTGATTAGTCAACTGAAAATCATTTTCAATTAAAGAAAATGCACATTTTAAAAACGATTTTCCTAAAAAACAATTTCTTCAAAAAGTATTTTTTTTAATTATGAAATTTTGCCTAAAATAAACACGCCTTTAGTTTGTTAGGAGAAGATGATAAAAGTGTGGGATACTCCAGTGGAAGATGCATTGTTTGTGAGAGAGAGGATATGAAAATTTCTTCTCCGAAGCCCGGTTAATTAGATCGGATGAATCGCAATGTTGATTTTACGTGAAAAGCCCATGAAATCAACGGCTGTAATTGATTTGACACTGAATATAGATTGAAGTCCTTCCAGAAAATGGATGAATCGTCGTTGCAGGTGACAATTGTAGCCAAATATTTCTTTTCGGGATGTTGCTAAGGGCCTGTTTGTTTGGCTTTTGTTTCTATTCCTTGGAACACAATTTCTATTCTTTTGTTCGGGGAACAAACAAAAAAAAACGCATTTGTTTACACTTTTGTTCCTGCAACAAATTTGGAATGCAAACAACAAACAAAAAAACTTGTTTATTGTTCCTGGAAACATTTCCGAAAAATAATTTTTATCTTTCCTATTTTTTTCTTCTCTTTCTTTTCTTATTCTTTTTTTCTTTGGCCGGTCGCGCCGAGCGTCGCCACCCCCGCCGAGGCTCGATGGTTGGGCGAGGCCACCGACCCTCGTCGTCGGGTCGTTGGCCATGGCCAAGGCCGTTGGCCCTTGTTGGCCAAAAAAAGGAAAAAAACAAAATAAAAAATAAAAAATAAAAATAAAAATATTAAAAATTTAAAAGAAACAAAAAAATTATACAAGTTTACCAAATGTATTTTTGTTCTTTTTCTATTCTAGTGCGATTACCAAACGCATTTTTCTATTTAAAAATTGTTCCTCGAATAAAAATAGTTTTTTTTTTATTTACATTTTCATGAAATAATTTTTTAACGAAAACGTTACCAAACGCAGCTTGCCTAAGAGAACGGCACCGTTATTCCTCTTAATAACGGTGCCTTGTGGATCATTAATTCCCACTCAATGGGAATGGGCAAATGGTGGAACAAATTTGAAACAAATATTGATAGAAAATTCTCAAATATCAATCATTGTTTTTTTTAAAGAAAATGAAAATTCCCGCTTGAACCATTAAATACTTCGTATAACTATTTAAATATAAAACTCAATTTTATTGCAAAGTACTTGTGACATTAATTTCACCAATTCTAGATGCAATAAAAATCAAATTAGCAACCCACACGTGTATTTTAATCTAATATGATGAGACTTTAAAGAATTAACAAAAAAGTAAAAAAATTGAAAGTTGGCTAGTATGGAGAAAAAGTGTGGCAATACAAAAAGGAAAAAGCATCAAGGTAAAAAAAAAAAAAAAAAAAAAAATTCAATATACTTAAATTTTTAAATAAAATCCATCTTTAGTTACTCACAATATGATTATAATTTTGATTTTTGAGTTAACTAAGATTGCCATGGCTTGAGAATTTATTAAAGTTTTAGATTATGTAAATTAGGTATTCGACTCTTTATTTTGACAATTGTGTTCATTGATGAATATTTTCATTCACTATTGCAAGTGTAAAAAATGTTTAATTTTAGAAGGTGCTATTAATAGAACATCCAACATTTTTTTGGTCTTACAATAAAGATGTTTAGACATCTTGTATATTGTTTACCCAATCGCTATATAACAGCTTTGTAGACATCAAGGGAAAAAAATGAATAGAACTTTTCAGAAAAATTACTACAAAAAGAGAAGATTCATAGCACCAAAAAGAAAGTAAAAGGAAGGTGTAAGTGGAAATCGGATAAAAGAGTTTTCAGGTTTCTTTGAAGAAATTTGTGGCCTGAAATGGGCCGTAACTCTCACGGTAAATTTCCCACCATTATTTCGTCATTTCTCTTCTTTTCCTGTTGAACTGTGAAAGTGCGTCACCAGCCAGAATGGAAAAAACTAGAAACGTGTGGAATTTCATGGGCAAGTTGACTTTTTTGAACTTTCAGTTACTTTTCTTTTTTGATGATTCATCGTTACGAAAATTTTCGAATCATCAAATAATGAAAAATAATTGTTAATAAAAATTTCAAAGTTGGTTAAAATTTTTCAAATAGCAAAGACATTCCAAACATTAAATGAAATAATATATCGTGGTTATAGTCTAACCAACTAAATTTATATTCCGAAAGAATTATATGATTGACTTGCATTACACAAAATTAAAGGCTGTGATTCATTTGATCTTGAATTTGGATTAAAATAACGCAAAGCTGCCCAAATGAGACTTCCTCTGTTATAAAACCCTTTTTTTCTCTTTTTTTTTGGGCAATTCGTCATTATGAAAATTTTGAATCATCAAATAAAAAAAAAGTAATTGTTGGCTAAAATTTCAAAGAGCAAAGATATCCTGCCGATAAACCTGGATAGAGAATAATATATCTAAAATTTGAATGCGGTTCTAGTCTAACTAACCCAATTTACATTTTGAAAGAATTAACATTAATTGAAGATATATGGAAAAATAAAAAAGAAAAAGTTCCAAATCTTAAAAAAAAAAGGTAGGAATTTTTCTTTACTCTGACGTAGTGATGTCACTGATGTGTACGCATGTGCAGTCATATATATGTACTTTTTACCTTTTTTCGTCAACCCGCAAAATCACAAACTAACAAAGATTAACTCTATAATTGCTGTTATGTAGGGAGAGCTCGTTTCAGGCACTCCCAACGCTGTTATGTAGGGAGATTAACACTTTAGTTTCTGTGAAGTGGATTAACGTCGGCAAGAAGATATTTCGATAATTTCTCCCATTTTGCTTGGAAAGAGGGTGGAAATTGAGGAGGAGAAAAAAAAATTTGGAAAAAAAATGCATTTTAAAGTTCCCTTTTTTATTCAATCAAACCTATTGGCTTCAACACATGTTGGCTATCGGCTTAGTGTGAAGTGGATTGACGGAGGTGAGAAGGTATACCGATAATTTCTCCCATTTTGATTGAAAAGGAGGGTGAAAAATTGAAGAGGACCAAAAAAAAAAAAAAAAAAAAACTATTTTTTAAAGAAAAATTTACATTTTAAAGTTCCATTTTTTATTCAATCAAATAACCTCCATTTTGCCCCCTTAGGGAGAACGCTACTCCTCTCTTCCGTTTGTAACAGAGGCGACGAAAACGCGATCTTCCCTCCACCTCCGAGAAAAATACACTGCTACTTTCCCCCACACTTTCCCGCAATCCGCCCCGCGAGAAAACGCAGGAAAGTCTTTCGCCGGCTAGAGACAATGGAAGGCGGCGACCTCGAGGCCGCCGTCGCCGCGCAGCGCCGGGAGCTCGTCGCGTCCCGAGCCCTTGACTCCGACGCCGACTACGCCTTCCAACTCCAGATGATGGAAGCCGTCCGCGCTTCCCTCTCGCCTTCCCGCCCCTCGGCGTCGGGGTCCCCCCCGGCGGCCGCGGACGGCGCCTGGTTGGTCGGAGACGACGGCGACGGCCGGTCGGTGGCGACCGCTCTGATGCTGGAAGAGATGGAGAGGTACGCGCAGGAGCGCCAGGATCGCGAGCACTGCGAGGCGGAGTTCCGGAGGATGAGGCAGGACTTGGACCGTCGGGTTCACGACATGAGGTTCGCCGCCGAGATCGTCCGCATCCCTGAGGAAGAGTGGCGAAACTACGGCGACGAGTATCACAAGCCGTTCCAGGCCGGTTGCGCCTCCTCTGCTGCATCGTCGTCGTCGTCGTCCGCGAGTAGTGGCGAGTGTTTCAGGGTTCACGTCAAGGGTTTGGTGAGCGAGGAGTGGATTAAGGACGAGAAGGTCGTGGTGGCCGGGCTTGGGGTGGCTGTGTGCGATTTCAAGGGCAACGTGATCGTCGAGCTGAAGAAGCCTTTGATCAACGACGTTTTGGTCAGCGACTTGGAAGCTGAGATTGAGGCCTTAGTCCAAGGGCTTCATGCTGCGGTTTGCCTGGATTTGAAGAGGGTTAACGTATTGATCGGCGATGTTAGGCTGTATAACTACGTAAGTTTCGACAACTCTTGGCATTGGAGTCTGTCTTTTCCCATGAAAAATCGCGTTTTGCTCATAGTTTTGGTGCATTCACTAAGCTGTCGGTTCATCTTGACTAGTTTGAGTATCTGATGCATTGTTCTAACTTGTAATGCTTGATTACTTAGGCTCGATTTTTAGGGAAACGGAAATGGTCTGGTGATGCTGACTAGTATTTTTGTACAGTAGCAGGCATTAAGCAAGGTATTAAAAGTTGCTAATAATTAAGTTGGTAAATTGTTACCGTTTGGTTGATGAGGGACTTTCTTTTTTTATCCAACCATAGTTTTTTCGCCCTATGTTGCAAAGGAGAAAAAAGCAGGGGTTGTAAACAAAGTGATCTTTCTGGTTTCAGAAATTGGAGTTTTGGCATGAGTTATTTAGTATCCTCCGTCCGAAGAAGAAGTAAGAAGTATTCCCAAATGCGATGCATTTCTTGGTGAATCGTTAAAGCTAATTCTGCACAATTACCTTACTTTCCTCTAGACAGTTTCTAGTTCTTCCCTTAGTAATGATACTCTGAATGTTATTCTTATTGGTGGAATGCGAATATGCTAGACAAATATCTATAAGTATGGAACTATCTCAACTGGCTAATGTCATAAAGCTTGGTGCTTCATTGCTCCCTTCATCACTTTAAGATGGCTAGTTAAAATTACTTTGTTTTTGAAATGGGATATCTTATGGTGAGAAACTGACATCTGTTCTGCTAAGGAGAGCAATGATGCTCTATATTGCAAGGTAATAGCCTCTAGGTCCACATGGTTGCATCAGCTCTTCCCGGCAGCCTTAGAAGTATTTGCTCCATTCTATATATGATGATGACTCATTTCACTACAGAGAACCAAAACACTTCTGTCACCAATATTCCGCAAATGTAACCTAATTGCCCATCTGATACTGTGGTGCTCTATCTTTTTCTGTCAAGGGAGTTACTATTGATCTACTTACCAGAAAGTATCACACTTCTGCTGAAATTGTTTATTTGGAGTAAATAGCAACAACCATATGGCATGAAATTTTTTGTTCGATCTTTTAAGTACATCAGTTCTCTTTTTTGATGTACATTAAATTGCTATTAGAATTCGCTGGTAGGTATGACTTGTCTATCATTGGATTTTGATCAAGCGATGCTTTGACTGAGGGTTTGCTTCTACTTTCAATTCGCAAACCTTGTAAATTATCTTCACTTTATACAACCCCATCTGTTTTTGCAGCCACCTGTAGAGGGAAAAATAGAAAGTTTTAATCGGCTTCGTCGATGTTGATTGTGTGCTCTTTAAAGTTCACTTCGATGCAAAATTGCAAATATATATTGATGTTGTTTGCTCCTCAAGTTTCAGATGGCATTTTCATTATTTTGCTCATGATGCTCTGCAGTTGTCCTCTTCTGGTTTGTTCATTGGAGGTGTCATTCTCATGCTATTTTTCATTTATAACTCCTATCGTTATCCACATACTTCAGAAATTGAATGTACTACTGAAACTTTGGTTACATGTTTTTATTTTTCATTTTTTCTTTATGTAATCAATCCTGATAATCAGCAATAACGACAGGTTAGAGGCATCCAATTGCCCGGACAAAGCAAGATTGCTGCACCATTGAATGAGGTTACCATGCTCCAAAAGAAGTTGACGCATTTTGGTGCAACCCTGGTGGGGCCAAATGATACTAAATATGCATATAAACTAGCAAGAGATGCTATTGTTTCTCAGATCTCATGGCCTGAGGAGACTAACCATGGGAAGAGCTTGAAGGAAACTTGTGTTATATGTTTTGAAGATAAAAGTGTCACTGAAATGTTTTCAGTTGAGGAATGTCTGCATAGGTATTGCTTTACTTGCATGAAGAGGCATGTGGAAGCAAAGTTGCTGGATGGAGTGATGATTAAATGTCCTCATGATGGTTGTAACTCTGAGGTGAAGATTGATAGCTGTGGTGGGTTTCTGGAACCAAATGTTATTTCAATTATGAGCCAACGGATGAAAGAAGCATCTGTTCCTGTGACAGAGAGAGTCTACTGTCCAAATCCCAGGTGTTCCACTTTAATGTCAAAACAAGAGGTTTTAGAATATTCCAGAAGTGCTTTTGTTGGAGCTGAACATAGCGGAGCTAGAAATTGCATGAAATGCCAATTCTTCTTCTGTGTTGACTGCAAAGTCCCCTGGCATTATAACATGACCTGCTATGAGTACCAGATGTTGAATGCTACTGCCACTGCTGGAGATGCACAGCTGAAGTCTCTTGCAAGGAAGAGACTGTGGCGTGAGTGTGTGAAGTGCAAAAATCTGGTTGAACTGGCTGAAGGTTGCTATCACATCACGTGCAGGTTTTTCCCTGTTCTTTAACCTCATTTGCCTTTCTCACCGTTGACACTTGATATGTGATCCTACACTCAGTCAGCTGGGCTCTATTCTTCGTTAGGATGTTTTCTGCACACTTTAATTTGGAAATCTCATCTCAGAATGAACTTGAGATTTTCAGTTCGTGTTTTGGTCCTTGGGTGAACTTTGCATTTTTAGTTAGGTCTGTTGGTGTGGGTTGCCCTAGATATTTTGTCTGAGTTCATAGCTCACCAGCGGGCTGGACTGCTTTTGGAGTTGGCCAGAAACAACTAGGACTTCTTCTGGTATACTGCCCGGGACATGTTATAGATCTTTCCGCTCGTTAAATTTTGTGCTGTCCAATTTTTTCTATGATTTTCTAATTGTATAATTCTGTCTTGCCAACTTAGTTGTTTAATTCCGAAATTTGGATTGCAATTGATTGCCTTCATAAATTGTAGATGTGGACATGAGTTCTGCTATACCTGTGGAGCTGAGTGGAGGAATAAGAAAGCAACATGCTCCTGCCCAATCTGGAATGAGCGGAATATTATTCGTGATGGCCGCCGAAGGTACTGATGCTACATGAAAAAGAATGTATAGAATCCATAGATCTTAGGTTTCTCTGACTGTCGAGGAAACTTTGGCATGGGAAGATCCAAAATTGTGAATAGGACATGGGTAGAAGGCGTTATACTTCACTGCTGATATGTTGATGGGTTGAACTGTAAATTCTAAAAACTGCAAGTTGCCTTAGTTTTCAATTTCTTAGCTACTTTCCGCAATCACAGGTACACTAGTAAAAGGTGAATGGTATGACATACAGTTTTTGTTAGTACCTATATCTCGTTTTGGTAATCCAAGTTAGGAAGAAAAGAGATGGGAAAGGAAACGTCAGTTTCCTCTTCAGATTCTGGATGTACTCCAAGGTAATATGTGGAGTGGATCAGAGTTATATGCATTGGATTTAGGTGTGAGACTAGCGACAGAGAAATTGAAAGGTGTTTGTGGTGGTAAAATCTGCTTCCAGAAGGTGGATTATGCTGGAAATATCTTTCGTTCAAACTATTTCCCTTCATCTGTTAATCTTTTCTCTTATCCATTATTCTCGCATGTCAAGAGCCGATGCCTAAAAAGGGAGGTGCTAAACAGGGCTTTGCTTTTTAGTTTTCCCTGAACTCTTCCCCATCAATGCACTGCGATCATAATGCACGTGGTGCGCGCGCAATCACGGGTAGGTCCGAAGGTCGTGACTGATCTCATCGTCACTTTGGCCTAGAAAACATACCCGGTTCAGGTGAAACTTTGGCCACAAAGGCGGCATGTGAGAAAACCTGAGGAAGCTACTCCAGTTGTTGTCCAAGTTGTTTGATTTGGATAACTTGGGACTCTGCAAGCATGTGGATTGCATTTGCTGGGGGGGTGTGTGCATAATTTTGGCAGAATATTCACCGGTGGTGCGAAAGCTGCCTGGTTAGGTAGGGATGGACCACCCATTATTGAGGCCACTCGGGGCTAAAGGACGGGAGAGCCCATGTGCCGTGCGTACTCTCGTGTGTGATTATTTGCTCGAGCTGTCTCGGACTGAATTATTACACTCGTTACCGCCACGGACGTGACGATACGATGTGCCCTTCGTCCCACTTCCAAGCATTTTGATAACAGGATGGGAAGCATTCGTGGACCCACTTCTCGTAGCAAGACGAGCGACGACGACAGCAGCTCGCAAATAATTAGGAATGATAGGTTTGACTTCCTTTCTTCTCCGATTGAAGTTGGTGAACGCACTTGAGAATGGGCCGTTCATCAGATCGGTTGCTCTCCACGGCTAGTATTGATTTTCTCTGCTTGAAAAGTTTTTGCAGCATCCCGAAATGCGGATTGGATTATACAATTACCATTGCTAAACAGAAATGTGTGGGGCGCATGCATGTAAATGAACGGATAATTACGGAAGAAAAGTAGCGGACCAAAAGTGACCTTCGAATGAAGGGAGTAGTATGGTAATGTCTATAGGGGATGAATGAGGTTGGTGATGGCTGGTAAATGGTAATAGGCTATTCTCAATTGTTTAAGATGTCCAAATCTAGTAAGTTATAATTTGGTGTTAAGAAATAAATTTATCTACGAGGATCAAAGATGCCGAATATGTTCAATTCACCTCACTATCAAAATGTATTCATATGCTTTGTCCAATTATTTAGGGCTACGGGCTATTCAATCTAAGGTGGTTTAACGAAAAACAGAGATGTACCCATTGCAGTACAATTACAATAGTCATCAGTCAACGTGCTCGCATCATTATTACAACCAAAAGTTATTTTTTTTTTTTTTTTGGTCGAAACCAGAAGTAATTAGAGAGAGAGAGAGAGAGAGAGAGAGAGAGAGGGAAAAATAAGGAGGGTGGAATAAGGAAGAAAGTGGGACCCCATCGCGTCTGTCCTCGGCCAACCCTATCCTCCGTCAAAGTCAGCCAATCAGGATTCAGGACGACTCGTCATTGACCGCAGCAGTTGGCGCGGAGACAAGAAATTAGGGGTGAGCATAGATCACTACCGTATCGGCCATAAAAAACCAGTCTGGCTTCAGATTCACGCGATTTACCGATCCGGCTCCCCATTGGAATAAATATTATGTGGTTTGATTCTTGATTTTTAAGTAAGAACTGAATATGAAATTGAAGAATCGGATTACAAACTGATAAATCGTGATTGGTGTGTATCGAGATTTTTATTTATTTTATTTTACGTATTCAATATGTATTATTACTGACAAATACAAATTTTGGTTACTGCCTTCGCTTTTATTTTGTTTAATTAAAACAGAAAAAGAAAAGGGAAAAAAGAACTGTTCGGTCCCGATAAATTCCGAAACATTGACAGAGAGTGGCTCCAAATAACCGGATTAACCATTGAAGCTATTCAATCTCTAAGAGAAACGCTCGTATCCGTTTTTAACGACCGCTTGCTGATGCTGACGGCCGTTACTCAAACAGTTGCGCCGGCGCGACAATTTAGCTGCCCACTCCCGCACAATCGTCGCCACGTGGCGAAGTGATGACCGTAAAGATCCTGAGCGGCCACGTCATCATGAGCCGCCCACCCTGCCACTGCCAGTGCACCGGACCTCACGCGGCTCCGTGGTCCACACGCACTCCGCCTGCCCCCGGACCAATCCCCCGCGACCATAATTCCGTTCGGTCTTTTTTCCCGGTCTGCGACAAAAGAGTAAATTTATTTATTTTCTTTTTTTTTTATAAAATTAATTAATCCCACGCACTTTCTCGTGCCAAGGCAGTGATAATTGTTAACACACCCAGCAGATAAAAATGACTTATGGAAATATTTTTTTATATAGTGATTCGACGGAAGGTGGTGCACGGGATCCGATTTTGATTGTGAGATTTTAAATCGGACCATCTAACTATCTCCGTTAGGAATAAATATGATTTTAGAATATAACGTAGAATCCGATAACGGATTTGTGAGAACTTATAAATTTCAAGTTCTAGGATATGTATGATATGTTTTAGGTTTTAAAAAATGAGAAACATGTTTTAACATATAAGTTATAAGTTCTTTCGATTAAAAACTTATAACCTGTAATTTAAAAATCTAGAACAAGTTTTAATGTTTTTATTAGTTTATATATCTTTGCACAATCTTATAATATTTTATACCATTCGATGAGAGATGTATAATCAAAAAGCATCAATTTGAACTTCAATTTTATGACTAAGACTCTTAACTTTTAAAGACAATGTGATAATTAACGAATTATAGCAACATGTGGCGCTCATTAAATATTTTAATTTATTGCAATCGTTCAATTAATTATATGGGTGGAATTTAGGTAGATTCTGAAATCGACCCCAAATAAAATAGGTTATAGGTTCTATGTTATACATGGTATGTTTCAAATTCTAAAAAATAATAAACTTATTTTAATAGGTAGATTCTAAGTTTTAGGTAAAACATGTATTAAATCTAAAATTGCTCACCTCTAATCATTACCAAATAATTGCTCAAATTAAATGGTGCTCCCTAAGTTTTTTTTTTTGCTTCGAATGATACGTCCAAAATATATTCATATTTACTGAAATTTGCATTAAGTTATAAATTTTTGATTTTAAATATTTAATTTATGGAATTTTTCATTTCTTTTTACAAAATTGTTGTACTTTGGCTGAAATTCAAGATTAATTGAGTACCATGTGAGAAAATTGCTTTTATAGTTGTGCCTAAAGGTGAGCGGTTCTAGATTGGTCTAGATTCCACTTTAAAACTTGGAATCAACCCGTTTGAGCCGCTTCCTTAATTTGAAATTTGAAACCTACTTATATAAATTGAAATTTGAAACGTATCTCGTTAAGTTTTAGATCACTTCTAGAGTCTACTTGAATTCCATCTAGTGGTATCAATTTACACGCTTATTAAGAAATCTAGAACTTATTTGTTGGAATTAATTTTCAACTTTTAGAATGTGAAATAGCTTCCGGTTTCAGCTTGGTACTATGCTCAATTGAAAAAACAAAAATACACACAAACATGAAAATGGAAGTTCAGTATGTGAAATTATAGAAATCAAGATCTGATTTTCTCATTACACATCTTTTTTCAGTGGAATTCAGTGGCCGGTTGGATCGACAGAGAATCAAGGACGCGTCCCACTCAAGAAAAATTCCAAAACCAGGAAAGGAAAAAGCTCCAGGAAAACGATAGAAAAATAAAGGAAGTCCTTCTCCCGAAAGCTTTGACAATGGCGTTCATGGCGGAGAATAAGCGGTTACGCAGCAGTGCTCATTGATAGCGACTCTCAACTCTCTCTCTCTCGGGGTGCGCCTCCCTTTCCAATCCCCATAAAGACGCTTCTCCCTCTCTGCTTGACTCGCTCCCCCTTTCTCGGCCCGTTTCCTCCTCCCTTCCAGCCTTTCCAGGCCAACTCAACCACCGCTTACCACCGTTGCCAGATTGGCAGATCCAGCCCTGCCCTCGTTCTCTTTGACCAAGATGGGTTCTGGGTTTGCTTCGAACTGAACTGGGTCGGGGGGCGGAGGGGAGGGGAGGACCGGAGGGTAGAGAGAGAGAGAGAGAGAGAGAGAGAGGGGGGGGGCGATGAGTTCGGCCGCCGGCGCGTTCCGGGACGGCAGCGCCGGAGGGGTCGGGGGCACCATGGACCACGCGAAGGAGTTCGCGAGAGGGGCGGCGGAGATGTGCGTGGAGCTGGCCAGGGGCTGCCGGGACATCGTGCGGCAGACCCTCGGCAACGAGAACTCCTTCCTCGCCAGGTACCTCGGGAGGGACTCGTATGTCGCGGGCAGGCTCCGGGGCCCGTGCGGGAGGGCGTTCGCGAGGCTGAAGCGCCTGAACGAGTACTTGCCCGAGGACAAGGACCCGACGCACGTCTGGTCGGTCGTGCTGTTCGTCTCCCTCTTCGCCGTCGCAGGTTGGTTGGTGATTCTCTCTCCGGGTTCCTGGTTCGAGCGAGGAAATCGTTTGATTGAGAAATGCATCGTCACATCTGTGTATCGGTGTCGTTGACTCCTTATGACCGTTTTTGACTATTGTTCGATCTTTCTGAGAATGGGAAATTGGAGAATTCGATCGCTTGACTCTTCTTTCAGTGCTCTGAATTCAGTCCTTTTTGGCTTTGTTGTTGATGAATTCAGATCCATTCAATCGAAACCTCTTGCCGAGTTAATGAATGGTCGTAATCATGGGGCAATCTTTTGTTCAAGCGTCGACTCTCCTCTCATTGCTCTCCCAGGCTTTTGATTGTTAGTGGTGTATGTTGCTAGCGTGGTCTCTTGAGATATTGGCTTTGTTCAGTCTTTACTTCATTCACTTCAGTCTTGAGAATCACAATGCGGAGAGGTGAAACGAGTGACCGGAGACTGAATGATGTGCAGCTGGATCAATCTTCATTTTCAGTACGTGCATTGAGTTTTGTCATGAATTTATATACAGGAACATGAAATTAGGTACACTACATATGTACTTTACCTATTTTTTATTGAACTTTTGAGGAGATAGATGCCATGGGCAAGATTACAAATGGCACACTCCCAAAGCACAACTGGCAAAGATTTCACTTTTCTTGGAAGAACGAAATTAGTGAATTGGAGTATCAGACGAACATAACTTTCTCTTCCATTTTAAGAATGTTAGGAAATGGGATGTTTGCAACCAGACAAAAAATTAATTGGAAGTTCAGCTTTTAAGATTTAATGTTCCTGTGTGGAAAAGTGGACTGAATTGCACCTATGTCAAAGGGACGCTTAAAGTGAGTTACCAGGTTACAAATGCTAGTACCAACTTATCGATGGGATTGTATTTACTCCAGTGAGAACACTTGAGTTGGAAATGTGTCATGATAAAGCAAGAGTAGTCTCAGTATGGTTTGACTTCATGATGCAAATTGATCTCACCCACATTCTTTTGGCATGGACTTTACTGCTCTGAGAGCATTTCTGATTAGACTACTTTCTTGTACCATTTTCTTTCTGTTTTAGTATTCCTTTGGTAATTGTAGTCTTATGGTCAACAAATTGCAGCATTGAGTGTATATATCAAACCTAAAGCTTCTGTGCCTTTGGCGAAGAAAGTATTCTTACATCCTCCAAGTGCTAGCCGCATATTGCTTCCAGATGGCAGATACATAGCTTATAAAGAGCATGGTATTCCACCTGATGAAGCTAGGTTTACAATAATATTTCCACACCCATTTCTCTCCTCTCGACTCGCAGGTGGGATTCTTCAGTTTCTGCACTCATGTCATTTCAATTCTTTTCTAGTTATTTTGGAATCTCTTTAGTAGCCCTTAGATTTCGGATTATTTGAATTTAATAGGTATACCAGGACTTAAGTCTTCATTACTGGAGGAGTTTGGCATTCGATTAATAACATATGATCTGCCTGGTTTTGGTGAGAGTGATCCTCATCCGCATAGAAACCTTGAATCATCAGCACGGGATATTTCTCTTTTAGCAAATGCCTTAGGAGTCAATGACAAGTTCTGGGTGTTGGGATATTCCAGTGGAAGTATGCATGCGTGGGCATCACTGAGGTACATTCCTGGCAGAGTTGCAGGTACATCATTTCCTTCTTCATTCTTTTTGTCATGTCTTCCCCACTTTTTCTTTTTCAACTCTCTAACTCCTATCAAAACGTGGGTTCTTGGATAAGCACTAGTTTTGAGAAGATTGCAGATCTTTAGGAAAACTGATGGACTACCCTTGGTGCGTTTGCTGAAAAGTACTATCAATTCCCATTTTACCTGATATGCAGGAGCTGCCATGTTTGCCCCCATGGTCAATCCATATGACCCTCTAATGACCAGGGAGGAGAGATATAGAACCTGGAACCAGTGGACACGTAGAAGAAAATTCCTTTTCTTTTTAGCAAGAAGAGTACCGAGATTTCTTTCTTTTTTTTATCATCGGAGCTTTTTGTCTGGAAGGCATGGTCAGATTGATAAGTGGCTGTCGTTATCAGTTGAAAATAGGGTAAGTCACTTGGTTCTGACATTGGATTGTTTTTTTTGGCAAATTTTCTTTGGTTTTCCCTCAGTAGAAACTTCTATTACTGCTTTAAATTTCCATATTGCAATTATTACGGATTGGTAGCTTTTGGGTGTGACTAGATTATAGTCATCGATCACATAATTCTTCATCATGGCTCAGAAACATTCAGCATTTGATTAAGAGACTGACTTTTGATGGAAAACTATAATAAATTCTTTTCAGTGGTGATGATCTGTGAGGATTTAGGTTGGATGTCATTTTACAGGCAAAGAGTTGACTATAATCTGTCACTTTTCCACTATTGCACTTTGGCCCCATGGTTTTCCAATAGCCCATTCAAATTGTGAGGTGGGAACATGATTATAGAGTCCTGGAATGAATAATGGAATTGCATGCAGAACTTGATAATTTGTCATACCATCAGCTTTAGCTGTTTATTTATCTTTCATAATACTCTTAGTCACTGGCGTTAGTCCAGTCATGATCTCTCCCTGATTTCAATGTTCCATGATGCCAAACAATTTGGTGTTATCAATTGAATTCTGCCAAATTATTTAGGACAGAGCATTGATAGAAGATCCATTATACGAGGAGTTCTGGCAAAGGGATGTCGAAGAATCAATTAGGCAGGGGCATGCGAAACCTTTTGTTGAAGAAGCTGCATTACAGGTGTCAGACTGGGGTTTTAGCTTGGCAGATCTCAAGTTACAGAAGAAACGTCGAGGTAAAGGTGTTTTGAATTGGCTCAAATGGCTGATTTCTCTACTCAGTGAAAAAGAGCCGGAATACACAGGCTATCTTGGGCCAATACATATATGGCAGGTTTGTCATGCATACCTTGAATATATTATGTCCAAATGGCCTTAATAAGTTTACAGAAATGCATTCAATGTTCATTTATTCGGGTTGTTCTGTTGGCAATATCTAGTGATTGCATTCTCTATTGTAGCTTTATATTTACTCGATTCTTATGCCTGGGTTAATAGTTAAATTTTAAAGGAGATTTTGTCATACTCTTGGAAGAGATTACTGGTAGGATCATACATCATTTGTCATTGATGATCGCAGGAAGGGGGAAAACTATTTAAATAAGCAGACTTGTAGAATATAACAACATTTGATTCTTATAATTAGTACTTTGGAGCAATGGTTCTTATATGACTTTTTCCTTTGTTTTTCCTCTTATATTTTTCAATTGTTTGCTGCTCATTAGGGAATGGATGATAAAGTGGTTCCACCAGCAATGACTGATTTTGTGCACCGCGTCCTGCCAGGGGCTGCAGTTCATAAGCTCCCATATCAGGGTCATTATACCTATTTATACTTCTGCGATGAATGCCACAGACAGATATTCACTACACTTTTCGGAACCCCACAAGGCCCCCTTACCAATAATCCTGAAGCTGATCTAACTCAGAGGGATGAGAAGATGGCAGAGCAGGAAGACATTCTTCTCGTTGATGTCGCCACTGAGTGATTGACGATCAGCTTACGATACAAGGGAGAATTACCATGTACATATAAGATATACGGGGTTTTCTTTGAAAGATGAAATTGCAGATTTCATGTCTTTTGACTCTCGTCTTAGGCTGTCATAGGATAGCACTCTTGCTGAGTTCAGATGGAGATATCGATAGATAAATTAGAATTTGTTCTCTTGTTCTTGAAGTTGGCCGAGTAGTTCAAGTTCCTCTGATTTGAACTGCTGAAGCAGTGTTTACTTCTGTGGAAATTTTGATGTTCTATTTATTCATATCACCATCACTTCCCCGATTTCTCTGGACCATTGTGGCAAAAGAAACATAGGTAACATCGATAATTGTCTGGTTGAGTTGCTCCATGCGGACTCGGTTTATTTCCTCTCACATATGTGTATTCTATAACCTCCCTGCTGGATTACCAGTTGTGATTTATTGAGGTTAAGTTGGAGTTGCATCTTGGATCAATCATGTTTTGCTTTAACCTGTTTATACATTGCAGGGAATGAACACTGATTGACGGTGTAACGCTGATCTTACGTGAGACTTTCTTTGCTCGGAAATGAGCATAATCCGGTAAATGGGGGCAATGCAGTTCTTTCTTTCTGGAGAGACAGGAGTAAATATACAATCTGCTTCGAAAAACATCATCTACATCTAATTATTCACAAAGATTTAAGCTTAATAAAATGTCGCTTCTTGCTACATACCCTGGTCGGATTGCTTCGACTAGCTGTTCAATGGCAAGCATGAAAACACGGAAATTACTCCATTTGGGTCAAACAGTTCTGTTTCTCTGCAGTTGAGGACCAGCAGCGCTCCCATCAACTTGCACCAGCATGCGAGAGCCGTCGTAAATTTTATACCTTGGAGGCCAATGAACCCTTGGCTGTTCAGTACCGCTGCGCGTCTGAATCAAAACTCTTCCTCTCGTCGAGCCTTCGCCACATGGTTTCTCCTCCTCGAGTCCTGATTGCA
This sequence comes from Eucalyptus brandiana, assembly GCA_014182725.1. Taxonomy (NCBI): domain Eukaryota; kingdom Viridiplantae; phylum Streptophyta; class Magnoliopsida; order Myrtales; family Myrtaceae; genus Eucalyptus; species Eucalyptus brandiana. The sequence continues at coordinate 13,304,780 of CM024677.1, read as the reverse complement.
CGATCCACAGGAGATTGCGGCCTCCTGCATTATAGAGCAAGATGATAGCTGTCGTGACTAGAAGCTGTATCATCCAGGGGACTGTTGCTAACGCGACACCAGAGACGGCAAATATCTTCACATAAACGATGCTCTGAGTGTTGGCGGTGGCAAGGCGAAAGAGGAAGACACCGACCACGGTGATCCAGAGCGAGTGCAAGAGGATCGAGCGGAACCGGAGGCCTTGTCTGCATAAGCTCCGTCGTAGCTGCTGCTGCTGCTGCTGCACCAGTTGCATCTGCATTGGGAGTTAATGGAGCTGGTGAATTTAGAAGGAGGCAGACTCGAGAGAGTTCAAAAGTCTTCAATTTTTGGTTATTCACCATTGATTGGGCAGTTTTGTCTATTATTTGATTCCCTTTGTTCTTGTTCTTTTTTTTTTTTTTTTTTTTTTGAATTTTATCTTGAATTTTCTAATTACGTGAAGATGCTCAAATCATGGTCATTTGAGTTAATAAAACTGAATTCCATGTAGAAACTAGAAATATTATTCTTTAAAAATCAACAAAAATTCCCAATATCTTGATTCCCATAACCGTCTCCATGATTTTCTCCAAACAGCACTCCTTGGTGGCCCCCTAAAGCACTAATTAAGTTAACTAAAGCGAGAATATTACTTTTTCAAGACATTTTTTTTTAGTCTAGGCTTCTTCGCCTGGGTGGCTTGTGCTCTGATAAGTATTCCAATGTACCGGTTTTTAAGATAAGTAATTCGATTCTAGCATCGTTTAAAGTTGCCGTTGCTAACTGTTGTCATTAAACTCGTGGTAGGGTCTAGTCAACTTAGACCGGAATCTTTTAAATATAATTGTAACAACGTACAATTAACCCAAGTTCCGTGTCAACACATGAAAGGTATATAAGCATCTTAGTATAGATGCAGCCGAATCAACAAGATAGGATTTTTCTGACCACAAAAAGAAGAAAAGGTAGGATCAGATTATAAACTGTTGGGTTGGAATTGATGTCAAGGCCATAGTATATATGCTTTTTACTTATGCTTTGTCGTAGAAATTGTTTGAGTTGGTTTGTAAAATCGTTCTCGTTTATATACTTGGGGAAAGATTAATTTCAATAGATCATGTGCACGCCTGCCTATTGCCTAACAGCACTATCTTTGTATTTAAAAAAAAAGTAATTTCCCTAATTTAGCTTCGGTTTGCTAGAGATATGAATTATTCGTCGAAACCCTTCGAGACTAACGAATTTGTTTTTCCGCATATCATACTCATTTAGTTGAGAAAACACAAGAAAAAGGTTAGTACAGATGCTATGTACTAATATGCCGAGCCGCGTAAAAGATTTTATTCATAGGCGCCGTGTCACTTTCGTAAATATGGTTCAAAAGTTATCGGCTGTGATCAAAGGTTCCATCCAGTTGGAAACACAGTTTTAATGATGTTTCACTTGTCATAGAGACCCAAAAGTCAAAGCTAACAAACGACACAGTTAAAAGGCTACATTAGCCCCCAAAATGACCCAAATTACTCCCGCGAAAATCTATAAGTTGCTTTAACTATGAAAAAGGATAATTTTTGTCCTAGATATCTAGCTGTCAAAGGAGTCATATTCAGTGGTAATGCTGTCGCGTCGATGAAAGATCGGGAAATCGGAATTTTACCCGGTAGATGAACTCTAAACCAAAAACTACATGTAAAGGAGCAAGCGGAACTACCAAAGCTATACGGTTTGAAGACAGGTGGTAAATTAGATAATTATTTAGAGTTAGAGATGGGCATGATTCTACTGAAACCTAAGAACCAACAGTCGGGCTCTAGGTTATAGGATATGCATAGTAGGTTCCCGATTTTAAAAGTTGGAAAATCTGTTTCAATGAATAAGTTCAAGTTAAAATGAGGAATTTGGAATCAAGAACCTTGAACATATCTTTATGTTTTTTTTGTTCTATATTTTCGCATAGTCTTGTAGCATTTCATAGCATCCAATAATGAGTGTGTAATTTAAAACTACTAGTTTGAATTTTCATTTTCGACGATATTTGTGATTGAATATTTCTTATTTTTCGTGTGCCAAAATATAAGTTGTAATTATATGCGGTGATTCATTAAGAGTACATATGAAATTTGGGTAAACTTTGGAAGAGACCCAAAAATCCATAAAAGAGTAAGTTACCCCAGGTTTCGGGTTTCAAGTTCTAAGAATTAGGCAACCTGTTATAGAAATACTCATCCTTGCTTAGAGCATGTAAATGGCATATGATATGGTTCGAATTGCCAGATCGAACCGAATTAGGGATCACGATCTGGTTAACTCCTCGGTGGTCAGCAGAGAACTCGGCTGAGACTCAACCCCCAAGACAAGGCAATCGCCGTAGCAAAACTTGGCCAATATTCAAACCCAAGACAAGGGAAGGGAGGAAGAAGAAGAAGAGGAAGGCAAGACAGCACGCAAGAAAGCCCGTGACTTTTTTGTTCCTTAGGATAGCCGAAACCATGGATTGCTTCCCTATCATAATGAGTGAGTATTTAAAACTACTAGTTTGAATTTTTATTTCCGACGATATCCATGATTGAAACTTTTATTTTGCTAACATTTCTTATTATTCGTGTGCCAAAATATGAGTTGTAATTAGATATGATGATTCGTTGTAATTATTTGATTTAGAGTACATATGAAATTTGAATAGATATAATAGAGTAAGTTCTAAGTTCTTAGGATACACCAGGTTTCATGTTCTAAGTTTTAAGAATTAGGTAACCTATTATAGGATTATTCATCCCTACTTAGAGTATGTAAATGATCGAACTGTGGTCATATATGATATGGTTCGAACTGCCAAATCGAATCGAACTAGGGATCTCGATCTGGTTAACTCCTCGAGTGGTCAGCAGAGAACTCGGCCGAAACTCAACCCCCGAGACAAGGCAATCGCCGCAGCAGAAGTCGGCCAAGATTCAAACCCAAGACAAGGGAAGGGAGGAAGAAGAAGAAGAAGAAGAAGAAGAGGAGGAAGAAGAGAAGGCAAGACAGCACGCAAAAAAGCCCACGACTTTCTATGTTTTTCCTTAGGATTAGCCGAAACCATGGACCGCTTCCCTACCGTCTCTCACTAGCCTCTCGAGACCCCTCCCCACTCTCTCTCTCTCCCCACTCCTTTCTCTCTCTAGATCGCCGCGACGGCACGCACCTCTCCCCCTTCTTTCTCTCTCTTAACTTTCCCCCGTTTTAATCCCCCTCCATTTCGAGAATCGTTTTCTTCACTCCAGGTGTAGTCCCCATCGGATCACTCAAAACACCCCACCGAGAGCCCCCCCCAGTCCGAACCAGACAAAAACACACGAACCAGGAAAGGCAAGGCAAGGCAAGGCAGAGAAAGAAAGAAAGAAAGAAAGAGAGGAACGCCAACAAAAAAAAAAAAAAAAAACAAAAAAAAAGGAGGCTCCCTTCGACCTCCCTCCCCGGCCGTTCCTCGCCCGACCCGCGAGCTCGAACTCGGTCCGGCCCGGTCGATCCCCGCCCCGATCCCGCCATGCCCACCGCCTAATCCCCACGCGATCCGCCCGAATTCCGCGTGCCCCCCGCCGATCCGCGTGGAGCCTCCGCCCAGATCTGGGCCGCCAGCCGCCAGCCGCCGCCTCGCCCGCCCGCCCTCGCAGGGAATATATTCTTCCCATGGCAATGCCGTCGGGGAATGTGGCCGCGCCGGACGTCAAGGACAAGATTCAAGGCGCCGCCGCCGCCGCCGCGTCCGGGGACGTCTTCGGCCACCTCCACCAGTACGGCCACCGGCCGCCCCCGCCGCAGCAGCCGCAGCAGCAGCAGCAGTGGTTCGTGGACGAGCGCGACGGGTTCATCTCGTGGTTGCGCGGGGAGTTCGCGGCCGCCAACGCGATCATCGACGGGCTCTGCCAACACCTGCGCGCGATCAGCAGCGAGCCCGGCGAGTACGACACCGTGTTCGGCTGCATCCAGCAGCGGCGGTGCAATTGGAACACCGTGCTCTATATGCAGCAGTACTTCCCCGTCACGGAGGTCATGCAGACGTTGAAGCAGGCCGCATGGCGGCGGCAGCATCTGCAGCAGCAGCAGCACCAGCACCAGCAGCATCATCAGCACAGGCATTTCGATCCAGTCAAAGTAGGTGGCAAGGATTATAGGAGATCCGGCACTGGGTATAGGCCGGGGCCGAGGAGCGAGAGTATCCGAGAAGGCCACAATTCCGGCGTAGAGACTAGCGTTAGCGATTCGGGGGCCAACGCCGCAGAGAAGGGCGAGAAAGGGAATGAGAAATGCGAAGAGAGGAAGGATGTTGTCAAGCCTGTCGATGCGGCCATGGCAAATGTGGAGGAAGAGAAAGGTAACGCAGGTGATTAATTTGGTGTAGCGTGCTTTGAATTTTTCTATTGATCTTGTGAGGTTTGATTTCCGTACATTGCATTGGTTTAAAGAACTCTCATTTGATAATCCATTCATGGGGAGATGCCGTGTTGCCTCCTAGGAAGCATGCGAGCTTCTTTATTGATCATGAAATTAGGAGAGTTGGGCCTTCAGATCCGTTTTGGCAAGTGCATTACTGATAGTGATTTGGTAAAACGACTGCTTTATCATGTACCTTTTTTTCTCATTTCCATTAACAGCTTACATTGAGCATACTGGATGGAGTAGTCATGTCAGTTGATTTGGTTGCATTGTTTTGATGTTGAAGGAGCTGATTTCTAGTGTGAGGGATTTCTTTTGCCTCTAGAACATTTCCTTGCTTGGTTGTCATTCAAAATTGTAGGAAAGCTCCTTTCTTGGTAGGTTGAACCTATCTAACCTGCAGTTGTTGTAGGCACACATCTTTTCTTTAATTCATGAGTGTGCATATCTGCTCGGCGTTCTCATTCTAGATAATGGAAGTATTATGAGTCCTTGTCAATTTTGTATGGTAGATCGATGTCCTCGGTCTTGAATGCTGAATGTGCTTTTCAAGTTTTTGTGGTTTCAATATTTCGGGTGCTGGATGGCAACATTACTTTTAATGTCTAGCGCTCTCATTTAGCTTCATTGCTTGAATAAATGCATACTAACTGTATGCGGCCTTTCATGGTTTTTAACTTTATTTTTCTTTCAGTGTTTGTCATGCCTATGCTTTATACTTATATTTATTCATACTGCACTTTTTAAATAGTACCAACAGAACTGTTCAGCCTGATTTGCCCAGCTTCCTGCTCCATTGTGTTTTATACTGGGTGAAATGTCGAATTGGTATCACATGCTAATGAAGTGTTCTAATTTGTTGTATTCTTTTAACTTACACTGGAAAAGAGATCACTTGATTGGGTAAGTGGTACCACATCATAATACTAAGCGGTAAAACTGTGGCATGAAAAGGGCACTTCAGTTTATTACATGGTATGCCGGTGTGTCATGAAGGCACTTCAAGTACTTGCCTTGATGAATGATGAGGTGCAGCTTTTGCCTTAAGTAATAATGCAAGCTTATTTGACCCACCCAGCACATAGGCTACCGCTGGAAATGGATGAATCTGCAACTTGCTTTGCATTCTCTTTGTTTTAATGCAAGCTGCTATATCTCGTTAAAATGGAATCTGGAACATGGTTCAAGTTAAAATTTTCCAGAGAGGCTTCCTTTGAGGCAAGGAAAAATGAAGAGGGTGGAATCGAGGAAAAGTTTCTTCATTCTCCCATGGGAGTTTAGTCTTTGTGTTGATGCATATATGCACATTAAACGATATACTTTTTCTGGTTGTGACCATATATGATACCAGAAATTCTACATGCCACTCTTTTTAAATGGAGACACTTAGAGGTCTGATCGATCCTCATTTTCTTCCTTCACTTGTATGAAATTGGTCTCTCACCTTACTGTAATCCAGTTCTTCTCCTGGCATCGTTCGTCCGTCTTTGTCACTGTGACTACTTGCTCTTTGTCTTCCATGTTGAATTTATTACCTCAGTGATTGGATCACTAATCATTACATAACCCGGGAGAACATTCTGGTGACAGTGTCCTGTCTTTCATTTCCTGGGCAGGTCCTGTAACAAAATCTTTTGCTAATATTAGCTTGAAAGATTCAGGTAGTACAGTGATAGTTCCATGTGATGATGCTAAATCTGAAGCTGAGATGACAAGTCATAGTTCTACAACACCCTCTAGAGGTAGTCCTCTTGTTAATATTGATTATGATATATTTACTTGTTAGTTTGAGGGGTTGGGGGATAGATTGCACTTGAAATAGGGCAAAACTATGATTTCTTTAGGCATACTCTGGGCTTTAGTTAGAATTGTTACTTAGGATAAATGTATTATGCTGATTGATGTCTCTTATCATGACTTGTCTAATGTCATTTCGCATCTTCTTCTTCCACATCCTTCTCTACTTCTTGTCCCGTGTAAGTCTTTCTGACTGATTCTCCCCCCCCAACGTCCAATGAGATCCATAATAATGGTTCAGACTTTCATATTTTATAAAAAACTAATTCTTTATATTATACGTGTTCTTTGATGTTCTTCCAGACCAAAACTTGAACATGAAGCAGGGTGTTGATGCTGTTCCTAAAACTTTTTCTGCGAATGAGTTGTTTGAAGGACGGACGGTAACTCTCTGTTTAGTCCTCAATTGTTATTTCATTAACCTTTCTTTTCCAGCATGAAGGGTTTTACAAGGAAAATGTTATATTCATTCCGACTACTTGTAATTTCCGATACTTTTAATGTGTAGGTCAATGTGGTTGATGGACTCAAGTTATATGAATCACTGTTGGATGACAAAGAAGTCAAGAAACTTGTTTCATTGGCAAATGATTTAAGGGCGGCAGGAAGAAAAGGACAATATCAAGGCAAGTTTATATGAAAATTTAGCATCATTCAATTGTACAAGCACCTGTGTGTTGTCATTATTATCTCTTAGAATAGAGATCTATTTCCATTCTTAAAATCTGAACTAGTGTTTTTTCCTATGATGCTCCTTTTGCATATACCAAACCTATTGGAGGACACTGTTTGACATCTCGTTATAACATTCTCTACGGTAGTGAGCAGTAAAACTAAATGATTTTTCTATTAGAGTATTTAGTTAAGGCAACTAAGTTAGTCGAACTACTTATGTGTGGGACTATCAACTCTCAACGAGGTTATCTTGCTATGGAAGTTATTTCTACTGTGGATTTTATCCAGTTAATATTTGTTGCTATAGAGTAGGATTGGAGTACCTAACGAAAGATTGTGTGAGGCAAATGAAGCTTCTGTTGCTACTGCCTTGTATTCTTCATTTTGTTTCTAGTCATCTTGCTATGGCTGTGCTTACTCTATGTTTGAGTTGTTGACTATTTTCTTTCTCTCTCTTCCTTTGTATATTTCTAATGTACTAGCATTTTCTTTTCAATAAAATCCTTCATTTTTTATAATAAGAAAGTTAACGAGAAAACACCACACCTCAATGATGATGGTTTGCGTTTAGGATTCTCAATGCATTTCTGTCTGATTTGAGGAAAAGTCAAGTGCATTATAGTTTTCTTTTTGCTTTAAATTTCCTCTTAAATGGTTTCTCAAGAGAGTCATTCATCATTTCTATTTATATCATTGTAAAATGTGTCAGCAATGAAACCTATCAACAAAATCCAGCTTCTTGCGGTTTACTTACCTTTAATTGCACTTCCGAATCCTAAGTTAACAAGTGAAATTACTTTGAGATATTTCGAGACTTTCCAGTAGCATTATTGTCGACACGTTTGTTAATATTTGTGAGAGCAACAACAATAACAACAAATCAAGCTTTCCCACTAAATGGGATTGGCTTTAGTGAGAAGAATATTGTTTCAAAGTGGAAACATTTGTACAAGTTAGACCTTTCGTCACCACTTTGTGTAAAATCATTAGGTATGAATATATTAGATACTTGTGATTCGATTGGTGAAATAGTATCTCTTTCCAAAAGAGTCTATTTTCTTTATACTGCTGCAAAAGCACTTTGTCTCATGGATAATCAGATTAATAAAATATCATCATCTAGCTTCATAGTTTCGTGCTCTGAAGAATTTATTTATTTAAGTTTTTTAGTTAAAACGAATTACCTATAAAAATAAAAACAGAACCTGGAATGGTAAGAACAACTGATTGCAAACTTGAAGAGGGATGTTGGGTCTCTTGATTAACGTTAAAAATCAAATTATTTGAGTTAGTACTGAAGTAGGAAAATTAATCTATAGGAATGCTGCAGATTTGGTTGTTTTCTGAGACTGTAGAATAAGCAATCCTCGTGCTTTATTTGCTTTGGTCATTTGCATTGGGGGGAGGTCTTCAAAAATGAAGGATGTCGATTTACGTCTTTCTCGAAGGGCCAGGAATTGACTTCCGCTTTCATCTTTCTTTAAAATATGAATAGGAATAGAAACTAAAATTCTGAACTTGTTTCGTTAATGAGATTCGCACTTCCACTTTTCTCCAATGATTGCCTTCCTTCTGTAATCAGTGCATTACCTGGTTTAACAATCAGAGGCTTAGTGAAAGTATTGATTGCAGTTGTTTTCTCCCACGCGATATGGAAAATAGAAATCAGGGTTCCTTCAAGTTTAGTCATTTCTGTTGACTTAACTTTTAGGAGGCAGAGAGCTTTCTTTGAAGTGTCATTGGAGATTCTTTATCACATTTCTAACTACATGTATAAGCAAGCTCCCTTATGACTGCAAATTTCTTTTTCGATGAGAAGCAGGTCATACGTATGTAGCCTCGAAGAGACCCATGAAGGGACATGGCAGAGAGATGATTCAACTAGGTGTGCCAGTTGCCGATGCACCTGTTGAAGTAGAGAATGTCGGAATATCTAGAGGCATATCTACTTATCTGAAGATCTTATTCAATTCTCGAGGATTTTATTTGTCCAAAAAAATAAGATGTGTCATTTGGCTTCTTTGTGTTCAATCTTTGCAGACAGAACTATACCTGCCTTACTGCAAGATGTTATCGAACGTGTAGTTGGCATGCAGATCATGACAGTGAAGCCAGACTCTTGCATCATTGATTTCTTTAATGAGGTAATTACCCGTTTTTTTTTTTTTTTTTTTTTGAACAAGTGGTCACGTTATGAAAAATATTTGCTTCATGCAGGTTGACCATTCACAGCCTCATACTTGGCCTCATTGGTATGGGCGTCCAGTTTGTGTTCTGTTTTTAACAGAATGTGACATGACCTTTGGGAAGGCCATTACAGCAAACCAACCAGGGGATTACAAAGGCGCTCTCAAGCTGTCTCTTGCACCTGGGTAAGCAGTTGACTCTCTCTCTCTCTCTCTCCCCCCAGCTGTAGTAGTAATGTGTTGGGGATATAAATCACGTTTGAGCTCCTATGTGTGGTCAGAAGGGGCTGATTAGCATCGAAGTTATTAAATGGTTCATGTTTTCTTATTTTATCACATCATGTCCGTTCTTGTTGCTCATCGTTTTGCTCTAGACAAAGATTATGCTTAATGGTATCTCACAAATTTGAGAATCTTCTGAAAATTTACTGTAGGTCCCTCCTTGTGATGCAAGGAAAATCATCAGATTTTGCTAGGCATGCAATTCCGTCCCTTCGCAAACAAAGAATACTCATCACCTTCACAAAATGTCAGCCAAAGAAACCCACACCCGGCGAAAATCGCTTTTCGCCACCAACCATAGTTCAGCCTTCTCATTGGGTCCCGTCATCCCAACGATCTTTCAACAATGTTCCTCATCCTGCAGGATCAAAGCAATTTGCATCCACTGCAACGGCTAATGTGTTGCCACCTCCCATTCATCCACCAATACCAGCACCAAACGGTATGCAGCCCCTCCTACTGCCACAGCCTGTTGTGACGGCTATACCTTTCCAAGCCCCAGTACCAATCGCAGCTGCTTCGGCCGGGTGGACGGCGGCTCCTTCACGCCATCCACCACCTCATCCCCCAGTTCCTGGAACTGGTGTCTTTCTTCCTCCTCCCGGCTCCGGTAATCCGTCCTCTCCTGGACACTTATCTACTAATACTAATGAAATTAACCTTATTCCAGAGACCCGAGATAATGGTATGGGGAAACTTGATCATAGCCCGAGCGGTTCCCCGAATGGAAAATCAGACGTGCAAATAGGACGACAAGAAGTCAATGGAAGTATAGAAGCCCAAAGGGATATGGCCAATGAAGAAAAAAATGAAGGTGATGATAAAAGGTTGTCGAGCAAGCCAAGTAGAGCAGCTTAGAAGAGGGAACGTGAGAGTAGTAGGCTGCGAGGAGATTTGAGTCTGAAGCAAATGTAAAGAGCGGCAAAATTTGAGTGGGTAGACACGTCACACGTCGTGGGAGTACGAGGGAAGGAGGACGAGGAACTTCTTGGTTCTCTTTAATTTTACTTCTCTGGTGCTCCTTTCTCTTTTTGTTGTGCTATTATACAACTCCTAGAAAATGTATGGGACTACATTACAAACTCATTAACATTGAGTTACAGAAAATTTATTTGGCCCAGTTGAAGTTCTGGCATGATCGCCATGAGTTGTCTGATCTTCGCTTAGAAGTGGCGCCTTGCGAACTCGACCAAGATGGTGTCCTAGGTGGTCTTCAGTTGCTTGAATTCTTAGGATTGGATTGGAAGTGAAATACCCCGAGGCTTTTATTTATCGGATTTGGGGACTCAAGGATGATACGTGATTGAATATGACATATCCTGTCCTATGAAAGTAACGCGTAACCTGCCTTCGATCTTGTTGCGAACCAGTTACTATTGGCTGCAGATAAGCGCACTCTCTCTCCTTCGGAAAGAAAAAAATCTAGGACGAGCTAACGGCAAAATCTCATTTGAATCCTCCTCTTTAATATCCCTGCATAAGAAAAACACAAAACACACATCCTTGTTTCGATGGGGCTCTCGCTCTCATTTTGTTCAATTGCGTCCCTACCAAACAGCACGAATCCTCTGCAATGTCATCTGACCTGTTTCATATTTCACCCTACATCCGAAATTCATTTGGGTAAATCACATTTACTTCATCAAGTCCAAGCTAAATCGATGAGCATTGCCAAATGTTGAATAATATATACAGCCCCCGTCATATTTCTATATGAGCTCTTTCACTAGCGGGCAAAGTTTAGACCCATGATCTTTGGGAATCATATGCAAAACTTTAAAAACCTTAATTCCAGCAACGTTCAGGTCTTGCATGTGCACTTCACTCAAAGTATAGTTAGTTGTCCATAGTGTCATCTATTTTGCAATTTTAAGCTCTATTTGGTAGTTATATTAAAATTCCCTTGTATTCTCAAGGCCACTAACGCAAATCACATCTCCTAGTCCATGCAAATTGCTGCGCTAGCATTAGTTATCAAGTTCCGCCCCTTTTGCTTGAAAGGTGAGACCTGAAAATTGAAAGTGACAATTCACTTGCATCAGCTGAAGAAAATTCCTCACGCTGAAGAAATATAAGATTTTCTCCCCCTTTTGAGGAAATGGCAGCATGAATTCAACTAAGATTGTAAGAACTCTGATTGCTGTGCTGAAAGAAAATGATCTCACATTCAACCTAATTTCACAACCGACAAACCACCTGTCTGAATACAATACAGAACCATATTAGCCCTGGTCTCATGTCTTTCAAACACAGTCATCATAACCGGCCACGGTTCACCAAAATTGATATGTCAACTGAGATTTTGAAGGGGAAGAAAAAGAGCAAAGAAAAAGAGTAATGCATTTGAAATTCATAAGTTAAAAGAACGCAGAAGCAGAGGACAGAGGAAAGCTTCTTAAAATTGGCATCAGGATGTGGGATGCCACTGCCTAACCCACTCTGTCAAGGAAGCCACATTCCTGTCTATGTCGTCCACGGTGTCACTCTTCAATGCCAAAACGATGTCTTGAGGGTAGCTTTCTTTTGCCTCCTCCAACAGTACTTGGAATATTTCACATTCTACATTGTTCGAGAGCTTCGACCCAGTGTATCCTCTGAGATATGAGAGAGACATTAAGTGATAAATTTATGCAGAGATATCAATTGAGCGAGACTTAAGTAAATCAAGTGAGCATTACCTCTTACTCAAGCGATCATAGAGGATAGAGTTTTCTGTTTGAAGCACAACGACGAGATCAAACCATCGCTCAGGGAAGAAGTCACACCCATGGTAATCAACAATGTTCCCACCTTGTTCCATCGCATCCTCAAGCTCATCACATACCTAACATCAATATTATGGAATGAGCCTCCCATATTGACTACAACTTTGACAAGTCATTTACTGCAGTAGATCACTAAAGACGTTCAAAGAGACCAAGCAAGCGAGAGGATATGGTGACATAGAAGAAGTAACATTCTATAAAGGACACAGGCAACTTTAAGAAGGTTTCACTACTAGTTCACTTGCACTTGACTGAAAATTAAATCCTCATCTCAATATTCACAACAGGGCTAGAGTTAATTACTTAGCCCCCAATCTAATCTTCTCTCCTAACTTCTATCTCAATTATTCTTCAGAAAAAAGAAACTAACATCTTAATCTATGGATAACTGTAACCAAAACCAGATACAACAGCAATCGCATTCCAATGCGTAATGCGTCTACGCTGACAAAATCCTGGTAGCTCTCACTGTAAATGCTGAACCCTATTGGTGCTACTCATGACCACTTCAACTCAGACAGCATCCGAAATTATTTGAACAAAACCATGCCCTGTGAGGCTCATCGATTATAAAGTTAGTGGGTCATCATCAAGAACCATATCTCCGCAAACAATGACGAATCCTTAAAGATCGTTTTGGCTGGTGCAGCGACACCCACAAACTAGAAACACTTCACAGCTCGCCGTTGAACAGCCGCACAGCCGATCGCCGTGAAAAGATTCAAAATTTACCGTCCTCCCGACTCTTATAAGAAAGATTGACATTCACGAATTTTCCAATTGAAGGTTCTCACTTCATAATATCATCTCTACCGTAATTAAACTGAAATCCCCCTCTTTCTACGCCCCTCCACAGGTTTTTCTTCATTCAAGACAGAAAATTCAGATAAACCCAGCTCAAAACAGAATCAACTAAGAACTACGCAGCAGCTCCGCAGAGAATCAAATCAAATCAATCGCCCGCGCGAGCTTCTCAAAATAACCGGCACGTCACCCCGAAACAAGCAACCCAACACGCAGCAAGCGAAACGGCGGCAGCAAAAAAATCTCTAGGGTTTCCGTTGCTCTCACCAGGTCCTCGTTGATGACGTGGCACTCGAGCTCGTCGTCCCAGCCGTCGTGCAGGCCCTTGTCCTTGACCAGGTCGCCGATGCCGACGTGGCGGAGCTGGGTGGCGTCGGCGAGGGCGGTGGCCGTCGTCGTCTTCCCCGTTCCGGGCGTGCCCGTGACGAGGATGTTGGGCCTCTTCCTCTCCCGATCCTTCGCCATATCTCCCGACCGCCTTCCACCTTTTTTTTTTTTTTTGTTCTTCTCTAGCAAACTGCGAAAGGAGAGAGAGAGAGAGAGGTTTAGCTCAAAATCCACACTTTGCCAATGCTGTGTTGGAATTAGACCGGACCGTCTTAACAATCGGTCCAATTTTAGGTTTCCGTCGAAACCGGTCCGATTCCCAATTTCCAAGATGCTTCTTTACTCGGAAATAATTTCATAGAGTTTAAAAACCTTAGATTTTTTTTTCTCGATATTTTTTTTTTTCCGTTTTTTTTCTTCAGTCCTCTTCAATCTTACTTAGAAACTTCATGACTCTCTCTCTCTCTCTCTCTCTCTCACGACTCACTCTTCTCCTTGCTTGCTCGTGGCTTGCCCGCTCTCGTTCAAACCTTACAACTCTCGCTAGTTCCTAACCTACCTTTACTTGCTCACTTTCGTTTATCTTTTACGTTGAAACATTTTGTTCTTTTAATCGAAAATGCATAGTAGATAAAGTAAAGGAACAATTCAAATGGGCTTCAACATCCAAAATGGGTTGAGGAGGGCTAGAAACCTAGCACTGAGGAAGAGCTCTTGGGCTTTAGCGACCAAATCCGCTGCTTTATTTTGTGACCTAGAGTAGTGGGCTAAACATCAAAAAAGGCATGCAACGAAGTGGGGCCGACAATCTTTTGATAGGTACTTCAACATGCTAAGGAGGTTGGTCTCCATATATGACTAAGGGTCTATTTGGTAACCGGTCAAATAGTGCCAGATTCTATTATTTTATTCTCGGGTGTAATTTTCGACCAGAATCATGTTTAGTAAAATTTTTGTTCTTAGGAACAAATTTCTATTTTTTTTTTTATTTCCGTAAGTAGATTTGGAACAAAATCAAGAAAAAAAAAAAAGTTGATTTTTGTTCCCAAAACAATTCTAGAATTAAGTCCATATTTTCTCTTATTCTTCTTCCATTTTCTTCTTCTTCATCCACCGCCGTGGTTGCCCTCTGCCATCATTCACCGTTCGTTGCCCACTGCCATTGGTTGCCGGCAACCAGTCCGGCGAGCTCGCCAAAGGCAAGCCTAGCCATCGACGAGGCAGGCCTCGCCTAGCCCCGACGAGGCCCACCTGGCCACCGGCGAGGCTGGGCGAGCCTCATGATCTGGCGAGGCCAAGCCTCAACGGGGCTAGGTGAGGCTCGCCGGTGGCTAGGCGGGCCTACATACGGGCCTTTTTGTTCCTATAAGAGACGTTCGGGTTTGAACTCGCGAGGTTTAAGTTTAACTATCGGGGTTGCTTGTTTGAATGAAAGTTCCCCCATCATTGGGACCCATAAGCTGCTTGATTGATTAATTGGCTGATGATTTCAAGCTATAGATCTAAAGTACTCATCATTGACATAGACTCCAAAATTATCATCAAACTTGTTAACTTCAAAAGAGTAACGAATGACACTAATTCAACATTACTTAAGAGTATCATAAGGCTATTGAACTCCTATTTTGAGTTCAAAATTTATTAGATTTTTCAGGAAGGTAATCGATCTGCTGAGATGGAAAGGTAATTAATCTGCTGAGATGTCTAATAATGTTGACATAGCGAAGCGTTTGGATACTACTACTCGCAACCTCCTAGAAAATTATTTTATATTTTGCTTAGTGATAAAATTGGCATTATAAACTTTAGACGTTAATTTTTTTTTTTTAATTTTGTACCTTCTATTTAAAAAAAAAAAAGTACTCATGACAACTTTTGAAGGAGGTAATTTCATTTACCGTTAATAATATTTGCTTGTGCATCTAAAACTTTTTGGTCAGACGTTTCGTCATGGGTTGCGAGCTCCACGAAAGGGAGAGAGTGAGGGACGCATAATTGACGATTTGAGCAAGGGAGCGGTTGACGTCCTTCGGATATATGGAGGCGCGATTGCGAAGGCTCATGGCAGCGACCGACTGGCGGTGGCCCGGTAACGGGCTTAGCAACAAAGGGGCTGATCGATGGGGAAAAAAAACCGAAAAGGAAAAAAGATAAAAAGCTAAAAAATTAAAAATTAAAAAGGTGACTACATCTTAACCATTGAATGTTCAACGGTCAAGATGTACTTTATCAAAAGACCTTAAACATTATCATCCACCTATAGGAAAATAGTCTAATTTTATCCAGTGAGATCACATGAAAGGGGAATCCATTTATCGATTCCTCATTATTGGATCCAAATGAGGCATTAACAAAATCACGAAATGGGAATCCACTTATGAATTCCTTCAATTAGCACATACACATCATTTCAATTTTGGTAATGATTCAACGTAGAAATGAGTAGATAACTTAAATGCTTTACCCTACATGTAAGACCATCCATTTCACGTCACCATTGCTACGAATAGTCATTTGGAGCCTAAAATCTGAGTTGGGATTTTGATTACTCAACCATCAACGTTAGCTAGAGCTGTGCCAAGACAAATTGGCTCATCATATCATCATTATTGGCAAGATTCCCCGGCACATCCACATGGGTCGCACCTATTTTGGTTCCTTTTCATATTTCAACCACTCCAATTCATTTTCGCATCCATATGGAGAAAAAGTTCTCAGTGACCTTATGCAGTGCCGAGAGTGTCACGACCTTTCCATCACATGGATACTCTCCCAGCAACAAGCATTGGCGCTTGGCAGGCCTACATGCAAACCCTTTTTTAGTACTTCCCGAAGCGCACTCGAAGCTGTGGTAACGTGGATGCTACGTTCACTCTCTCTCTCTCTCTCTCCATCTGTCTGTCTGTCTCGCGATTTGGACCACGTTTGGGTTCTAACTCGTCCAGTGATCAGCAACACGACGGAACGAAAGAGACGAGGGCGGCCATTCGAAGAAGCCCACATCGACGTCTCTTTTAAATTTCTTTATCGAAAACCCCCTTACTTTTTGAATGAGGTAATTTCATTTTCCGTTAATAATATTTGCTTGTGCATCTAAAACCTTTTGGTTAGACGTCTCGTCATGGATGTCGTAGTTAAGCCATTATGTAAAAGTGACACATAGCGTAATGAGCGTGACCTTCGAGACTATTGTGAGTCGAAGTTGAGAATTAGTCGCAAGATGGTGTACGGTGATGCGACCTCCTATATTGCAATCGCTATGTGAATATTTCGCTCACGACGTGGACAGCCTTTTTTTTTTTTTTTTTGTGGTTTTTGGCCGCCCCTCAGGTTGGACAAAAAAAACATTAAAATATCTCTCAGTTGCCTTTGAAAGGCTCAAACGCGCTGTGGCAATTCATCAAGCAAAGAGCACCCGCTTGAGAGAGTAGCTTAAAAACAGAGTTTTGCTCTTGGTGTGTGTGGTCTGAGCGGTATAGAGCTGAGAGAGATAGTTGGAACAAAATGGTTTCCCAAATCCCAGTGATAGTGTTCTCCGAGGAATGCACGAAACCGGGGACAAGTTCATGGGAGAAAGCTTGCAAAGTGATCGTGCAGGCTCTTGAGGATCACGGGTGCTTCATCGTTGATCACCCCAACGTCCCTCTTGGCCTTCATGACACTGTCTTTAGTGTCGCCGAGGATCTCTTCGACCTCTCCCATGAAACCAAGATCAAGAACACCAACTTCAAGCCTTCCCATGGCTACATCGCCAAAGTCCCCGGGACTCCTCTCCTCGAGGGCATGAACATCGACGGTGCTGAGAAGCTTGAAGAGTGTGAAAAGTTCACCTCTATCATGTGGCCCTCTGGAAATGACCACTTCTGGTACTGATCTTTCTCCCTTTATGTATGATACTAAAGGTATAAGAGACTTCGATAAAAGAGGTCTCGAATGCTCATTTACCATCTGCAACATCACTTTTAATCAATATCTAGTAACCTTATATTGATATGCTTCATATTAATCTAATGTTTTGATGAACGGAGCACCTTCATCTTGTCTCCGTAGAGAAATTACAGTGGTATGATAAACTTAAGTCGTAGCTTGATCATATAGACAAAATCATTCGAGATGCAGAAAATGAGTTATTTAGTATATATGTTAACTTTTATATGCTTTGGTAGTAAACCTAATAAAAATTATTGCCTCGCATAACAAACGCGTTTGGTTTACAAAATATGACCAGAGTTGGGCTCTCCAGCAGGCTTTTAGCTTATCAAGGGCATCGAGAAAAACATTAAAAAAAAAAAAAAAAAGTTGGTGCGCTAAGTTTGACTACTCCAGTTTAACTTTTCTGTTTTTCTCTGGCTGCAGCAAAACTGTTCATGACTATAGCAAATTCATAGCCGAGATAGAGAAAGTAGTATTCAGGATGGTCTGCGAGAGTTACGGTGTGGAAAAATGCTTTGACCCTTACATCCAATCCTGCACGTACCTCCTACGATTCTTGAAGTACCAAAAACCAGCAGACCTTGACGCTAACGTGAACCCGATCGCTCATACAGACAAGAGCTTTTTGTCCTACTTGCACCAGAACAACATTAGGGGCTTGGAAGTGAGGACCAAAGACGGGGAGTGGTTCACTTTCGTGCCCTCGGCTTTGACTTTCATGGTCATGGCCGGTGATGCATGTGTGGTGAGTCACTTATTTGCTCGTGAAAATTCTTCTTAGCACTAGTTTGCACAAGTAAGTTAAAATCATTTCTAATTTTGTGTGGTCCATTCTTGATCAGGCATGGAGCAATGGGAGGATCAAAGCTTGTTACCACCGAGTGGCAGTTAGAGAAGAGAGTCAAGTGAGATACTCTCTCGGGACATTCTCGTACATCTCGGGGATGATCGAGACCCCCGAGGAGTTCATCGACAAAGCACACCCACGGCAATACAAGCCTTTCAATCACATCGATTTCCTTTGCTACTACGACTCTAGTGACAATCGCATCAAGGCCGAGAGCCTCATCAAGACCTACTGTGGAGTTCAGGCCAATTAGCGCTCGTGATTAATTCAGAATTAATGTAGTCTTCGCCTGTTAATGTGAAATAAGAAGAGATTGAGGAGACTGCAGTCTCTCAATCTTCTTTGTTCTTTTTTTTTTTGTGAAATAAAGAGGTATAGAAAAGTCAAAAGGTCATTGATGCAGAGGTTATTTGAGGCATATTTCTTGCCGCAAATCGGGTGTTGTCCACCCACGTTACGAAATTAATGGAGCTTCCTTTATTCCCTTCCAAGAGCCGATTTGATTTCCTTGCTGCATAAAATGATGTTTTACGTCTACAAGGACATATGACTCAAAAGTCGTTGTCATGTGTTCACTGAAAAGTCTTACATTTTTTTTTTTTGGGTAAAGGTAAGAATATATTAAGCTTTAGCCAATTATACAAAAGATCTGGCGCCAAGAACTTTTACTCATAATGCAAAGAGGTAAAATGAGTGGAAGGGAGCCGAAGTAAAAGAACTAGAAAAAAGAAAAACAGCAAAAAAAAAAACAAATGAAAACAGCTGAAACAATCGGCAAAAACAAAATAGAAAATGCCACCAGGGCACAAAAGAGCCTTCAACAAGGAGCGGCAACACGCAATAGCAAGGCGAGAAGAAAAGCAATGGCTGGAACAGGAACCAACAGCCGATCCCCGACGGAAACCGGAGAAGCGCCTTAGAGAGCCGGAGACATCACCACTAAGGAGGCTGGACCAAGGCCAGTGTGGCACCTTATTGAAGGTCAGCACTTCGTCCTTAACAACTTTGATAAGATGATTCTTCAAAGCCGAAACCACAAACGCTTCTCCCCGAAAAATTATATTATTTCTTTTCTTCCAAATCAAATGGCACAAGGCCCCAAAAGAAAACCGAGCAATGGAGTGGAAAAAATCCTTACCGGACAGGAATTTCAAGGCCCAAAGGAGGTTCTCCGCCCAAGACCTATTACCCCAAGGAAGATTACATCTACTGGCCTAGAAAAATGCAAGAGTCGCCGAGATGGGACAACCAAAGAGAAGATTATCGATAGAGTCTGGCGTGACATTGCAGAAGGCGCATAAGTCATAATCAATTCTTCCATAAGATAAACCCAAGTAGGTAGGCAATTCCTGGTAATCAACTAGAGGTTGAATTGAAATCTGGGTGCAATGGCATTGTTCCAGATAAACTGAGCCCAGGGGACCCGATTCTTCTTGCTTATTATGGTATCCCAGGCTAAGGCCACCGAGAAGGAAGAACCTCGCCAAGAGAATCGGTCAGGTGACCGAGAGAGAACCAGAAAAGAGAACTCCCAACACTCCAAAAGCATCTTGAAGACTCAACCCGCTAGAGAAAGGAGATCCACCACCGTCGCGTGCTTGGAGAGGCTCGAGCTATCAATGAGAGAAACCGGAATAAAAAGACTTAACGGGCCTTCTCGGTGCCAGTTGTCAAACCATAGTGATACTGAGCGACCATCACCCATTTTCCAACAAAAGGATAACCTAAAGTCCCTCCTCAACTGCATGATTTTCCTCCATGCCCATGAACACATGGTAGGTACGGTAGAAACCCAAAATTTTTTTCTTTTTAAGAAATTGGTGTGAATCCATCGACACCATAGGGACTCTTTATCCATAAACAAAATCCAGATATACTTAGGCATGGCCGTTTTATTGCAATCTCGCAACCTTCGAATACCCAAACCACCCTCCTCCTTAGGAACACAAACATCCTCCCAGGAGACTTTAGCCCCGCCCCAACCAAGGGTAGGGCCTTCTAGAGGAACTAATACATTCTATACAGTCTAACACCGAATAAGGAAGGGTAAACACACTGGCCCAGAAGGCTTGTATAGAATGAAGGACTTGAAAGGGCTAGTATGAACATATAGAGGGGGGTGATTAGGTATAAAAACAGATTCTGTAAAATGCAGTGAAAATATTTACTTTTAACTTGAGTCTGAATAATAACAGACTTTTGAAACTGAGTCTGAAGAGCAGCAGACTTCGAGTGAGATTAGACTTTAGCAGTTAAATATAATTATGAACAAAATAAAGGAGTTCAAGGAAGAGAATATTCGGCTTAGATCAAGCCTACGTCCACTCTCTCACGCTAACAACCTTCTAGTTGGATTCCACTATGCAATCAACAAGAGATTACAACTTTGAGTGCAAACACTTAGTAGTATATCACATTGTCTCACTAAGTAACTCTTTTGGTATTTCTCTCACGATCACAAATGTTTAAGCTTACAAGAGACAAGTGTATGATCGAAGGTCGCTCAAATTTTGGAATTATAAATTCTACACTCCGTCTCTTACTTGTTCATCGGTCATTGATCTCCTTAAATACTCATCCACTTCCAAACTAGCCATTGGACAGTATTTAGATGATCGTCTTCCAATCTACCCATTAGATAGATCCATATTTAGAAAATTTGGTAGCCATTGAGCAATAAAAGTAGAATCCAAAATTTATTCTAATCGCCCATACAAACAGAATCTTGGTTTCCATAAGTAGAGCTTCTTCATATAGAAAGTTATTATCTTCAATATCCAATTATCAATCAATTAGATTGAGTCAATCAAATCAATCTTGATGTGAAATCCAAACCAGATCACTAGCCGTTGTACATTTAGGGTTTGTGTTCCGTTCTGTCTCGTTCTGGATGTAAAATCTGAGAACAATAGACTCTACAATCTGAGTCTGAGTGCAATAAACTGTAAAATCTGGACGTAAGTCTAAACATATTCTGCTTCTGAATAGATTTAGCTTTAAGGTCTGGACATGGTTTGAATAAGTTTAGCTTCAGCATAGAGTCTGTCTTCTGGTTCTTCATTCACCTTCACTCTAGAATTTGTCAGAGTGGGCAGACTTCTGATGTAGAACAGACTTTGACACTAAAGTCTTTAAACTTTAACACAGAAGTCTGAAATTTTTTAGAATATACTTTGGACATATGTTACGTTCAGTTTTCTGGCCGTCTTCAGATTTTGACAATATCATTTAGATGTTTTATCATATGCATGGTTTATTACTTAATCATTAAACACATTAGTAACATTTGATTTATTTTGTCATCTTCAAAACATCATAAGGGATTTCTCTAACAGGACTGATCTAATCAACTGGAGTCTTCTAGCAAAGGAAATAAACCGTTGAGCCCAAGACTGGACCCTGGCTATGATTTAGTCAATAAGAGTGACGCAATCCGCTTTACCAAGCCTCTTAGAAATAATAGGCACCCCCAGATATCTCATTGGAAGCTTCCCTTCCTGGAAGCCAAGGGCTAAGAGAATATTCCTTCGCAAGGGAGAAGGCTCTCCTGCAAGAAAAACCTCGCTTTTGTTCTTGTTTGGCAACAATCCACTCTAAGAGGAGAAGATGTCAAGTCCTTTTTTAAGGAGAGACACCGAAGCCCGATCTGCTTGACAAAAAAGAAAGACATCATCGACGAAGAAGAGATGAGAAAGTTTCACAGCTTTGCACCTCCAGAAAAATTTGAAATCCCTCCGAGTCGTGCGAGAGCTCATAATCCCAGAAAAGACTTCCATCACCAGGGTAAAAAGATAGGGAGACATTGGGTCCCCCTGCCGGAGACCCCGCCCACCTGAGAAAAAGCCATGTAACTCGTCATTGATCGAGATAAAATACTTCGGGGTGCGTACACAAACCATGATGCGTGTGATCAACCACTCAGGGAACCCGAAAGCTGAAAGGGTAAGCTCAAGAAAATCCCAGTTCACAACATCATAAGCCTTTTGGAAATCCACCTTGATTGCACACTTAGGCAAATAAGGGTCAAGGTGGAATCTTGCAAACAGCTCCTGGGCTAAGAGAATGTTATCCCCGATCCTTCTACCCTTAATAAAGGCATTCTGGGAAGGGCTAATCAAGTCATTCAGAACAGCAACTAGTTGGTTTGCCAAAATCTTAGTAATAATTTGTATATGGTGTTATAACAAGCTATGGGCCTAAAATCAGAAACAGCACAGGTGTTAGAAACTTTAGGCACTGAGGCTAGAATCGTGTTGTTTACCTCTCTAAGCAGACAACCTGAGGAAAAGAAATCATTCACCGCCTCTAAAACCAAAGGCCCCACGATGTCTCAGTTACTCTTATATAACTCAACTGTAAAACCATCTGGCTCAGGAGCTTTATCACGGGTAAGGGAGAAAAGAGTATCACGGATTTCAGAGTCCAAAACTGGGTGAGAGAGGTTACCAACTTGATCAACTGAGAGCGGCCACCGGATGAACTCCTTCAACTCCTGCAACGTAGGCTTCGTGAGGGCTGTCTGAGGCGTCAGAAGGCCTCTGAAGAAGGAGACGAAAACAGGGGGCACCAAAGTAGGATCCGTGACCAAGGAACCTGAGAGATCCTTGATTGAGAGGATTTTGTTTCTGAGCTGTCTTCTATTAACCGAGTGATGAAAAAACTTGATATTCCGATCACCTTCTTGAAGCCACCTCACTCTTGATATTCTTCATAGTACGCAAGTCCATAAACAGCTAATGTTGGGACCTCTCCAGTTCAATAAGAAAAGTGTTGCCCGGGTCCTATTGGAGACCAATATGAGTAATACGAAGAGCATCCCTAGCTTTAGTAGTCCTCATTGAGATGTCAGAGAATGCTTCTCTATTGAGCCGCTTAAGGCAGCCTTTCAAGGCCTTCAACTTGCAAACAAGTTTAAACATGGACACCCCTTCCACCGGACTCTCCTAAACATGCTGAACAATAAATGGAAAATCCGAGTGTTTCATCTAGAAATCAAAGAACTTGAAAGGCTTCTTCCTAAAAACCAGGTTGAGAACTCTGACCACCATGGGAGTATGATCAAAGATACCCGAATTGAAAAAGGAAGCTTCAGAGAAGGAGAAATCAACATTCCACTTGGCAATCACCAGGACCCGATCAATCTTCCTCATTTTCCTACAAGCATCAGAGGAAGTGGACCAAGTAAAACGTAGACCAACATACCTCAGATCTTCCAACTCCGTTCGGGCTAAACAATGACTAAATTCATCGAAGTAGGGGATCCAAGCTGTAGAACCCCCAACCCAGTCGGACGGGTCTTTGATGGCATTAAAATCACCAACAACCAGCTAGGCCAAGTTCTGAACAGGGTCCTCCCAAAGGGGCCGACGGCAAATAAAAGTATGTTCTCCATAAATAACCGAAACACAACAAATCAGACCCGACATAATAAACTTGAGTTGCCCATGAACAGCTTGATCATTTAAAAAAGAGACTTCAAAGCTAACAGATTTCGGGTTCCAACCAACCCAAATTTTACCTCGTGGGGAGAACTCATAATTGGCAATCCAATTCCACCATGTCAAAAAGCTCGAGGAGATAGAATGGAGCAAAGACTCAGGAACTTTCGTCTCAAGAAGACCAACAAAACTCAGATCATTCGAATACACAAATCTTCTAACTTCAGCACACCTAATGGGGTTAAGTAGGCCCCTAATATTCCATATACCTATATACATAAAGCAAATGAGAAGAAAGATTACCTCTTCTTAGTAGTCCTATGCCGACTAGAGGCCGGTGCAGGTAATACAGAAGGGGGCGAATCAGGGTATAACTTCATTAATTTGTCTTGCATGGATTTGGTATCCCCAAGAATATGAGGGACTCTCGAAGAGGGGGGAATCAGGGTATAACTTCATCATCATCTGAACAGGGGCAGACGCTAGAGCCGTCAATGTCCTCCCTCGAGCTGGATTGGATAACCGCAGAAGAAGGAGGCTCAACCAAGACCACACCTGCAGAGGAACGGCCTTCAGCTAGCATGGGGGGTTCCTGGAAGCACCATGGGCATTCTGAGCAGGAATTCCAAGTAAGACTTTAGCAAGAGCAAAATCCTTGAGCTTCAAGGATTGACCCCCATCACCCGGAGAAGCTAGGTTAAACGTTGTAGCATTCTTATCAGCTGGGGGGTTTTTCTTTTTACCTCTAACTTGTTTCCAACCTAGGTCAGCCCCTGGGGGGGGGAGGGGTTCGACAATAGGGGTAGTAGTCTTATCCATCGTCTGGGCCCAATCGCCTCCAGCAACTAAGTAGACGTCGTTAGCAGGAATCTGTAGACCGCCTACTGGTGCCGCAGCAGCAATCGAGGCAAGAAAAATAGCACAAGTCTTTTGACATTTATTCACTTTACTAATCTTGGATTTTTCTAGCCAAAGAAAGAATTCATACAAAGACAGTTCACAAATTCATACAAAGATAGTTCACCTACTTTTTTTTTTTTTTTTTATGACAAGTATCATAAGATTCGATACAGAAGATTGTCATCATTTATATATAGTTCATGTCTCAATCATGCCTTCACATAAGCCAACTTTAATGTGTAATTTCATTCTCGCACTTTGTCTTGATGATGAAATTTTAACTAAGCTGGTTTGTAATAAAGGAAAAAGGTATCCCAACACCATTCTCGCCTAGTTGTTGGCGAGGCTTGGCCAACGAGGGCTGGCGACGCTCCGGTGAGGTTGCCGACCCTCGTCCGGCGACCGGCCACTTGAAGAAGAAGAATAGGAGAGAGAGAGAGAGGAAAAAAAAAACGAAGAAAAAAAGGAAAAAAGTAATAAAATTATTTTAAAATTAAAAGAAAAGATTTAGAGTAGAAATTTTGAGTATGGTACCAAACGTAATTCTATTCCAGAATCAGAAATTTTGGACAGTTACCAAACAACTTAAAATACTTAAAAATTGTTCCCGGACAGAATAAAAAAGAATTATGTATGATCAGAAATTGTTCCCGGGAATAGAAGCATTATTAAACGCGCCCTAATTAAACTAAAGAAAAGTTGTCAGATTCCCTTCCACCAAGACTTCTCTTCCCATGTTCTCTACTCCAATATTTCATAAAGCGCACGCCTTTAAGCAGCGCAAGGGCTTCCGCGTGAAGAGGGGATTAAGCCCAAGTCAGATGAGCGAATCCTCCCGTGAGCTTCCCGAGGCATCTCAACACACACCGACAATTGCACACTTGGTAAAGCCAACAACGAAGGCTGCGTCCACATTGAGCTTAAGAGCTCCCTTCTCCGGCGACGTCTAGATCGCAGGTGAGATCCTTTTCATTCTAGTTTTTTCTTTTGATTCGCGCTCCACGTTTTGATATTTTCGTGCAAGGCTATCGCTTCATTAATTGTGGCTTGCGGGTCTGGTGATTTGCCTCTCAAAATGGCACCGTTTCTCGCCTTCCACAGAACCAGAGTACTTCGGAAATGAGCTCGAGAGATGGCGGAGCTAGTAAGCCATTCTTTGAAACATTTTATTGCTCATATTATTTTTTTATAAAAAATAAAACCAATAAAAAGTAACAAAAGAAAAAGAAGTTCTGAGTAGATCCTAAAGCACGATAAGTTTTAAAACAAATAGGGTAGGTTTTCGGAAAAGTTCCAGGCCCGGATAACCTATCGAATCTAGAATCGATTACCTCCAATAAAAAACATAGTGATGAAATTTGAAATGGGGGTGGAATTATTTCCTACGACTCTGCAAACCCTTCTCAAATTCATTACAGATTATAGAATATACTAAATCTGCCCATTAAAATAGTTGGATTCCCATCGCGTACCTACAACCCACCTTAATGTTTTGCAATAGATAATAACATTACTTTTTTTTCAAGGCAACAGAAATATGTTTATAATTATATAATAAAGACAGCCACCCAAAGAGAGTGAATCCTTAATTAGAAGTCTATCAAATCTAAAACATAAGATTGAAAAAAAACTTAAAATAAACCATCATAAAAGTTTTAGGTTTTACTCAAATCACCTAAGAAGTATAGATGAAACGAAAGGCAATTCGGTACTTAAACATATTATGTTCGAGTATTGGGTTTCCCAAATTTGAAGTACTAAACTCGTCCCAGACACCACTGGGTTTATAGTAATTGAACCGAAACCCGTCTTGCTTTCCAAAATGTGCTATTCGTTTACATCGATTTAGGGTTTGGTCAGGTCGAGTACTTGCTATGTCCATCCCGCATCCATCCCTATTATGAACAATGAAGGATGAATTCGCGGAGTGAGAGAGAGAACCAGGGCCATCAGAGTTCAGCAAGTGCCTCTTCTTTCTTCTCCGAGTACAATCTGTATTATACAAACGCTTCAGTTTGTTTTTCAATTTCGAAAGAGCTTATGATTAAGAGGATTGAGTCTAGACTCATAACATATTCTATAAATTGAGGTTGGGACACCTGGAGTGCCATAACTTAGCACGGAGGGACTTTGTTAGGGAAATCCCTTATGATGTTTTGAAGATGACAAAATAAATCAAAGGCTACTAACATGTTTAATGGTTAAGTAATAGACCATGCAGATGATAGAACATGTAAAGGATATTGTCAAAGTGTGAAGACGACCAAAAGACTGAACGTAACACATGTCCAAAGTATATTCTGAAGATTTCCAGACTTCTGTGTCAAAGTGAAGACTGCCAGACTTTAGTGTCAAAGTCATTCTACATCGTAAGTCTGCTCACTTTAACAAATTCCAGGCGAACGTGAATGATGAACCGGAAGACGGACTCTATCTTTGAAGCTGAACTGGGTACAGACCTTAAAGCTAAATCTGTTCAGAAGCAGAATATGTTCAGACTTAGATTGCAAAGTCTATTGCTCTCAGACTTTACATCCAGATTCAACAGATCGTAACTCAAGCCCAATCATATAACGGCTAGTGATTTGGTTTGGATTTCACATCAAGATTAATTTGATTGATTCAATCTAATTGATTGACGATTGGGTATTGAAGACAAGAACTTTCTATACGAAGAAGCTTTACTTATGGAAACCAAGATTCTGTTGGTATGGGCGATCAGAATCAATTTAGGATTCTACTTTTGTCACTCAACGGCTACCAAATCTTCTAAATACAGAGCTGTCCAATGGGTATATTGGAAGACGATTCTCCAAGATACTGTCCAACGGCTAGTTTGGAAGTGAAGGAGTATTTAAGGAGGTGAAGGACCGATGAGCAAGTAAGAGATAGAGCGTAGAATTTATAATTCCAAAGTCTGAGCGACCTTCGATCATACACTTGTCTTTGGAGAGCTTAAACGTTTGTGATCGTGAGAGAAATACCAAAAGAGTGACTTAGTGAGATAGTGTGATCTACTAAGTGTTTGCACTCAAAGTTGTAATCTCCTGTTGATTGCATAGTGGAATCCAGCCAAGAAGGCTGTTAGCGTGGGAGAGTGGACGTAGGCTTGAATTAAGCCGAACCACTATAAATCTTGTGTTCTTATTCTCTTCCTTAACTCCTTTGTTTGAAGTTTATTTTATTCCGCATATATTTGCCAAGATTGATCTTAAACACCTATTCACCCCCCTCTAAGTGTTCATACTAGCACTCTCAATTGGTATCAGAGCCAAGTGTTCGGTTTATAAAAGTGTTTTTACTTTTGAGCTAAAGATTCTTTATAGCTAGTATGTTGGCACTAGGACTTATGGAAAGGTAAAGCAACACAAGGTCACCATATTTTGATGGAAATGAATACGACGTGTGGAAGAACAAAATGAAAACATTCCTAAGATCCAGAGATCCCTTGCAATGGGATGTTGTGGAAAGAGGAATCAACCCCATTGCTACGTCTACATCAAATAAGAATGGCAAAGACAAAGAAACCAGACCCCCTGCTTCTATGTCTCGGATGGAGATGTCCAAAAGAGAAGCGCTTGATGCAAAAGCTATTTATTCTTTATATTGTGCATTGTCTTCTGTTGAATATAACAGAATCTCTTCATGTGAAATAGCAAAAGAAGTTTGGGATAAACTTCATGTTACATATGAAGGGACTGATCGTGTAAAAGAGACAAAAGTAAACTTCCTGCTCGGCAAATATGAATCATTCAAGATGAAGCAAGGAGAGTCGATTGGAGATATGTTCGATCGTTTTACAGAAATTGTAAACGGTTTGGCATATCAAGGTCATCAAATTTCTTCTCCAATGAAAGTCAACAAACTCTTGCGAGATCTCTCAAAAGATTGGAACCATGTTAAGACCTCAATCCGGGAGACTCAAAGGATTATGCCACTTTCCGTTGATGAATTGATTGGCACTCTTCAATCCTATGAAATGGAGCAACTCAACGATGAAGATCCCGAAGGTAAAAAGTTCATTGCTTTAATATTTAATGCTATTTTTGATGAAACAGACTCAGAAAATGACATGGACGATGAAGAACTTGCTTTTATGATCAAAAAATTCAAAAAGCTAAGTAGAAAAGGAAGGAGATTCGATGGAAGAAGAAAATACAAGCAGAATGGCCAGAAAAGAATAATAAAAGAAAATGATGAGCAAGGAAATCTATGCTTGTTGGCACATTTAGAATCTGAGTCTGACTCAGACACAGACTCAGAATCCGATGAGGAAATTGAGGTAAATCATTCAAAAATTTCTCTCAAAGTTTCAAAGTATATAAATGAGCTTTGTTCAAATCTCAAATCTTCTCTTAAAATGATTTTCGAACTTAAAAATGAGAATTCTCGACTTAGGCAACAAGATCTTTCTCAAAAAGAAAATATTGAAATTTTGCAAAAAGATTTTCTACAAACAAAAGAAAATCGAGATTTGCTTGTTAAAGAAAATGATTCTTTGAAGAAAGAATTTTCAAATATTTCGACAAGATTTTCAAATGGATCAAAAACATTAGAGCATATCCTTTCTATACAAGTTCCTTACTATAATAAGTCGGGACTTGATTTCAATAAGGAAAATAATTCTTTAATTGATTTTCCTAAAGTAAAAGAAAGACTTAGACAAAAACCTTCAAAGGCATTTTACAAAAATCATTTTCAAAAAATGTTTGTAAAACCTGTTGGTCTAAATGCATTCAAGTGTTCAAATTGTGGAGACTCAAAACACTTTGAAAAAGATTGTCCTGAAGTCTGGAGACCTATCAAGAAAAATTGGATAAAAACAGCATTCTCTACTAACTCTCATGGACCCAAGAAAAATGGGTACCAAAGAAAAAAATTAGTTATTTTTTGCAGGATATAAAGAAGAAAGAAGAAAGAGAATTTGGTAAGGAATGTAAATTTTTTAATTTGAATTGGGAACATAATTCTCATTATG
Source organism: Eucalyptus brandiana (assembly GCA_014182725.1). Lineage (NCBI taxonomy): Eukaryota > Viridiplantae > Streptophyta > Magnoliopsida > Myrtales > Myrtaceae > Eucalyptus > Eucalyptus brandiana. Next base: position 13,275,429 of record CM024677.1, on the reverse strand, counting down.
CTTGATATTCGATATATCCTTGGTTGATTGAGATTTTATAATGATCATATTCCTTGATTTGTTTTATTGAAGAATGAATCGCATGATTTGTTTTTGTGATTCGAGATTTAATTTGATACGTGTGATCATTTTTGATATCATGTTTAAAGACAAATGAATTTATTTGGATTAATTTTATACTCTCAGATTTAGTCATATTTTGCAAAGTGAAAATCTGTTTTACGTGATGATGCAAGATATTCTTAGATATTCAAAGATTTTATTCTCTCTGATTTTATCGTATTATGACCAAGTGAGAATTTATTTTTCAAAATATCATTATGCATAATATTCTTTCTTTGAGTACTCTGTTATGATGAATTAAGAAAGAATATTTGGAGATTATATATTTTGCTCTAACGTCATGAAAGGATCCAAATTGATGGATACCAAAAAGGGAAATGAGTTGATTGTAGGAAATTCTTTAAGGAATGAATGATCGCAAATCTATGCAAATCATGATGCAATCAAAAATGTATCTCCTGCGAAAATTGGTAATGATTTTATTTTTTCAAAGGCATATTTGAAACATATACCATGGATAAGAGATCATCCCGCCTTACAAATTTCTACGTGCATTTATCATGATTTTGGATAATTGTTTATTATATTGCGAATATCTTTTGTTATAAATATAAGATATTGCAATTTTGGCACGTGACAGAAATATCTATTTTCCTTTTACAATATGCATATCTAAAATTTATGCTCAAGGAAATCTCTTTGATCTTGAAAGATATTACTGCATATTCATGGATATTCTTGCTATATTCTTAGAAGATATATTCTATCTAGCAAGTTTGATATGCAAATCAAAGGAATATATTACGTGACATTTTTGCAAAGATTATTATCTGTTATATAAGAATTTGCAGGTCACAAAAGAATCATCCATATGAATATTGGAAAGCTCGATCTGAAAATTATGAATATTCCATACTATCTTTTGGAAGATCGAAAATTCCCTTCATTGTGCAAAGTTTTTGCAAATTGTTGAGGAAATCCCTTATGTGTCGTACAAAAGATTGAATAGTTCTGAATTTTAATATTTGATAATTTTATATATGCTATTCAATTTATTTATTTGAAGAAAGGGCATTATATATTACGTGGATATTATTTGTGGAAAAAGTTTGTTAAGTTGATGCAGGTTGAATTTGAGAAGAGCTTGATTGAAAAAAATAAATTTTTGCCTCGAATTTCAAAATGCAAGTGATCGTTGCGGATGTTGTCGCTACGAAAGAAATAATGGAAAAATATTCTGCTCAACATGCACAAACAATAATTGTTTTTATCCGCAAATATTGTCATGATCACAGAGGGAGAAAGCAAATCCAAGAAAAAAGGAAAGAATCGTGATCATCTCAAAAAAGTAACAAATTGAGGGGAAGCTTTGATCAATTATGGAAAAATCTTTTTGGATTGATCGTAATCTCATTATGAATGGAAGGAAAGGTAAATGTGTCAGAATTTAAGTTCTACAAAATCCGGTTAGTGCATATTTTATTACCTTTTGTCATTAACAAATCTCTTATTGATATTATCATTTTATTATGACAAAAATGGTACGTGAATTTCATGATGCATCCGTGATTTTTATTGAATATATGCTGATATATAGGGCTAATTCCATAAAAAAGCATCAACTTTAGGTTGATGGACAAATCTGGCCAAAACTTTTTTTTGTCTCATGAAAAAGCATGAACTTTAGGTCGAGGGACAAATCTGCCCGAACTTTTTTTTTTGTCTCGTAAAAAAGCACCAACTCTAGGTTAAGTGACAATTTTGGCCCCATTTTTTTTTTTTTTGTCTCATAAAAAATCACAAACTTTCGCTTCTATCCAAAATCTAACCCCTACCATTAACTTTATATTTGAAGTTAACCTTATTTCAGGAGAAAATGTTCTAGCTGTGAGATTGGTGGATCTCATCTGTGGTTTTTCTTGATAGGCGGTGATATACAGCTTCATATTACAACAAAACGATAAAGTATAGCTAGAGAAATTTAATGTGTAGATTTTTTTACTTGTGAGATGACACGGTTTCACGTTATTCTTCAAGCTGTAGCTCAAACAAGAAGACAATTAATGGTGTTAGCCAGTAAGTGCACATGGATTTATTGATAAAAACAATCAATGAATTTAAGTTAAGAGGGGCTAGATTTAGGGTTTAAGCGAAAGTTGGTGATTTTTTTTTTAAACAAAAAAAAATGGGCCAAAATTGTCACTCGACCTAAAGTTGATGCCTTTTTATGTGACAAGAAAAAGTTCGGGCCAGATTTGTCACTTGATCTAAAGTTTGTGCTTTTTTACGAGACAAAAAAAAGTTCGGGCCAGATTTGTCCATCGACCTAAAGTTGGTGCTTTTTTTTGGAATTAACCCCTGATATATATGATCGAAGTAAGCTATATTGCATATCTTTAATATTCGATTTACTTTATAAAAGCTGATTTTTGGAAATTGTGATTCATGCAAGATATTTGTTATCATTCTCTACGTGATACTTTTTCCATTATTATCGCTTTTTGATTATGACAAAAAATGGGGAGAATATATGAATATGCATATGTGTTGATTGGTTGATATTATTTATTGCATAATATTGAGCTGCGATTATTTTGCTCAATCTATTTGTTATCTTCTGATATCCTTTGATTTAAATTAATATTTTTAAAAGTATGTTTACAAATCTGCATATTCAGAGATTGTTTTGTCATCATAAAAAAGGGGGAGATTGTTAGGGAAATTCTTTATGATGTTTTGAAGATGACAATATAAATCAAAGGCTACTAACATGTTTAATGGTTAAGTAATAGACCATACATATGATAGAACATGTAAAGGATATTGTCAAAGTGTGAAGACGACCAGAAGACTGAACGTAACGCATGTCCAAAGTATATTCTGAAGATTTACAGACTTCTGTGTCAAAGTGAAGACTGCCAGACTTTAGTGTTAAAGTCTGTTCTACATCAGAAGTCTACTCACTCTGACAAATTCCAGACTGAACGTGAATAATGACCAAAAGACAGACTCTATGCTGAAGCTGAACTGGGTACAGACCTTAAAGCTAAATCTGTTCAGAAGCAGAATATGTTCAGACTCAGATTGCAAAGTCTATTGCACTCAGACTCAGATTGTAAAGTCTATTACTCTCAGACTTTACATCCAGATTCAACAGATCGTAACTCAAGCCCAATTATATAACGGCTAGTAATCTGGTTTGGATTCCACATCAAGATTGATTTGATTGATTCAATCTAATTGATTGACGATTGGATCTTGAAGACAAAAACTTTCTATACGAAGAAGCTTTACTTATGGAAATCAAGATTCCGTTGGTATGGGCGATCGGAATCAATTTGAGATTCTACCTTTGTCACTCAACGGCTACCAAATCTTCTAGATACAGAGCTGTCCAATGGGTATATTGGAAGACGATTCTCCGGGATATTGTCCAACGGCTAGTTTGGAAGTGTAGGAGTATTTAAGGAGGTGAAGGACCGATGAGCAAGTAAGAGATAGAGCGTAGAATTTATAATTCCAAAGTCTGAGCAACTTTCGATCATACACTTGTCTTTGGAGAGCTTAAACGTTTGTGATCGTGAGAGAAATACCAAAAGAGTGACTTAGTGAGATAGTGTGATCTACTAAGTGTTTGCACTCAAAGTTGTAATCTCTTGTTGATTGCATAGTGGAATCCGGCCAAGAAGGCTGGCGTGGGAGAGTGGACGTAGGCTTGGATTAAGCCGAACCACTATAAATCTTGTGTTCTTATTCTCTTCCCTAACTCCTTTATTTTGTTCGAAGTTTATTTTATTCCGCATATATTTGCCAAGGTTTATCTTAAACACCTATTCACCCCCCTCTAGGTGTTCATACTAGCACTCTGAGAGTGCTAGTATGAATAGGTGTTTAAGAGGGGGGTGAATAGGTGTTTAAGAGGGGGGTGAATAGGTGTTTAAGATAAACCTTGGCAAATATATGCGGAATAAAATAAACTTCGAACAAAATAAAGGAGTTAGGGAAGAGAATAAGAACACAAGATTTATAGTGGTTCGGCTTAATCCAAGCCTACGTCCACTCTCCCACGCTAACAGCCTTCTTGGCTGGATTCCACTATGCAATCAACAAGAGATTACAACTTTGAGTGCAAACACTTAGTAGATCACACTATCTCACTAAGTCACTCTTTTGGTATTTCTCTCACGATCACAAACGTTTAAGCTCTCCAAAGACAAGTGTATGATCGAAAGTTGCTCAGACTTTGGAATTATAAATTCTACGCTCTATCTCTTACTTGCTCATCGGTTCTCCATCTCCTTAAATACTCCTCCACTTCCAAACTAGCCGTTGGACAGTATCCTGGAGAATCGTCTTCCAATATACCCATTGGATAGCTCTGTATCTAGAAGATTTGGTAGCCGTTGAGTGACAAAGGTAGAATCCCAAATTGATTCCGATCGCCCATACAAACGGAATCTTTGTTTCCATAAGTAAAGCTTCTTCGTATAGAAAGTTCTTGTCTTCAAGATCCAATCGTCAATCAATTAGATTGAATCAATCAAATCAATCTTGATGTGGAATCCAAACTAGATCACTAGTCGTTATATGATTGGGCTTGAGTTCTGTCGAATCTGGATGTAAAGTCTGAGAGCAATAGACTTTACAATCTGAGTCTGAGTGCGATAGACTTTACAATCTGAGTCTGAACATATTCTGCTTCTGAACAGATTTAGCTTTAAGGTCTAAACATCGTCTAAATAAGTTCAGCTTCAGTATAGAGTCTGTCTTCTAGTTCAGTTTCAGCATATAGTCTGTCTTCTGGTTCTTCATTCACGTTCAGTCTGGAATTTGTCAGAGTGAGCAGACTTCTGATGTAGAACAGACTTTGACACTAAAGTCTGGCAATCTTCAGACTTTGACACAGAAGTCTGGAAATCTTCAGAATATACTTTGGACATGAGTTACGTTCAGTCTTCTGGCCGTCTTTTGACTTTGATAATATCCTTTACATGTTCTATTATCTGCATGGTCTATTACTTAACCATTAAACATGTTAATAGCATTTGATTTATTTTGTCATCTTCAAAACATCATAAGGGATTTCCCTAACAATCTCCCCATTTTTGATGATGACAAAACAATTTCTGAATATGCAGATTTGTAAACATGCTTTTAAAAATATTAATTTAAATCAAAGGATATCAGAAGATAACAAATAGATTGAGCATAACAATATATAGAAAAATAATCGCAGCTCAATATTATACAATAAATAATATCAACCAATCAACACATATGCATATTCATATCTTCTCCCCCTTTTTGTCATAATCAAAAAGCGATAATAATATATATAGTATCACGTGGAGAATATAAGACGATAACAAACGTGTCTTTCGTAATTTCCAAAAAAATCAGCTTTTATCGAATATTAAAGATATGCAATATAGCTCACTTCGATCATATTAGCAAATAAAAATCACGGATGCATCATAAAATTCATTTATCCTTTTCGTCATAATAAAATGATAATATCAATAAGAGATTTGTTAATGACAAAAGGTAATAAAAGATGCACTAACCGGATTTTTTTGAATAAATTCTGACACATTTACCTTTCTTTCCATCCATAATAAGATCACGATCAATCCAAAAATATTTTTCCATAATTAATCAAAGCTCCCCCTCAATTTGTTGCATTTTTGAGATGATCACGATTCTTTTCCTTTTTTTTTGGATTTGCTTTCTTCTCCTGTGATCATGACAATATTTGCGGATAGAAACAATTGTTGTTTGTGCACGTTGAACAGAATATTTTTCCAGTATTTTCTTTGTAGCAATAACATCAGCAACGATCACTTGCATTTTGAAATTCGAGGCAAAAATTTATTTTCTTTAACCAAGTTCATCTCGAATTCAACCTGCATAAACTTAACAAACTTTTTCCACAAATAAGCTGTAATAATATCCACATGATATATAATGCCATTTCTTCAAATAGATAAATTGAATAGCATATATGAAATTATCAATTATTAACATTCAGAACTACTCAACCTTTTGTACGATGCATAAGGGATTTCCTCAATAAGCAAAAATTTTGGATAAGGAATAGAATTTTTGAACTTCCAAAAGATAGTATAAAATCTCCATGATTTTCTGATTGAGTTTTCCAAAATCCATATGGAAGATTCTTTTGTTACCTGCAAATTCTTATATAACAGATAATAATCTTCGCAAAAATGTCACATAATACTTTCTTCCGATTTGATGCTCAAACTTGCTAGATATAATATATCTTCTAAGAATATAGCAAGAATATCCATGAATATGCAATATTATCTTTCGAGATCAAAGAGATTTCCTTGAACATAAATCTCAAAAATATTATTGATGCACATTGCAAAAATAAAGCGGATATTTCTTTCACGTGCCAAATCAAATAAAAACTTGCAATGCCTTATATTTATGACAAAAGATATAAACAATCATCCAAAATTATGATAAATGCATGTAGAAATTTGTAAGGCCGAATGATTAAAAAAAATTTCTCTTACCCAAAGTATATATTTGTAATATACCATTAAAAAAAAATCATTACCAATCTTCGTAGGAGATACATTTCTGATTGCATCATGATTTGCATAGATTTGCGATCATTCATTCCTTAAAGAATTTCCTGCAATCAACTCATTTCCCTTTTTGGTATCCATCAATTTGGATCCTTCCATGACGTTAGAGCAAAATATATAATCTCAAAATATTCTTTCTTAATTCATCATAACATGGCTTGAAACAAGCACCTTGAGCTTGGTACGACAGACTAAACTATGCAGGATGAATTAAGTGTCATAACTTTAAAATGGTATACTTAAGTGCCATTATCGAGTAAAATGGAACACTTAAGTGCCACTCCAACGAAAATCCGGCCAAATAGCTGATGTGGCAATTTTCCGGCGAGTTTAGTCCAAAACGGTGTCGTTTTGCACGCTGACGTGGCGGAGAAAATGCAAAAACAACGCCGTTTCGTGTAAATAATAATATAAAAATTAATTAAACTAGATTTAAACTTAATTTTATTTAAAATATTCAAAAATTAAGAAAAATTTAAAAATTAATAATTAAAAAAGGGGGAGAGAGAGAGAGAGAGGTCGAACGGGCGGGCCGAGGGCGAGCCCTCGCCGCCGCCGCCTCCCGCCGTCGCCGGAAGGGCCGGCGACGGAGGAGGGTCGGCCGGGGTCGCCGGCCCTCGGCCGACCGATGGCGAGGGCCGTGAGCCCTCGCCGGATCGCGGCGAGGGCCGCGACCCTCGCCCGGATCAGGCGAGGGCTTGCGAGCCCACGCCGCCGGTCGGCCCGGCCTCGCCGGCCCCGGCCGAGGCACAGGGACCCCGGCCGGGGCCCGGCGACCCCGGCCGACCCTCCCCACTCCGTCGCCGGCCCTTCCCGGCGGCGGCGGGGGCGGCGGCGAGGGCCCGCGAGCCCTCACCGGATCTAGGCGAGGGCCGCGACCCTCCCCCAAATCTAGGTGCGGGCCGCGACCCTCGCCCGGATCCGGTGAGGGCTCCGGGCCCTCGCCGCCTCCTGTCGCGGCCGGGAAAGGCCGGCAACAAAGTGGGGAGGGTCGGCCGGGGTCGCCGGGCCGTGGCCGAGGGGGCGGCAAGGCCGGCGACCTCGGCCGACCCTCCCCCTCTCGTCGCCGGCCCTTCCCGGCGACGGCGGGGGGCGGCGGCGGCGAGGGCTCGGCCCTCGGCCGCCCCGATGGAACTTTTTTTTTTTTTTTTTTTTTTAAATTTAAAATTTTTTAAAATTTTTCTTAATTTTTAAAATTTTAAACTTTTTCTTAATTTTTTTAAATTTTTTGAATATTTTAAATAAAATTAAGTTTAAATCTAATTTAATTAATTTTTATATTTTTATTTACACGAAACGGTGTCGTTTTTTTTTGCATTTTCTCCGCCACGTCGGCGTCAAAACGACGCCGCTTTTGGACCAAACTTCGCAAAAAAGTTGTCACGTCGCCTATTTGGCCGGATTTTCGCCGGAAATGGCACTTAAGTGTTCCATTTAACTTTCAAACCCAGGCACTCAAGTGTGTACCATTTTGAAGTTATGGCACTTAAGTGTCTCCGGTCTTGAAGTTATATGGCACTTGGGCTGTTCTTCTGCCTCTATAAATTTTATAAATTAGGAGAGGCATAAGTCTAAATTTGAAATCATCAAAGAGGCACACAATTCTTACTCTCGAATATGGGTATCCGAACACGCTCCAGACAAATCCAATCCATTTTGATGTACTTGAATCCATGGAGATTACAGGAACAGATGATTGGCACGAGTATTACGCCCAGCAAGGTCTACAACTGTAAGAATTTACATTACAGATGGTGGAATAAGAGCAATGGAACATGAGGTGAAATTGGTGAATCATTGTGATAGGACAAAAACTAGAGTATGCGCATTCAGGAAAAAAAAAAAAACAGCCTAAGGCGCAAAAATTTTGTGTGGCCAATTTGAGTTGCCGGCCAGACATGGTCAAGGTTGAATTGATTTCAGATTACTTCGAATAGTGTAGGGTTATATGGAGGTATACCTTCTCATGAGTTACGCACACTTCAACTTATTTAGAATAAATAACAGTAAAAAAAATTCACATTCATAAATTTTCATAAATTTTCATAAATTTTACGAATTAAAACACATTTTCAATTTTGACAGCAAAAACAATTTTTTTTTTCTTTTTAAACTGCCGAAACAATTTTCCCAACAATCGTGAATATAGCAAGCCCAGGACACCGTCGCGTCTATTTTAGTGACTCCATTTGAGGCGAGTTTCTAAGTAGCACGCTAATTATGGTTAATTTGTCCGTATTTACTGTGCTACTGATTTTATGAGCTAAAATAGATTCATACAATAAATGAGATTCCCATAAAATTCAATTCGTTTAGACTACATTTAGCTTAAATAGTGATGATTGTATTCAGGGCAAGTATCTTACTCGGCATCCTAACCCTACAATTATGTTCGATTGTAGCATGAGCTGTATATTTTGCTTAAATTAGCCGAAATTATATTTGATGGCATCTTCTTTCCAAAATTTCGGCAATCAAATCATGAATAATAACAGTGCCATAACATGTGACCCATTCGTACATTCACTGTCTGGCCAAAAAAGTATGTATGTAATGTTTAATGCCTAGCCCTCAAATTCTCTATTGCTTGGGAAGTACATGATGAATAATTATTTTGGTACTCTAAAAAACATCAACAGCCCTATTTTTTTTTTTCCACTGATCGCATTGTTCTCAAATTAAAACTCAAATAGAATCAAATTATACGCTTATTAAGCCTCATAGAACACACTGATCAAAGAATGCAATATTGATCTTAACATAAGTGAAATTCACAAAGCTTTCGTTGTGCATACTGATCTCAGAAGCTTAATCTCCCCTACTCTTCACATTTCGATCAATCGACAAACAAAAAATAGCAAACAACTTTGACATTCTTCAGAAAAATATTGTGGCCAATGAAAATATTAAATCTCCAATAGGAATAACTAAATAGGTCTCGATTAGAAGAAATTTTTAGTTTTCTTTGTTCAAAAAGATGTGTAGTTTTCATTTGCTCTTAATTCGTTATATTAGTATTACATGCTATCTTTGGCGTAAATTTGTCACTAGGCTCTTTTGGAAAGTATTTTTCTCCATCCATTTATTCATCATAAAAGTGAGATCACAGAGCTTGATTGATAATTGACTAAGCTAGTGCTTATAGAGTAGTATTAATGTTTTATGGCTTTTAGCTACATCGCATTTTATTAGCACATCCAATAATGAAATTGAATATCAATCATCAAATTACTGCTTCTGCTATTTCAGTCAAGCAAAATAATTATAAATCTGTTTCCATACATCGAATATTCCTTAGAAGTCTAAGTATTGGGCAAAGGATAGGCATTGCCAAATTAGTGGATTATACAATTCATACCTAACCTACCATCAAATTGCCGCTTCTGCTATTTCAGTCAAGAAAAATAGTTATTAATCTATGTTTCAATACATCGAATATGACCGACCAAAAAAAATAAAAAATACATCGAATATTCCTTAGAAGTCAAGTACCCACCAAAGGATAGGCATTGCCAAATTAGTGGATTATACAATTCATACCTAACCTACCATCAAATTGCCACTTCTGCTGTTTCAGTCAAGAAAAATAGTTATTAATCTATGTTTCAATACATCGAATATGACTGACCAAAAAAAAATACATCGAATATTCCTTAGAAGTCAAGTATTGACCAAAGGATAGGCATTGCCAAACTAGTGGATTATACAATTCTTACCTAACTTACCATTTATCATGTTTCTTGGTATGAGAATACGTGGAATGCAAAATAGGCAAGTGAATCCACTAATGAAGAGAGTGGCCAATTCTTTGCCTTTATATACAGCTCTCGTCCCTTGATGCTTCACGCCTCAATATCTCATTACAATTAGAGCCACAATCTTACCACTATCCTCATCTACGAAGTTCCATCATCTCCTATAATCTTTTTCTCAAGAAACCTGTAGATGCATCTGAATTGTTATCCAATGTTTAATTAAAGGCATGAAAAACACTCCCAATTTCAACAGGAGATGCATGATCACGCCCTCTAAAACTGAAATATCGGATCAATGATTCACCATAATAAGCCATTCACAAGACTTGTCTCCAAGGTATGAGTTTCCAAATCATTTGAGCTTAACTACTTTTGTCTTAATCCGACTAAATATCAGCCCCATGTGCAAATTGGATGATTGATCTAACTTTCCACCGCTAACTTATTGCAGGTTCGGAGATATTTGCGGATGTTACATTTGTAGATATTCTTGCTTTATCGGCACGTCCGATAGCGACCATGGATATTGATCATCGATTTTGCATGTCCGCAAAGCAAAACCATCAATAATTTATGGTTCAATACAGCTATAATATGTGATTTGATACATCCATTTTCAAGTACCTCATGTTAAACCAAATAAGGGCTCCGTGTAGGGAGTGAGCTTCCCTTCATTTTTTTGCCTCTGAGAATTGAATTTTATTTACACAGAGCATCCATCTATTTTTCCATATACCGTGCAGATTTTTAACACAGTTCTAATTTTTCCTGTGCTGCTAATGACACGTGATATTAATCTTGAGCGATGATCAAGTTAATCCTGCGACAGTAACATGATCCCGAAGTAATGGCAAGCTTGATTGATCTTTTCTGTTATACTTTTATCAAATCAACAAAATCTGACGTGGATCCTCTATTTTGCTTTGAAGTCCCATACATATTTTTCATAAATTCAAAATGAAAGAAAGTTAAATAATACATGCTATATGCTCTTTATATAGATATGATCTCTCTCTACCTAGTTCAGCAGATCTTTCTGTTAGTATTTGTTGTGCTTCTAATTTTATAAGCTAAATAGATATCGTCCACAATTGGCTCCATCCTGTTATAAGAATTCCAGCAAAACCATAAATGAGATACCCATAAAATTCAACTCGTTAAGATTTTTTTTTTTTTTTTTCTTTTTGCAAGGGAACTCGTTAAGATTTCATTTGGCTTAAATTGTGATGGTTTTATTTAGGACGAGTTCCTTTGTCGGCATCAAAGATTTGCAGAAATGCGTGATGTGGTAAGTGTAATCTCCTCTGCTACACCTCAACTTAAGGAAATTCTCGCTAGGAAGAAAAAACAAAGTAGTATATTAAACATTCTTTTCAAGCTTCTAGAGGGGAAACAAAATTGTATTTCGGAGAACCGCTCGGCATTGAACCTCCGGTTACACACATCTTTCTAACTCCTCTAGTTTCACAGTTAAGGACTGGGAATGCAGAACATCTAAGGCGACTTTTTCTACCATCGTTCTCTTTCATTCCTCTTAAAAAGATCTCACTCTCCCTCCTCTTCACGCGGTTGTATAGTTAATATGTGCCAGTAGGCAACATCCAGACGAAAAGGCCTTTACTTCCCATAAGAACCCACTCATATTTATGTCTGGGCATATCCACACACAAAATTTGGGCCACTTCAGGTGACAAAATGGGCCAATACAACACTAGAGACTTCTATGTCCTAAGAGACACCCTATTCTGGCAATGGCAGCTAAAAGGAAGCAGGAAATTTACAGCACATTGACCATAAGCAAACCAAGCCCCAAGAAAACTGAGGAAAATACCAAGTCCCCCTGTATCTATTCCTATTTTCAGAACATTCGGGGCTAAGCATAACTGGATAAACCTCTATTTTGCACACTCCTCAGCTGCAGACTCGGTGACCTTTGCTCTAGTAGGATCCTTCTTCTTCTCAACACTCTTGATCACTTATGTCCATAACAGCAAATCGACCCAATGGAAGATACTCAGAGAAAGTCCACAGAGTTTTGTGGGGACAATCTCCACAAATCCACTGGCCTGACCAGAAACTTAAGCTCCTTGAAGGGCTCCCGGCCAGACTATATTACTCAGGATGGCGATCAAGGTCAGGGCATAATCATTTATGATCTGACCAGGGCAGTTCATAATGATAACATGAGATGTGAAGCTAGCTGCCTCCTCAACAGGATCAGCTTTTTGAGTTAGAAGAAAAAACAATATGCTTTAAATGAGATCTATCAGTACAAGACTTTCTTGGAACTACAAATGCAGTTGCAGAATTTACCGTGAGTCCACCGAGCTAACAAAGATTCAGAATTCAACTGTGAAAATGATTAAAAGATGAAAGGAATTGCTAGTACAGATACAATAATTTTTCATCGTAAACTAGTATCAGATTAACAATGGTAACATCAGAGGATACAATGAATGAAAAAAAGACTTAATGTGACTGGTCAGATATAAAATAGCCTCATTATCGCTATCCTATACATTCTCCGCAAGCTATCAACTGCAATGCCCATCACACTAAAAGGGAAAACGAAGGCAACATATCAAAAAGAGTACATAATAATTGCTCTGCTGGTGTCAGTACTCCGAAATATCTTTCTGTTCACCGATGGCAAGTGGTCTCCCCCAGTTGTAAGTAGTAATGACTCAATGACTGCAAAGAATCAGCAGTTTAATTAAAGTTTGAAATGCAAGGTAGAATGTGTAGTGACTGTAATCTGTAACATGAAAACCTTATTCAAATAAAGTGAGGGAAAAAAAAAACTTTAATAATTTCCATGCAAGTCAGTTTGAACATGCAAAAAATAGTCTCTTGACCATTGCTCTGTGATGTACCTTCTAATCATAAATCCTGCTCATCACCAAGCTGAGCCTTGGCTGCTGCCTTCTCTGCTTCTTCTAGAACAAATGTTTTAAGTGACTCGACATTTCTTGGACCTGTCACAGGATTCCAAGAAATGGTTAGCTCTTCCCTCATATCACAACTGTCAGTTTAGTGAGGGTAAAAGGCAGGATTTAGGTTATATATTGGAGGCAAACAATGTTTTTTTCCTCCAAAAGAAATCAGCTACTAGTCATGTTTCCTCAGTTCACTTTTCGGTCTCTCCTGTTGATTCTTCAACTGTAATTGTAACTTGAACTCTCAGCCATATTTTAGAGGAGAGAAATGGTCACTATCTACAGACCCTCAACTTCTTTTGCTAGGACTATGACGGCAAACTTGAAGTGAGTATAAATGCTCATATCATGGTCTACACACATATGACCAAAGCAGAAGCCTACTTGACAAGCTTCAGAAACAAAATGCTGAGCCAGCTCTATAGGTGGAAATGTATCCGGAAAAACCCACTTATCAGCCTATATACAGTATCTCCAATACTAACACAGATACTTGATACTATACTTGCAGTTTGTTCTCTGAGTCCTACAACTTTCTCAGATTGCATGTATATACTGCTTTGGCACTTCATGTAAGAATTTGATTTGCCCTTTAACATATTAATACAATCTCCCTCCAAGGCATTTAAGGAACACCCACTCAGATGGAGCACATATATAAAAAAACATAATATTGGCAGATCTCAGACATTAGACTCATATTCCCACCCAAGTTTGAGTACAGGCCATGCACTATTTTGAGTCCACATACACTATTTTTATACCAATGACACGTCATCTATCAAGATTTAACTTCCACAAATCTAAAACTGAACTACAATTATCCTGTTCATGGGTTAAGTATCTACCATTATTAAAGGAATTCCAACGGCCAACATAATGCTCTACACAAATTTAGCACAGGGAAAGTTCTACAGATGATTGCTTCCTAGAAAAAAAAAAATTGTAAATTTAAGTTGTACAGTAAGGATCATAAGCATCCAGATTCTCTGAAAGTTCCGGTATGCTGTCAAAACATGGCATTTAATCGTTACCTTGATATTTTGCAACTTCTTCTCCATCATAGAATACCTTAAAAGTAGGATAAGAATGAATGTGAACTTTGGAACAGACTGGCTTATTGGTTCCGCAGTCAACCTCTCCGATCTCTATTTCATCTTCACCTTCCATCTCCTTGCCAAGGTCCTCCCACAGCGACCCCAGATTTTTACTAAAATCCATCGATATGATAACAATCACTAGAAAGGCAAGTGAAAAAATAGCACGGCATACTTTCATCGAAAATCTTGACACAGGGGGGCTAGTTACCAGTGCTTACACCACGGAACGCAAAACTTCACGAACCAAGCAGTGTCCTTCTCCTTTATCTGGACAGAATAAAATGCATAAGTACAGCACAAATGAAATCCTCAAATATCTTACAGATGAACCTATCATGCAGCAGATTTCCCAACTTAATTTTCGGGACCAATTTCATCATCTAGTCTCCAACATCAATTCGGACATCAAAACGGCAAACTCCAATGCATCATTACTTGAACTGGACAAAACCCAACCACCAAATTAGACATTCTGACTAAACCCAACTTAACCCTCCTACTTTTCCCCTTATTTACGGGGGGGTTTGCAATAACAAACGCTATTAAACTGAATGTCATGCGAAGCGGCGCGATCTATCGATGAACCTAATCAACCGACCAGATCGAACATCAGCATCTGACAGAACGTCCAAGACACTGAAATCCTGCGATACACAGGAGAATCACAGGAACCTGCCAATCGAGATCGATTCAAGCAGCCGCGCCCGCTCAACCCAAAAGGAAGAGCCGTTAAACGCCCTCGCGATTGCATATATTATCACCGGAAACAGTAGGCTCTACGAAAAACATTCATGGCGGTGCGGAACAGGGAAACCGCAAGCCGGTACGCCATCGGACAACTTAGGGTTTTGCGAGCATCAATCACCTTGTCGGAGAAAGTGTCGGCCGTTAGAGTGAGGACCTCGGCTTGAGCAGCAAGACTCGCTATGCCGAAAAGGAGAACCCACGCCACCACGAGCACCGCGCACCGATTCCTTCTCATGGCTGACGATTCCAAAGCGGCCGATGCAAAGATCGCTCGTTTTCGTTCCCGTAGCCTCTCGCGCCTGTAGATCAAAGAGGCCGCTAATGAGATGGTCAAGGAGGAAATAAGGCACGTGCTCCGCATGTGACTCCGGCCATCTCTCTTTTCGACCTTGTTTGTTATTTAGCAGGGCTAATCGATTCCTAATCCAGTCTAATTCCAAGGTAAAACCTAAAACCGAACTAAGAGGACTAGTTAGTCCTAAGACTAGGAACCGGACCACACCATCAGTTTGGTCCGGTTCAATGAAAGTAATTACTTGTTTTTTTCCCATTACTTTTGTTCTCATTACTTGGAATCAGATTAATATAGTATTTAATTCATATTTTGCTAATTTTTAAAAAATAAAAAATATACTTAGTCAGTTCGGTCCGGTCCAATTCCTCTTTGAAATCGGGTACCAAACTGCCCAGACACCAATTCCACTTTTAATAATTGGGAATTGGAATGATATTCCTAGGAATCAGACCAAACCAGCCAGTCCAATCCAATTTGAACTATTCCCAATTTGGGCTACCTCTATTATTTAGGGTGCATTTAGTTCAGTTTCCAAAGCTTTCGACCTTAAAAGCTCCTTAGAGAGATGTTGGAGTGTTTAGCAAGCCTTCTCTATGGTTTTTAATAAGGATAATCGGTTCTCAGTCTGGTCTAATTTTATTTACGAATCAGTTCTGTTTTCAGAACCGGGGACCATACCAGTTTGGTCCAATTTCTTGACAATCTTATGGAACCAATCTTGTGACATCACCATTGGTACTTGAAGCTGTTGATGATGTGGAGGGTCTAGGCGACAAAGATGTAGAAGACGAGGGGGGCAAGGGAGATTAGGTTTTGGCAAGGCGACAATGGAGGAGGGACAACGACTGGGGGAAGGCATTGAAAAGGAGGGCGAGGAAGATGAAGAAGAGGAGGAAGAGGCGGTGGAGCTCATTCTTCTACTAGTTGATCACACGTTTCTTATCAAGGGTCTCCTCCAAGTGGAGCTGAATTATCGTGTTCAGCATTGCCTACTTCACTTGTCGGTGGTGGGGGCGACTGATATCCTAGTCCACCATTGCTACTGTTTGCAACAGGGTGCAGAGAGAGGGGGGGGGAGATTTCGTGGGTGGGGAAAGGAAAGGCTCAAATCCTCAGGTGAATGAGGAGTGAAAACAAATAGAAAATAGTTGGCAAGTGAGGTGAAGTAACTAAAGGATGACTTTTGAGGACAATACAGCTACTTTTCTTTGACAATTTTAGGCTAGCTTAGCTTAGGTTAGGTTTACTTTTAAGAAATAAAAGAATAAAAAATAAAAAGTAATTAGTCTGGTTCAGTCTAGTTCCTCCCTTGGAACTGGGAAGTGGACCAACCAAACCTTGGTTCCACTTGTAGGAACTGGAACCAGACAGAGATCCCCAAGAATCTCACCAAATCGATTGGTTTAAGCCAATCCAAGTGGTTTCCGGTTGAGTCGATTCTCGTTGCATACCCCTAGTTTTTGGCCAAATGCTAGCATTTAGAAGGCTTCAGCATTTGAAGGATGTTGAAATAGAGTTATAATTTTTTTTTCTTCCATAACTATCATTACAAATTCTTTCATTTTTCAATTTTGCCCCCAATTATTATTGTATATCTTCTTTGTGCGAGGGCTAACGAGGCTAGATTTGCCCGAAGGCCAAGAGGCCGACGACATTGCTAAACCAAGGCAGTGATTGCCTAGGTCGCTTGAGGTCGAGTAACCTTAGTTGATGGTCGCTCGCGTCAAATTTGGCTCATCAGCATCTTAAGCCCTTTGCCAACTTCAATGAAGGGTCTAGGTATTTTTTTAATTAAAAAAAAATACAGCCAAAGTCTTTTTTTTTTGCCAAATAGAACTTGAACCCAAAGTCGCTTTGCACAGATTTTTTACCAAATATAATTTGCATTTCCCCAAAGGACTTTGGCTTTCAGCATTTGCATTACACTTTCAACCTAAAAAATGACACAAATAATGACCAAAATTTAGCTGAACGTATAATGTCACATTTGAGCTTTTAATTCATTTAATATGGTCATTGAATTATTCCTAAATATGCAATTAGAGAAATTCATTGATTGGATAAAGGAACAGACGAAACATACAAATAAAAAGAAACATGTATGCTTTGAGAATATGACATAATCATATTCAAATTAAACAATACATGTACATCATAGTTCTCTTTTAGGTAATCCTATGATATACATTATATTCATAATGCTACTAATAACTTTGATCTAAAATATAAATAAACTCCATTAAAAAAATTTGCTATCTTTGAATTTACAAACAAATTTAACAAGAGAATTAATTACAACTATTACGTCAATAAATAATAAGCAATTGATTAACCTTTAGGTAAATCCCTAAGTTCTTATAATAAATGAACTTCAATATATCTATTGACATCAATAAGTATAACATATCAATTTTAGTTATAGCATCAAATGATCATGGATAATTGAATAGAATATGTTAAAACTTCAAAAATTCAAGAGGCCTTAAGGTTCGGCCACTTGGGGCGCGTTTGGTAACGATTCTATTCCTGGGAATTGATTCTGACAAGAAACGATTATTTTTTATTCTGTTTCCGAGAACTGATTCTGAGTAAAAGAACATGTTTAGTAACTGTCTAAAATTTATGATTCTGGAATAGAATTGCGTTTGATAACGTGTTCATTGATTATGTTCCAAATTAATTTCTTTTAATTTTTAAATAATTTTTCTACTTTTTTACTTTTTTTTTCTTTTCTTTTTTTTTTTTTTTTTTTTCCTTTTTTTCCTTTTTTTCTTTTCTTTTTTTTTTTCCTTTTCTCCTATTTTTCTTCTTCTTCTTGTGGCCGACGACCTCACCGAGCATCGCCGGCCCTCGCGAGGCTGGCCCTCGTCGACCGAGCCTCACCGGGTGGATGAGGCCCGCCCGGCCTCGCCGGTGGACGGGCGGGCCTCGCCGAGGCTAGGTGAGGCTCGCCCGGCCACCGGCCGGCTAGGCGAGCCCGACCGTGGCCAAGCGAACCTCGCCGGGGCTAGGCGAGGTTGGGCGAGGCTCGCCCGACCACCGGTCGGGCTAGGCGAGCCCGGCCGGGTGGCCGGGCGGGCCTCGCCCAACCCCGACGAGGCTCGCCCGGCCATTAGCGAGGCTCGGCCTCACCAGATCTGGCGAGGCCGAGGCTCGCCGGTGGTTGGGCGAGCCTCCGCCGAGCTCGTCGGACCTCACCCTAGCCGGGCGAGCCTCCGGCGAGCTCGCCGGACCTCGCCCGGCCGGGAGAGCCTCCGGCGAGCTCGGCTGGACCGGCGGCCGGCGATCGGCGGCAACCGGCGGCGGGTGGTGGTGGGCGGCGGCGGACGGCGGCGGGCGGCGGCGGGCGACGGTCGCGGAATGGCGGAAAGAAGAAGAGTTTTATTGTGTTGATTCTTTTTTTTTTATTCTCGGACACGAGAATCAACTTTTTTTTTTATTCTCAAATCTTCTCCCAAACCGATTCTCGGAATAAATTTGTTCCCGGAACAAAAATTTTACCAAACGCAATTCTCGTCCCAAACGATTCAGGAACAAAAATCGAGAATCGATCATTTTGGCACGTTGTTAAACAAGGCTTGGTGACTGAAAAACCATTCATAATTGAATTTTTTAAATTATAATATAGAATAATTATTTCATGATAAGATTGTCATTAAGGTATGAGAATCAAATTATATATCATGATGCCTTAAGAATATATGTCAATTCATATATAAATATATGAATACAAATAACAAAACAATTATCATGCTGGAAAGTATGAAATATATATACACCAAGCGCATTAAACCCAAACAGTAATTTACGTGCGGTTTCATTAAACAATTAATTGAATTAATCAATTCGACATTTTATATGTTCCTTTATACAAGGTTGAGAAGAGGATTTGACATTCCCTATGGGCTGGTACTACTCTAGATCATAGATTGCACAAGGCTGTATTGTAAGTAATTTGATAACTTAAAAGAGGAGGAGGATTAGGATCACTCGATCTAAACATATGGAACAAAGTGTTGTTAGGCCACACGATATCGAACCTCATCAATCATCCTTCCTCTTCCCTTTGGAGTATTTGGATTGACAACACAAATGCAGAGGTACTTCAATTATGCAGCTCAACATTAGGGGGAAATATGGCTTGAGGTTGACAATGTCTTCTTAAATTGCAACCTATTCTAACCTTGATTATCTCTAGCTCAAGGTACTCAAGCCAAGATATATATGACGAACTTGGACGTGGGAGTCCGGTTGTGGAATGGTATAACATAATTTGGAGTAGTGGCATTAGCAAATATAATTTTATTGATTGGACAATTTGTCACAATAGACTACCGACAGCAAACAACAGTGATTGTAACCTATGTAGCACCGACACGGACACGCGACACGTGACACGACACGACACAACACGCCGACACGTCATTTCTTAAAAATAGAGAATTTCGACATGTTCCGACACGTTATATATTAAATATATTTTTATATATAAATACATAAATAAATAATAATAATAATAGCCTAGAATTAATTTACACAAAAAATATTAAATAATATCATTCATTATTTTAATTTGTTACAATAATACATCAAACTTAGAGGAAAAAACATTGTTTAAAGAAAAATGCTGAAATGATATTTTTAAATTTATTTATTTATCATATATAGCATTTTTTTATTACTTCTTTCATAGTAAAAGACTTATAAAAAATCTAAAACAATTATAAAAAAGCAAAACTGAAAATAAAAATTGACCCAGTGCGTGTATATTTATAACAATTTTATTACTTCTTTTATTACTTATTTTGTGTATATTTATATTTTGACCCCTCAAGTATTAGAAATTTTTAAAATTGACCCCGTGCGTGTCGGAATCACGTGTCGGAATTCTAGACTCGCGTGTCGGAGAAAGTTGACCACGTGTCGGATTTTTCGACACTCGTTGACCACGTGTCGGGACATGTCGGAGCGTGTCGGACACGACACGAAGGCTTCCGGAGAGTGTCCGTGCTACATAGATTGTAACACAATGGATGACTTCATTGATACCTAATGTAACTTATGCAGGGCTGATATAGAAAACAGAACACGTCTATTCTTCCAATGTGAATGGATAGGTAACATATGACGCGGTATCCTTACACAACATGGGGATTAGTTATTCATTAGGAGGATAGCTTGAGAAAATTCGATGGAAGATCAGTGCAACAAATGGGCAAAAATTTGGCGACATGACGCCCCAAGGCATCTTCCTAATAACTATATTGTATTTAGTTGGACCGCAACCAAAACGGTTTCAAAACAAGTCAACGATATTCCTATCGTCTTGGCTAAGGTGCGTAAAAGAGCTTCACTCTATTGAAAAATTAAATGTCTGTCTATGTCTACATTATATTAGCTATAATGTGGAGACTCCTGACCTGATCTACTTTATCTCCACTATAATACTTACATTTTTCAATTTGTTTTTTCCTTTTCCAGAGTGAAACACATCATATGTCACGGCATTTCCACCTGAAAACGTCGAGGTAGGCGGGATTTGCCACCCGCTCACAAGCTAATCAAAGGCTGATGCCGCCGCTCCTCCGTTTGCCACGGTGAGCCATGCATGCTCTACTGGAGACACGAGATGCTTGATTATAATGACACCTTTCATAATACGAGCAACGATAAGAAAGTCTGGCCTCGTGAATCGGCTAGCTAAGCGCCACAAGGTCCCGGCCCGGACCGTGTAAACACCAAACAATATTCGCACTCTCGTGTCATATTTATCACTGCAGAATTTTAGGGACACATTCAGCACAAGGAAAGTTAAGACACAGGCAAGATCAATAGGAGACGGCGATTTTATTGCACAAGACAGACGAAAGTCGTGTCCAAAATGAACCCGAAAGTAAAGGCTGATAAACGCTGCTCAAACGTCAAAACAAAAATAAATAAAAAAAGGCATGACAAGAAAAACTGAAGCCTACACAGAAACTCCTCCAAAAAGCCCGTCTCTCCACCAGGCGGCTCTATTACCTAATCAAAACCCATGACCGTCTCACTGCCAAAGGTCCTCCGTCACTTTCTCGATCCTTTCGTGTTTAACCCTCTCCTCCTCTTGCTGCTGCTTCTTCGCTGCCGAGTCATACGGCGGCGCTGCCGATGCTGAAGGCAATATGACGGCCTCGCGCTGAGCATCGAGGAACCGCCTTATGGTCGTCTCGTTGCTTACCCCGAACGCGGCTGCTAGTTCGGGCCCAAGCAGCGTCTGGAGGACTGAGTTTCGGCCCACCAGGAACTGGGGCCTGTTCCTCCGGGCTGAGGTAGTGAACCCGAAGAACTCGAGCGCCCCACTCCTAGACGAGATCTGGCAGAACGGGAAGTACCTCGGCACCATGAACACGTCTCCCTCTTGCACTTTCGCATTCACCGCCGACGACCCATTAGGGTACCCAATCTGGATCGTGCCCGATCCTCTGAGCACGATCCCATACTCTGTGGCCCTCGGGTTTACATGAGGCGCCATCATTGATCCCTGATGATGCAAAATGTTTTCAAAGGGATCATGGATGAATAGTTAAGATCAGCACATACACGTGATGTGAAGCATCTAATGTTGATCAAGCAAACAATCAATAGAAGCTTACTTGACTTAGAGACAGTCGATATTTTTACAAGTTAATTTTCGTCCAATGAGTAACTATGCTCAATGCAATCGTACTACCAAAGGAGTTAAGCTGATTACCGCCGTTAGATTGACGAGGTAAACTCCTACGCCTGAGTGCTTGAGAGGTTTATAATCGGACTCGTCAAGGGCAACACTCCATCCATAGTCGTTGCGGAAGTCGGGCCGTCGATCGTACAGATTGTAGGAGTCCGGTCCTTTGCCAGTTCTCCATCTCCGGTCATCCCTCCTGCCTTCCCTTCTACGGTCATCCCTCCTGTCATCCCTCGTGAAGACCGAGGTCAAGAACTTAATCCACGACCACGCTTTTTCTTCTTCTTCTACATCCTCCTCGTCCTTGGATTCTCGGTGGAACTCCACCATTTTCTTTAGGTGTTGGAGCCTATCTTGTTCTTTCAGCTGCAAGAACTTAGACCATAAGCTCGGTGGTTGACGAGTGTCATCATTTATGTACATAATAGGGCCCTCTTGCTGCCTGGTCAGTATATCCGTTACTTCATCTATGGAAACCTGTGAAGGCATCAAACAGAGGATGCATTTGTCAGCTTTGTAAGACCCCCGCACAATCCGCTGTTTTTCGATTACTGCAATGAGGTATACTCACGTTAAATGCGGTTGCAAGCGTTTCGGGTTCGAAACCGGTGAGTACAGAGGTCGGGTAGCTTCCTCCACCAATGAAGAATGACTGCAAAAAAGGACAGAATTCATAACATCACCCAGCTTCCTAAACCCATGGCTTAATGGATGAGTATTAACCTAATAAATTGTCCCGTTTCTTGGGCATTGTTTAGATCTCAAGACATGTTTCCCTAAGTGATTTGTTAATGGAGGAAAAATCATTTTAATCATTGCAAAATCTAGCAATATGTGATTACATGATAGGGTTTAGGGTTGGGGATGGGAATGGGGATCATCTCCGGTCCAATTCTCATAACATTTGCTCTTGAGTTTATAAGTCGAACGATCACGATATCGATCCAAATGCTCAGTGACTAAGATGAACACAAGAACAGCGTGATCACCACATGACAACAGTCATTCTTAAAGAGCACCCATCAGAGTTCTCAAGGAATCATTCCACTTTCTAGATAAGCTTTGCATCAAAAAATCTTACTTGGGTCACACATGGATTTTCCAAGAAATTAGTAATTTAATGTCACTTAGACCATGCAAATTTATACAACACGCACCTGGAAAGTCCTCAACCCCAAGCTCTCAGTTGTGTCGATGCTGGTGATGATGTGAAGCCTTTGACCTTCCCCAATGTTCACCAAGTAGAATGCTGACCCAGCAGGGACCCGGTATATGTCCCCGATCTTCAACCGCCTCTCCACCAGCTCATCATTGTAGATTGCACCGATTGTAGCCTCTCCTGCAAATCGCATTACAAATAGCATAGAGCATGTTACATATATACATCATTGGCGAGTTTTCTGACTGCTTGAACTCACGACGAATAGGGTTTGTCTAACAACAAAGTTCTCACACTGTTCAACCTCACAAGCAATAACCTCCTTAACAATTCTTATCATTTGCCCCATTTTCAACTCCGAATTATCCAAATCTAGACCAAATATGTACCAGTTCAAATCAACGAAAAGATTAATCCAAGACATGCATGACCCGGGTCTTGGCCATTTTACCTCGGCGGACGAAGAGGATCAGATTGGAATCGAGGTACTGAGGGAGGAAGAGGGTCTGGGGCTCCATGACGATGAAGCCTATGTGCATGGGCCGATCGACGATCCGGCCGCCGAAGCTCCTCACCACCTTCATCTCGCCAGCCTCAGTCTGGATCACGTGCTCCGAGTCATGCAAGAGGAAGAAGTCCTCCGCTTCCCCTCCGCCTCTCTGTCGCCTCTTCCATTCCCTCTCCTCCTCCCCTCTCTCCCTCCTCCCCCATTCCCTCTCCTCCTCCCCTCTCTCTCCCCTCCGCCATCCTCTCTCTTCCTCCTCCTCTTCCTCCCCTTCCTCCTCGCGGTAAGGCACGGAGGACGCGCGCAGAACGTTCGAGAGGAGGAGGAGCGAGAGCAGGAGGAGGGCCAGTGACGTTGTCTTCATGGCGAACGGAGATCACTTCCAGGGATCTGATCAGTTCTGCTAAGAAGGCGGTGAAGTGCAGTGATCCGGGGTGAAGCGAGGAGAGTATAAGAGGAGGAAAGGGGAAGAGAGAAGGCGGGGGTGGCGGGGGCAGGTGTCGGCCATGCATGTTTTTGAGGAGACTGGTGGAGGCTTCCGTTGCGAGACACCGTTAGCAGATCTTTTTGGTTCTTTTCCTCCTGCGAGAGAAATATCAGGTTTGTCTTCTGGACGGGGTCACGTTGATATTGGTTGGTAATTTTATTTTATTTTTGGTTTAATCCGGAAAAATAAATAAATTGTTAGAAGAAAGGATCAACTTCCATCATCAGTATATAACTACAAATTCTTTCGGTTTTTAATTTCTTAGAAGCCTCTAAATGCTTAATTTGATCCTCCAATACTATATAAAGGTGACAATATTAAGTGGATTTGGTTAGAGATACAAGGGTGTTGGTAAAGCGTAGGTTTAACTAGAAATGTTGGTGAGTCTAGTTACTTGTTCTCGGTAATTTTGCAGCTCGACTTGGTTATTTTCGAGTTCCGAGTTCGAACACTTAATCAAATCAAGTGTAAGCTTGAAAACTTGACTCATAATTCCAAAACAAAAAGGCCTCTATCAGAATATTAACCAATTGAATCGAATTTTTTCACTTAATATCAGATCTAGTCCTTCTCTCGAATTTTATACTAATCCATCTGTAAGGTGTTGTCCCTCCATGTCTAGAGTTTGATTTTCATCTGTAGTTTCCTTCTATAAGATCACGTAGATTTTTGGCTTTGACATTTTAATAGATATGCAGGAGAAAGAATGTCCATGTTGGGTAAAATTAGTTATGTTGCATACATGAAAAAAAAAATGGAAGATTGTAAGAAAAGAACGAAGACAAGGAGTTTAATTCGATCCCGAGGCATATTCTAGCTCCCATATCATCATGTCTGTTAAAAGCTGAAGATAAGCGAGAGTCAACCTTATAATTCGAATAAAAAGATCACGAACTTAAAAGAAGGAAACACTTCAAAGTATCGACATCCATGAATCAAACATCTTTCACATTCTAGGCCCAATGCAAACATGTCATGAAAGATCTCTACCTAGTTTTGCCCTAGAAAAGCCATAGTGGGCTTGGATAATGCAGTCAAGGATTTCCAAAGCCTCCAAATGCGGGGGTAGAACTCTTCTATGGCCAGATCCATTGAATCAAGTCTATTTTGATCATTGATCATTGATCATGTGAACCTTACGTAGAGCATCTATGTAAAATTTATATGATCAATGGCTATGATGAGGTTTCACTACTCCATGAGCGAAATTTGATGGCGAAACTCACAATTTGTTTAGAAGGAAATTGGTTAGTCTTCTGTTATACTTTTGCTGATCATGGAAGCGTTATTTTGTTGATTAATTTTCTTAAATGATGCCAAATTAATAAAGGGAAATGGGAAAATTATATTTTGTTGATCATGGAAGCACACGTGGGTATATTTGCAAATGGAGTGGGAGACTCGGGGACCTCAATAGAAACGAGTGGTCCAGGGCCAAAAGCTCTGGGGGAATTTAGGACAGATATGGACGTGAGAAACAAGTCGGGCCTCACCTAGCTCCTTCTACTGTTGTCGGCTGAGTATATGTGCCTCAACAATCTTTACGGCCGTGCTTATTCATAAATGCATCATGGTCTTCATGGCCTTCAAGCTAAAATTGCATGGCGTGCCCCAAAACGTGGCATGGGGAGGTTGCATTGCCCCGTATTGGTTCGTACTTGTTACATCACGCCGATTCATTTCATCTCTCATCCAAAGATAGAAATAATGACTTAATAACGCATGACCATGGCGGTTTTGACCAACTAGTTGACCCTTGACATGTGTTTCGCTCATCTCGACGGGTAGATTGTTGTAATGGATCGTGATTCTAACACCAGAGTTGTTTGGTCGAAGTCACTGGACAAGACACCACTTTGAAATCATCTCATTGAGGGTGCACTCACTATTTGAGAGATCAAATGTATGTTAGTCCTTGAGGGTGATACTAACACCACTTATTAACCCATCTAATCCACTTGTCACTCAGAAAGGGCTCCATTTGTCGATCATTACATGACGGCTAACTAAAGGAACTACCCATAAATAGAAATTAAGCACACAAGTACGGGCTCTAGCCACTTCTCTCTAGTTACTCCTCAAGCTTCGGTAAAAGTCACTTGACAAGACACCACTTTGAGATCGTCTCGTTAGAAGGTATGATCACTATATGAGAGATCAAGCGTACATTTGTCCCTAAGGATGATACCAACGCTACTTATTAGCTCATCTAATCCACTTGTCGCTCAAAAAAGCCATCACTTATCGATTATTACCTAACAACCCACTGAAGGAGCTACCTATTAATAGCAATTTAAGCACACAGGTACAGACTCTGCCACTTCTTCTCTCTAGTTATTGCTCAAGTTTTGGTAGGAGTCATTTGACAAGACGCCACTTTGAAATCGTCTCATTAGAGGATGCAATCACTAGGGTAAGATCAAGTATACATTGGTCCCTAAGGGTGATACTAATGCCACTTGTTAATTCATCTAATCCACTTGTCACCCAAAAAGGCCACCACTTATCAATTATTACCCAACAGCCCAGTGAAGAAGCTACCTAAAAATAGTAATTTAAGGTGACTGGTATGAACTTTGGCCACTTCTTCCCTCTACTTACTCCTCAAGCTTTGCTCCCCCACTTCATTCGTTATGTTTGATTTTTGCTGATCAGGGAATCATTTTTAATTGTTGAAAACGATGCCAAGTTAATAGAGGGAAATGGAGAAATTATTTTTTGTTGATCATCGAAGCACACGTAGGTATATTTGCAAATGAAGTGGGGACCTCAATAGAAACAAATGGTCGAGGGCCAAAAGGCCTGGGGAAATTTAGGACAGATATGGACGTGAGAGGCATGTGTGTGGGCTCACCTAACTCCTATAGTTGTCAGATTAGTATGTGCCTGAATAAGTTTTATGGCCGTGCTTGGTCATAAATGCATTATGGCCTTCATGGCCAAAAGGTCTGGGGGAGGCTCCGTTGTCCCGTATTTGTTCATACGTGTTATATCATGCTCATTTAATTCATCTCTCATCCAGAGATACAAAAAATGACTTAATAACTGATGATCGTGGCGGTTTTGACCGGCTAATTGACCCTTGGCACGTGTTTAATTAATCTCGATGGGTAGACTATAGTAATGGATTATAATTCTAAGACCCAAGTTGTTTGATAGGAGTCATTTGACAATATACCACTTTGAAATCGTCTCATTAAAAGGTGCAATCACTATATGAGAGATCAAGCATACATTGATTCCTTAAGGTGATACTAACGCCACATATTAACCCATCAAATCCACTTGTCACTCAAAAAAGCAACCACTTATCGATCATTACCTAACAGCCAACTGACGGAACTACCTATAAATAGCAATTAGACACACAAGTACAGGCTTTGACCACTTCTCTCTAGTTACTCCTCAAGCTTTGGTAGAAGTAGTGACAAGATACCACTTTGAAATCGTTCCATTAGAGGATGCGATCACTATTTGAGAGAGCAAACGTATATTGGTCCCTAAGGGTGATACTAACGCCACTTATTAACCCATCAACTTACACTAGCCATTGTTTATCCACATTATTGGAGTATGGGGCATGTTCCCACTCCAATTGTTCGACCGGTTTTACTCAGGAGCTGGCCTAGATCGATGGTTCAACTTGGTAATCGGAGTGATTAAACCGATTCCTAGGTAGAATCAACTGCTCTAGCCTTGGAACGAGGAACCAAATCAGTCCTCCCAACCTTGAAACGGTTGATCAGGCCTGTTTGCTCAGGTTCTTGAATTGAATTGGACCTGATTTCCATCCCTAGTAGTAGTTTCAAATCCAAAGGTGCATTTTTAGAAGTAAAGCAATATGAGGGAAAATAGGGACATAAGTGGGCTTATTTTTTAAGCTAGTTAGAGCACACAGAATAGCCAAGGTCTTTCAAAGTCCAACACGTCTGTCCTAAAAGAGCCAATCTTTACAACAACGAATCCCGAACTGTAGGTTACTTAACCCATCCATGCAAACTTCATATGATACTTCATTCACTTTGGTCTAATCTCACTTTTGCTATTCAGCTAGGTATTCTTACGGTTGAAAAGCTTTGCTTAGCTGAAGAAGCAGTCAAGGACATGTCGCTCTTAATCTTTCATAACCACGACCTAATTTCAACACTAATCCTAATCAGTTTTGAGTAGTCATTGCCATTTTTCGGTTCATTTTGGGGTGCAGAAGGAGGTACGAGACTAATTTTTTTGTGTCTTTCCTTTTTGTCGAGGTGAGACGAGAAAGTAAAGAGAAACAACTTTGTCCTGTTTGGGTGGTACAATTGCAGAATCAACTTTTTACTACTAACGAGGCCAGCACGTTCACTTTAGGTGTGGTCCCCGTTAGGGGAAGCGCTTGCTCGCGTATGATTCCATAACTGCGGTCGGCACCTGGACCGTATGGAATATCTCTTGATCCAGCGTTGACAGTCGATCTCCTAGATCAGACCATCTTTAGCTTGAACGACGAGTTCGTCCTTGCTTAACATCAGGGAACGTGGCAGGAACCCAAGGTTGTAGATTGCTGGTCTACACAATTCAAGTCAACCATTTCCAAGTGAACCAAGGCATTAAAGACTAAAAGTACTTGAAGTGGCTAGAAGAAACAAAGGACTACTAACATGCTGGACCTTGCAATGAGCATATCATTCACATACAACAGCAAAATAATATAGCAATCATCAAATTTTTTGAACTACCAAGCCTTTGATGCAGGAGGGGTGTCAAAATATGCTCAATCCTCTTAATACTATCTAGGGATGGCAGTTTGACTTCTCGATCCTTCTTAACTCGTGTACATTATAATTAAATTTCTAGTTGGAAGGCAAAATAGGAATGCCAGCTATAATGAGGTTTGACATAGATCTACATTTAATTTGATGGCCCAACAATCGAATGTTACCGGTAATATTGAATGTCGTATATCCTTTCAATAAGACACTATTATGTATTAGTGAACTCACCAATTGGAAATACGAAGAGAATGTAACATAATAAGCATAAAAAAAGCCCTATACCCATTACATTAGTATTAATTTAGTCTTAAACATTTTGTATCTACGTTAATTAAGTCCAACTGGCCGATTTTAGTTGAAAATCAATAACATGGACACTGATTGTCCTACATGACACAACTGGAGTTGACGTAGGCTCACTAGCCATAACGGAAAAATAAAAAGGAAAAAAGAAAAGAAAAGAAAAGAAAAGAAATAATTAAAAAAAATCAGAAAAAGACATTAAAATTGTAAAATTTGTTTACATAATCATTAGTCGTGCCATGTAGGACAATTGACATTTATATTAG
Source organism: Eucalyptus brandiana (assembly GCA_014182725.1). Classification (NCBI taxonomy): domain Eukaryota; kingdom Viridiplantae; phylum Streptophyta; class Magnoliopsida; order Myrtales; family Myrtaceae; genus Eucalyptus; species Eucalyptus brandiana. The sequence continues at coordinate 13,245,742 of CM024677.1, read as the reverse complement.
CAATTTTTAGTCCAAATTGCCCAGATCAACTCAATTGACACATATGCAAAATGTTTAAGATTATATTGATCCAATTGAAATGTTTAAGATTAAATTGGTACCAATGCAATAGATTTAGAATTTTTTTTTTGTACTTTCCCCCAAATATCAGTAGGTCATAGACGATATGAGAAAACCAACTCAACATGAGGATATTATGTAAATCATGTTTATAGAAAACAAGCTTGAGTTACAAAGTTAGGTTTGATCAAGGGCAATGTCCAACTCTATCTATTCACTCGACTAAATCTACCCGTTCCAATCCAAGCATGAAGGCGATGGTCAAGGAATTTGTAATTCGCCTCCAAAGAAGGATCTAATTATAAAGCAAGTACGTCATGAATTGAATGATGTTAGTGATTTGAGCTGTTAATTATTTGTGTTTAGACATATCCAATTTGATAGCTCATATTGTTTAGTCAGTCGCCTACTAGGTAATGGTTTCATTCTTTACTATGTACCTAGATACCACCTAGAGAATGACGTTTTGGTAATTACGAGAAGTATGGGGGGTAACGTTGAAATCGATGCTAGAACTTTTAGTCATATTTTGATCTGATCATTTAAACTTTGGTTTTGGTCGAATTGAGAATTGAGTTCTCACATCAAAATATAACCGGAATAGAGAGGTGGATTCTGCAAATTTCCGAAGTGAAGACCGACTTACAATCTAGAGAGCAAGTCACTGGAGTTCCATGGAATATATAAGGAGCTCAAAATGCATTTATCTTCCAACGACGACTGCTAGAACCGAACTTATTGTCGATGCTACAATGAATAGAAATTGCGTGAGATGGGACCCCGGTCACTTGGTAAAGGGAGAAAGCAAGGCCACCTACCTGGAGCGTGTTCTCCGTTGGAATAAGGATCGCTGAAGCTAAATATTGATGGCTTTCTACTAGAATCAGCTTCTGAAGGAGCAACCGTTGGTGTTTGTCAAAATTCAACTGGTAATTTGGTTGATGGATTTTCTAAATCAGTCAAAACCTCATCTCCTCTAGCCGTCGAAGCCCTAGCTCTTGTAGAAGTCAATCTTGTGCAAAGCAAAGCTGATGGGATCTTAGGACTTTGATTGAAGATTCTACGAAGTGCTTGGCCCAACTAGCTACATTCAAATGTCCCATTACCCTCGTGAAGCCAATCAACTGGCGGATTGGATTGTAAAAACTCACCGACAAAAGGCTTTGTCCTCCAATTGGATTCTTAACCCACCCCACCCCCTACTGGATATCTTATGTTCTATATATTTCCCTTGGTCAAAACATATTGGAACCAATGTCATATAATGATTTTTCGCGACCAAAACCATTGATTTGGTCCTTTCTTTGATTTGAATCGATTTGGCTAACATAGCAATCCAACTGAACCATGACACCTACATTTGCAAGCGTAATCGGAGTTGAAAATGTAAAGTACAGAGAGAGAGAGAGAGAGAGATGTTGAGTCAATCATTAACGAGGGATGGCTGAGTGTCACCGGAATCTCCTTGAGGAAGATTGACCCTCATTGGGGGTCAGGGCTAATCGACTCTTACCAGACAATGTTGCCAGTCACCGAGGACCAAAGAGGGCTGTCGGTCCTTGCGGCATAAGTGGGTTGCCCCCCAAACTCTTCCCCTCTCTCCCCATCGTGCTGGCGGCTGCACAGCCTAATTGGATTGCCATCAGTTTATCAAAACCCAAAAAATTGATTCGGATCGAGTAGCAAAGAGGATTAAGGGTGCGTTTGGGAACCACTTTTGGGGAAAGTCTTTAAGAAAATGCAAAAACCTTTGAGTTAAATGTGTTTTCCAAAATGCAAACTGTGTTTGATAAATTGTACTTTGAAAGCTCTTTGTGAAGTACTTTGAGCAAAATGGTGTTTGGGGAATTACATTTACAAAGGAGCTTTGTGGTAAAAAAAAATTTATCAAAAGAAAAATTAAAAATAAATTGACCGGCAAGGGCAGCGGTCGTCGGCGACCTCCGATGACCGCCGGTGACCTCCGGCGACCCCGGTTCTTGGGCAGCAAGGTCGCGTGACGCCGTCGCGACCTCCGGCGACCTCGGATTTGGGGCGGCGAGGTCGCGCGCGTCGCGCGACACCGCCTCGACCTCCGGCGACCCCGGATCTAGGGCGGTGAGGTTGCGCGACGCCACCTCGACCTCCGGCGACCTAGATTCGGGCGTCGAGGTCACGGGAGGACCTCGCCGCCCCGGATCCGGGTCGCGGCGGGGTCGCGCAACCTTTGCCGCCCCTGGATCTGGGGCGGTGAGGTCGCGCGACCCAGCCGCGACCCAGATCTGGCGGCGGCGAGGTCGCGCAACCCAGATCTAGTTGCCGCTCGAGCCTCCAGCACCAGATCTGGTCGCGACCACCAGACCGGCGACTAGATGGGTCGCGCGGCCTCGGCGGGCTCCGTGCGGAGGTCGCAGTGCAGCAGGTGACGGTCGCCGGCAATGCCGCGACTCGTGGAGGTCGCCCGACTCTTCGACGAAGATCGCCTAGGTCGCGGTGTCCCTGTAGCGGTCGTTGGCCCGAAGAAGATGAACAGTGTTTCATCCAAGGGCATGCACCGGAAAAACAAAAAATTCTTGAGGACAATTTTGAAAAAAAAAAAAAGTGAACAATGTCGTGTGAGCATGCCGAGAAAGCTGAAAGCCTTAAAGGCAGGTCCTCACCTGCCTTGGGCTTTCAGTCTTAAAAATACTTGCTTTGCCATTAAGTCCCTTCGCCAAACACCATTTTTTTTGCTCAAGGGCTTTGGGAAGTAGTTCCCAAACGCACCCTAAATCTGATCAAATCTCTCGAGGGTCGGATCGAATCATAAAGCTGAGGATCCACTTTAAAGTGCCGAACGAAAAGCAATGATTTGATTGTCCTTTTCTCCACCGGACCCGAGACTAGAGAAAAGAAAACCAGTAAAAAAGCTCAGCTGCTGCCACGCTTCGGTTGGGGCTTTTAATGCAGGCGAGAGCGAAAGGAGACGCCTTTTCCACCCTGCGTTGTCCTCTTCTACAGTTCTACCCCACACCTATTCCCTCCTTCCTCCTCCTCCTCCTCCTCCTCCTGAGACGAGCGTGATCGCTCGAGAAGGAAACCCTATTCCCACCTCTTCTTCTTCCTTTCGTTCCTCTCCCCGTTTCTCCTCCCTTCCTGCAGAACAAAGGGAAGAAGAAGCAAAAAAAAAAATGCAAACCATGCTGAATCTCAACAGCTCCTCCGGCCTCCCCCTCTGCGTTTCCGGGATCACCCGCGCCCTCCCTCTCTCCCAAGAGTACTCTCTCCCTCTCTCGTCCTGAATCTTTAGTCATTTTAGGAGATAAAGCTCGGTTCTTCTTCTTCTTCTTCTTCTTTTTCGTCCTAAGACTGTGGGGTTTGATCCGATGACGCAGGATGGTGGATCACGATCGCCGGACGAGGGCTATGAAGAGGATGAGGTCCCGATCCGGCCGGGGGTCGGGCGCGCCTGGTGAGATGGGTCGCGAGACGGCGGCTGAGGCGGCGAGGCAGCGCGGTTCGATCCCGGAAGGTGGCGATCACTCCGGAGATCTGGCCGTCGGCGGCGGCGGCAGCAGCAGCTTCGGACCCTGTACAGCAAAAGCCGCTTAGCTCTCGAGATTCGCTCCCCACCACCACCGAAGATCTTGCGGGTTTGCCACGGCCAGTGCCATCCCTGCTGACTTCTTTCGTTTCCAGTTTCTATGGGCTTCTGTAAAAATCGCTCAATACTTTTTTTTGCATGTGAAGATTTAGGGTTGCAAAGTGCATTCTGAGTCGAAATCTGTGATGGGCTTTTCTTCGATTCTGAGGAATGTTTTTGGTTTTCCCGTTTTTGTTTCTTCATTCGTTTCGGTCGGGAGTCCTGTCGGAGATAAAATTATACAAAATTTGATTTCGCTATAGATATGCAAAATTAATCCACGCATTTCCAGTTATTCGACGTTGAATATTATAATTAGCCAACTCAAATTTCCAGTAGCAATTATATTTATTCTAAACTTCTGTATTTTGTGAATCTCCAAACAGAAACTTGTAGAGTTGAAATGGTCCTGGAGTCCTGAAGCTCCTGGATCTGATAATTTCAAGCTCTGGGCTTGAAATGGAGACTATTCTAGGAGCTAGGTTCTTTCGAAAGATCAAGTGTAACTTCATACACGGATTACTGAGTTTTGGTTGGGATTGGGAATCGAAAATAGGTTTCGTACGTGGGATCTCAAACACTCAAAGCGGTCCCTCCTTGAAATTGAAGCAATTTGTCTGCGGCACGGTCGAATAGCCCAGTACATGTAATGCAGCCATTTGCGGCGTGGTGGATATTGGATATAATACTGGTGCAGCGCTACGTAGGGTGGCGCATTAGCTCTTGAAAAGACAGTGAAAAATAAGATCTAGAGCAAATGGATAAATCTTTAGGTGAGAACCGGTGGAGCAAAGCATCACCTACTCCATGCGTTCTTCTTTTTTCTTTTTTCTTTTTTTACCTATTTTTCAATGTACTTTTTATTAATTAAGGTTGACGGGACGCCCAATGGCATAGTGTTATATCTGTGGAGAGGATAGGATGTTTCGTCCATTTCTGCGTTAAAATTGGTTGAATAATTGTCAAATCGCATCTATTGCGAAAAAAGTTTGGTATGTGTTTTAGGTAATTTATGCTTTCTTTGAGTTTACAAAGTTTGGTGCCTTTGTCCCTAGAATGTGCCCAATGAACTGACTATGTAAGAGATCCGGATCGTGTTGATGTGTTTAAGGTGAATTTTTCCTTTCTTTGAGTTCATTCTTTTTAATACTGAATGGGATTTGCGTGTCGAACACTTCAAGCTTCTAACATAATAAATATTATATTTGAACCGTATTCATCAAATGTTTGATTAAAATATCACCGAGGAATGTTAAGATCAAGTAATTGTCTTTTGCAGACAAGGGCAGTAAATGATTTTAAGTTGACTGAAACCCGAATTACATATGTAGAAGAATCCTGTCTGATAATCTGAGTAGCGACCATATGTGAAATTAGCCGTGAGGGTACTAATATTTGATGTCACTCTACAATTCTTCAACTGTATCATTAAGAAACCAACGTGATTAGAGTATACTTTATAAGAAACTAGTAGTTTAGGTTGAGCATTTATTTTACTAATAACTTCATGATAAAAAAAAATAAATAAATATCATTCATGAAAATCATTTTCTAGGAAAATAGTTATTTTTCATTTATTTGGTGATTTAAGAAAAGTGATTTTCTTCTTACTAGAAGGGAAGTTGTTTTCCCCTAGTCTTAGTTTGTTGTTTCTATCCCAATTTAAACTTATTGCTTTCAATCCATGGAAAGCATTTTCCATGGATCGATTAATTTTCCATCATCCGAACATCACAAAGTCGAAAGAAAAATTCTCAACAATAATTTTCCTTCAAACAAATGGAACCTTAATTGGGGCTTTTGATTCATGCAGTCGTCTAGTCGAGATATTCGATTTTTCGTGTTCCTCAAACCGAAGACATGAACCGATCAACGACAACAAATTCTAAAATCAGAATGGTTTGCGGGGCAGGCAAATGTGGTAGGTTGGGCAAGATGCAGATCCAAGGTTGCTTTTGATTCATGCTGTCGTTTTCTCAAATGCAGATCCAAGGTTGCTCGAGCTCTCTAATTTGCGCTCCGTTCGGCAAATCTTATTTCGGATGGTATTCGCTTCTCCTTTGCTAGTAATTACCATCCACACCCATTTCATCTGTGGAACTTTTTCCTTACACTTACAGAAATTAGGTCTCTTTGGCATTCGAGTCTGATTCGATACAGCCGAAAATCATAAAAGACCCAGTGCACATCATCTATGCTATTCAATTCGGCTTTCCATTCAAGGCCCGGTACTCCCAGTTGCAATGCTTGTATCTGAACTGCCGGAGGGGACAATTCCCAACGTAGCAAATGGAGAACTTCATTACATATGTCGCACTTAGACAGAATAAGCAATCCTCTCCTTCGCTGCTTTAACTTGGTTCTGAGATCTCACAGATAATTTTTCCCTTCCCAGCCCCTGATACATGAATCATCCTCTTCACAGACCGAAGATTCGCACGCCCATAGGATGCGCTTCCTAGTCATAAGGAAACTAAGGAGAAAAATTCATGCTCCAATATTTGTTTTCCTACGACAATGTCTAGGAGGTGTGACGTTCAATTAAGAGAGAGGATTTAAACAATCACCAGAGAAGTGAAAGGAAAAGAAAGGAAACTGTATACATGAATTAAATCATCAGCATGACCATGAAATAGACACATAGGATAAATCATTGCCGGCAAAGGAATTAAAACACTTCCTTTCATCTGCATTTGTGAATATCTGCATTATTCTTCTCTATATCATGAGTTACAGACTACAAGATGGAGAACATTTAATATACCTTACTTCTGGAAGAAGGATCAATAATTCAATCCATGATTGATGCCTCACTTCTGGAAGCTGAGGCCATTGCAACTCCTCTGAACAGGCCAATAATCCCAGATACATTGCGTGAAGGCACTTGCACTTGCTATATCTATGAAACACATGTTAATTCCTTAGAAATAAGGAAAATTCCGCAAGTCGGCCCCGAGAGGACCAAAAATTTAACTTCCAGCAGTGTAGCTATTCTTCACTAGAGCTGACAGTCTTGAAATGTCTGAAGCTCTCACAACCGGGGCAGTTATGCAAACTTTCGTGAATATAAATATCACAGTCAATGCAGAAAAACTGTTTGCATCTTGGGCATTCAACAGAAAGGCTGGGCCTATTTCCTGATAAGAAGCAGCATAAATACAGAACATAACATCTATGATTAGCTCCATGTCCAAAGACATCAAAGAATAATAAAAGAGTCAGGAACATTGAAAGATCATAAACCAACATAAAATAGGCTCACATACAACCAAGGATCATAATTAGTGAACATGCTCAGATTAATCGTTTGTGAAGATCAAATCTTAAGGCATAAGCTGGTAGTATCACATGATTGCAGAAAAACAGATCTAGGTTGAACAAAATAAAATAGCATATGGCCCCTCAGATAAGATCAAAGAAACATGACCCCATTGTATGTTCTAGGAGAGTAGTTGTCTAAAGAGAACAGGCCAGTGCCTGATGTGATAAAATAGTGGCAACCCCTTCCATGTCTTTCATCACCACGCCGTACCAACATGCCAGCTTACATGTGCATGTTAGCATGCCTTCTCTTCCAGCTCTATGCCACCAGATAAGCACCACTTGGGACATACTTATAGTCCCCAGGCAATCCAATCCATCTGTTCCTCACTATATAGTTCTTAATCTTCTGACACACAAATTTGGGTAGCTCCTCTTAAGCAAGTAAATAGTGAAGTAGAGGGATAGATTATCCTTTCATGCTATGCTATTATATTTGCACAGATTAGGACCTTCTCTAGCTCTAACAAACCTATAATAAAAGGCATGCTTCAAGGCAGACATAAGCACAAAGTCTCTTTCTTTCACACCTTATCATGCACATCAATATTACACACTGAAGGAAAATGCACCTCAATATCAAGAACTCGGTCAATCAGCCAGAAGAATTTACTACAGGGCTATTTTCTCTATCACCCAGCATGAGATATTAAGGTCCACAGTGGACGGGCCTTATGGAAGGTGGAAGTAAATATTTTCCTAATGTCCCGCCTACCTCAGGTCATGAATATCAAGAACTCAGTCAATCACACTTCAAAAGGAATAACTACAGGGCCATCTTCTCTGTCCCCCGGGCATAAGATATTGCTGAGATCCATGGCGGACAGGCCTCATGTCATGAAGGTGAAAGTAAACTCTCTTACTTATGTCCTACCTCCGTCGTGTCATGAATGTCTTTGCGAGTCTAAACAGCTTTCCTCAAGTTTCTACTTTTGATTCAAGCAGAATAAAAAGGAAAAGCAGACACCCTACAGAATACGCCTCAGCACTTAATGATGAGAGACAAGCACTAGAGCAGATTTCAGGACCCCAACAACTAATAAAATACTGTGCTGATCTAGTGGAAGGTAATGTGATCCCATGCTTATTAAATTCGCAAGTAATCAGGATTGGGGTGGTCATGAGATTACTAACCAGGATTAAGAAGACTTTGTCGACATCCAAAGCAAGATTTGGGTAGCTTGTGCTGAGAACTACTGAGGCGTACAGGAGTAACCTCGTCAAAAGGTGCAATAGGAAACAGGTGATGATACGACCTCGCCAAATGGGGAGAAGAAACAAGGGTGAGCCCACAAATACGACATTCTGTAGGTAGTTCACATACTCTTGCTTTGCATCTTGGACAAGTGTATCCTCCGCCCCTAGCCTCTTTATGGCACAAACAAATTGAAATTACATTTTCTGCTGCTCTTTGGGGGAAACCCATCTTGATCAAATTAGCAATTGCAAACTCTGCTATTGCTGGAGGAGGAGGTGCATGCTCCAGGATCAACTCCTTAAAGTGAGACTGCATGAGTAAATAAAGATAAAATGTCTTACGTAAGTATCCATCTATATTTTTCATGAGACAACCGAACTAATAGATGGGAGTCACAATTTTATGAGCAATGATCCAAGAAAGCATTGCATCTCATTAACCCATGCACAAAAATAGAACACCAATGAATCTCCCCACTTACTTGTCTATCGTGTTTCTTGTTCTAAAACGATTAACCAAGCGCTGTGGAATCTGTCAGAATGGAGAAATACTTAGATTAACTTACCTCATCCACCGCAACAGAGTATAGTCCCCCGGTTTCCTGGCAGATGTGTCTGCATATGAAAATTTCAGCAGAAAGACCAATAACAGAACACCTGACTTTTGACTTTTTGCATTTCTGAATGGTCTCCATAATATCTCCAGGGTCACAAGTACTTAGAGCTGAATTCAATATCAGAACTTCCCGATGACCGTACGATGGAATCTGTTCCAGATATCCACAAACAAGATCTAAGGCATTCTGCAACGAGGAATCGCCCGAGCACTCCAACTTGCCCATCAGAGCTTTAATATGGGATTCAGGACTTCCACCAAGATCCGTCAAGCAATTAGCAACCCCATCTTTTATGGTAACTAAACCTATTTGACTGAGTGGATTCTGGTCGAAGAATTCCCGGATAAAAGCCTCGACATTTTTCGCAACGACGGCCATACGGCTCGGTCGAAAATCCGTCTCCGAGGCAGCCTACACAGAAATTTTTAATTCATGACTTTTCAAGAGAATCACGAAACTTGGACAACAAAACAAAATTCAATGACCCAGAGCCATCTACAGCATAAAGGACACATTTTTAGCAGTGCTCGGGTTTCCCAGCCATGTAAGAAATGCAAAATTCTAAGAATTGGCAGCTACATATCAAGGGTAATAGTTTGTTTCTTAGATCAATCGACCAACCAGTCCGAATTCGCTGTGGGAATGCATTGACATGAATGAGAAAGATTCAGTTTCCTTTACAATTTGATACTGGCAATTAAATGCTGCACTGCAATGCTCTTCAGCTAAAAAAGAAAAAAAAGAAAAAGCCAAATTTCGTCATCGTATAAATGACCCTCGGAGGAGCAGCACGAGATCATTTACCCTGGAGAGGTCGATGACGATGCAGAGGTACCGGATCAGGCCCTTCTGAATCCGAGAAGCCGCATTGGTCGAAGCGAGGGAGCGCAGGCGCCTCCGGTACTGGGCATGGTAGAGGGCCTTGTTGTCGATCGAGCGGAGCAGGCCGGACTCGTCCTCCTGAAGAGACTCCCAGGACCGCTCGTCGGCGTAGGCCCGCTCCCACGCCTCGAGGCCGCACTCGTCGAAGTCATCCTCGTCGTCCTCCTCCTCCGCCTGCCCGGCCAGCCGCCTCCCCTCGCCGTTGTTCATGCCTCCGCCGCCGCTGCCGCTGCCGCCGCCGCCGCCCGCGAACGGTGGTGGGAACCCCGCTCCCCCCTTATTTCTCGATCGCCGGAATCGCCGAAGCCGGACCCGATCGAATGTGGATCAAGACCGAGACGGCGGCGGCGGCGGCGGCGTGTTGTCTAGAAGAAGCGTTCGCAGTGCTCGACGTTTTGCTTCGTTCGTGTCGATGTCGTCGCCAGGACCTTCCGAACGGCGCATGCAGCGGTGGGAAGTTGAGTTACTGAAGTGTGATAGGCGCCGCAAATGGGGAAGAGAGAGAGAGAGAGAGAGAGAGAGAGAGAGTTATTCGTGACAATCGAGCCCTAATTGCGAAAATGAGGGGTTTAAGAAGCTATATAGTTTTTAGAGTATATATTATCGTATCCCTAAATCGAAACACTTTTACCATAGTTTTGAAATATTTATCATCATATTCATAAATCACAATACTTTTAACCATTAACCAGATGAGAACTCTAAAATGAATTAGATTATAGTGAAATCTTTATAGTGAAAATGAGAAAGAGACGCGAATATTTTATGTACTATGAGAATATGATTCACTCGAACTTGACTAACTTGAAATTGACACACTTAACCGAGTCTTTCCGGGAAATTAATCTTATTCGGCCATGTACCATCTTTGATACCGGCATAAATAAAACAAGTTGCTAATAGAAATTAATGACTTGAAACGAGAGCCACAAGCACTAAGTTATTTATTGTTGACTGTAGGACCAGAACATTGATGCAATACTAACATTGTGTCCAAAGATTCCACCGTAGGTTTGCTTTAGGCGTTGTATCAAGAAAACATTTCCCAAAAGTCTTGACAATCAACGAAGGTTTTAAGGTTCTAACCACGGCAGTGAAGAAACGTTGCCTGAAAGTTACGCCGAGTTGTTAGCATGCTAAATTACAATACCCTACAGCGGGGGTAATCCAATTCACGTTGGACCACTAAATACGGTCGGACCAAAACTGTGCAAATGTGGCGGCTCATTCACAAGAAACCATTTTTGAAGGCGGGCGAGCTCTTAATCGAATGTGTGATCCTGCCATGATGCCGGCGCGTTTGCAAAACTGTTTCTCTAGTGGTTCCCGAAACAAGATCTCAGTTCTCATTATCCGCATTGAAAACCGGGAGGAGGCTCAAGGCTGACGAACCCAGATGCATGCCACGAACTATGCCTCCATACCCGACATTTATCCTGTGGCATAGGAGCAAGATAGAATCCCACATTGCTGTCCTTCCCTGCAAATAAAAGCCAAAAGTATTCTCTTCATTACATCATGTGAAGGAGGACAAATTACGTATGCAGAAAGTTTTCGTGGCAGGCAATAGGATTATGCCATTTACAAAATTCGGCAGGCTTACAAACACATTGGTGGATTGGGCGTGCAAAACCTTGACTCTAGTAATGTGTCAACTCAGCCCAATAGTCAAGAGTAACGTTTCCCCATTTCATTAGTGGCACCATAGATCGCACATTGATACAACGAGATCAGTGAGTGCCTGTGATTTGTCTTCCTAAAGCATTCAGTGCTTTTACACCAGTCAATAATTAGACACTCATCCTACAGTGTGCTTTGCTATTGTTTTAACATCATACTCCAAAATTCCTAGCAATAATGTCAAATTGCATTTACCCTAGATAGTCAACCCTTCTGGATATTTAAATTGCAGACCAAGATATCTTGAGCTTACCTGAAGAGAGAATTGCAGCTTCTTATCCCAATACAAGGCAAAGACAGGAGGATTTTGTTTTCCTACAACTAGGATACAAGCTCCTGGATGAAGAACAGACGGGACAGCTGATACGGCAGCAACATACTTCTCTGGAAACCTCTCTTTTGGAGGCAAAACTCCCAAAAACAGGGGATTTTTGCTGGACTGTGCTCCAGTGTAAGATGTGGGATCAACATGTAGCATCCACTTCGGGTGCTCCAAGAATGCACAGAATAGATACAAGAGCAGATGAGAATCGGTGGGGACATCAGGAGTCCACTTCTTTTTCATCTGACCATAAACCTCTCCACTTCCGAGAAAATCATAGTTCTTCACGCAGGTTCCCACAGCAAGCTCTGTTCAAGAGAGAAAGACACCGAGTTTAAGCTGTAAAGTCCAGAATCTGGCCATTAAAAGGTAAAAACATTCTCTTCTTCTTATCAAGCAGAGTCCATGAAAGGCAATATACCTTTGGAAAAAAAATCTGCATACCTCGTATTCTCTGTACCACGTAATCAGCACGAACACTGCTCTGGGGTAGCACACCTTTAATCAATTCTCCCTTTAGCAATGCCTGAAGCCTCTGATGCTCAGTGACAGCATCGACACACTCCTGCATCAGAGGAATCAACGGATTTTGCAGAGGAGGTTGTTGCAAATTGGCTACAAGCTGCTTTGCTGCATAAACAACATAAAAAATAAATAAATAACCAAATAAAGCTAGTAGAAACAGATGGATTTAGCCATTTTAATTAACACAACAAATTGCATGCCATTCTCTCACCCCGCAAAATAAATGTAACGCGAAAATCAATGATACGATAAGTACAAAACTTAAAAAGCCACATTAGTGATTTGGCTTCACAGCACTCTCTTAACGAAAAGGAAGAGAAACCCTGCTTAAATTTCTCCAACAATAAAACCTAGAAGAAAGAAGCATAATTATTTTATAATTTGGTTAGGGACAGGTAAAAGTCAGGGCTTTTTTAATGCAAAAATCGATGATACAATAAGTACAAAACATAATGAGCCACCTTAGTGATTTGGCTTCACGCACTCTCTTAAACAATAGAAAGGAAAAGAAAGTATGAACCCAGCTCAAATTTTTCTCCAACAATAAAATAGGACCAAGAAGCATAGTTATATTATAATTTGGTGAAAGACAGGTGACAGTAAGGGCTTTTTTAATGCACTAATCCCACATGGTAACACTCAGGAGCTTGAGTTCGCAGAATTGTATAAAAGCAATTAGGGTGATACTTACGCGTGGCAGCATCAAGAGCTTGAACAAGAGTAGCGCGTAGCTGGTGAAGAAGTCCATCTTCATCCAGAGTATAAGTAGGTGACCATTCTTTACTCCTGTCAATCTGAGAGACAGTAGAAGTCCCAGATACACTTACTTCTCCCACTTGACTGACTGTGATCGAAACTCCAAACTTCGCCGCACCTTCCATCACCTAAAATCAGCATCAACTAAAATCAGGATAGCTAAAGCTATGTCTAAAGGATGGTGAAGCTAGGTAAATTTTTGCTCCTGATATTCGGGGTTTGTCTCAATTTGTCCCTCAAAGTGAATAAATTCTTAGAATATGCTTAAAATGTTAACAGACAGTGGAAAAATATTCAGAAACTTTGTCACTAGACCACTCATGATTTCATTGCCATTTCAGAAGGAAATATTGTCATTATTGAGTGGTTAATTCATCTGAATTGGGCTCTGACCTTAAATTTTAATAACATTCTTAACATTAAATTTTGTGGATGACCAAGTGATTGAATGGGATTGTAGGATAATCATATAATCATGAGGATTATTTATTTAGGTGGTGATGAGTGGGCCTAATGAGTTTTGGGGCCTAACTCTAGCCATCACATTCTGATCGGAAGTCAAAATTTGGGATAACTGCAACCAGCCCGTTATATCTAGAGTGAACCGGGAAAATTGTAAGAATGGGTAAAATGATGCTGTGCCCAACTATGGTAAACCTTATGCCATTAAGAAGTGAGGTAACATCACTTCCTTTCCATTTTCCTACATTTTTCCCAGTGGATATCTATTATTATTCGTCTCATTTTGTTCAAAGCAATCTCAAGAGGTCAAACTCAACCAAAAAGACCACTAAAATCTCCACAGCCAGATATGAAGACTAACCCATTAAACATAACATGTGAAAGCCTAGTAAAGCTCACCAACACATCCCCAAAGGCCCCAGTCTAATCACATATGTTACAAGAGCACCTTGTCAGTATCTGGAATCTCCCAAATTTGTTGTTGAAAATGTACATCGCTCACTCATTGCCAACATAAATTGAAAAATCATCTCTTTTGTTACATATATGGACAATCTTAATGCTAAATATACATCCTGTGAGCATAGACAAAACATACACTATAATTGAAACTGCAGTGAACTACCTTTTCATTCAAATGGACATTGAAGTTCTTTATGGTCCCAGGGATGACTTATAAGCTTAAAAATAAACAATATAATCATAATTCTTCTTGATATAGTTGTTAGCAAAATGGGCTGTAAGGATGACAGACCTGAACGTGACTGCTTTCGATCTTTTTAAGCAGAGGGTTGAGCAAAACTGAGGAAAACCACTGCCTGAGATGGTCACGCCACAACTCAATTTCAGGGTAGATACCAAGGTGTTGAAAAGCTTCAACTGCCTCTTCCAATGACATTGGTGAAGGAAGGTCACCCTCTCCTTTCTTGGGAGGTGTGCTGAACTTTTGAGAGCCAGGAGACATCCTCACTGGCCTCAGAGGAGTACTTCTTGTAGTTCCAGAATTATTAGCCGAACTGACTACAGTGTTTGGACTTGTTATGCCAAAACCCTTGATTGTAGGAGGTGGAGTCGCCAATTTCCCAGCTGATTCAGAGATCTTCTCATCAACTTCTGCCAAAAACTGTTCAAGTTTCTCTTCTGATCTGATGTCCTTCATAGGAGATGCTCGATTACTCATCCATGGACTTGAGACAATAGAATCAGGACCAGGTGAGTGTTGAGAGGAAGGTAGCGGCGAGACAGCTCCAGGCGCAAGATACAAAGAAGAAGAACCTGGCGATTTGGATGGGGTGCCGATTGGTCTACCCTTACTTCCTCCGCTAGAATTCAATTTATCCGTGCTAATTCGAGATGAACGATTTGAACTGGTGATAGTTTGATGAAGTGGGACAAGAAGCTCCGAACTAGCTGTTGAATGGGTTTTGGATTTGGGAGGCTTCTTTGATGGTTCAGACCCAACTTGATTGGCCCTCGGCTTTAACCCCAAAAGTGCTAACTGGCGTGTTGAAAGAGTAGGTTGATCCTTGGTTCCAGTAGAGGGGGATACAAAAGGCACTCCTCTTTTTTTGGATATATGCAGAGATATTGCTTTAAAGAGCGCAAGCAGAGCCCCCAGAAAAAGTAAAGCCACAGCAGTCTGCAGGATCTTGGCAAGAAAATCTGGAGAGGGGAAACGGTATTATCCAAAAGCACCAAAAATCAGCATGCATATTAAACAAATATAAGACAAAAAGGCTCAAACAGAATGACTTACAAGCTGTCTCCTCAGACAGATTTTTGAGCTTCAGATAGTCAATAAACCCATCCTCCCTTCACAAATTCAAGGAAGTAACTAGTCAACCGCAGAAATTAAAAGGAGAAGGATGGCTACTGACATTGGACAAGAACGGACATTTCTCACTGGGGATAAAGCATCAAACCTTAATACTAATATGCATTGTCTGGCTGGCAATCAAACAAATAGCTCAACATAAAATGGAATTTCATGATAGTTCATTCTGTCAAATAATTTCATTGCCCCTGGACCAACCACCTTTGGCCTTACACAAGGGATGAAATTGAGTATGGTTATGGTGGATCCCGGGGAGAAAGGGGCAAAGGCAAAAGCGCTGGATCCCGGGTGTTTCATTTGCAGCAGTCCCCAGTCCAAAGAGAGAAACTTAATGTCTTGATTGCTGAAGGACACGGGTGCCAGCTAGGGTGGTGTAAGCTAGAGACATCGTCAATCATATTTCTACTTCATTTCGCACTCTTGTTGCTTTGAAAATCATCATCTAGTTTTGTTCAGATCAGGTTCAAATACCCTCGATTCAGTAAGAGAAAGAAATCAGCTTCACAATGCCCCAACTAACGTCAAGGCAAATTCTATTTGCACCAGGATTCACTTTCCCCCAATCAAAGGATAAACTCAAAACTCTTCAGTAGTTTCAATACCTTCGGAGGCACGCATAATGTCAAGGAAATACTACTTGCACTGCAAAGAGTAACCATCAGACCGTAATGTCCATCAGTTCCAAAATCCTGGAGCTAAGCTCCCCCTCTAAAACCCCGCTCAAAAACCCTAAACCGTCCCAAATATTCATCATTTCTCTCTACCAAGTGCAAACGAAGCCACAGCAATTTCAAGCACCAAAAAGAAAAGAAAAAATCAGTCGTACTACAGCGAGATAGCAAATCAGCGCCATTGACCTAAACCCCAATGCAACGAGCGAAACGTGACCAACTGAAGCACGCAATAGGACACGATTCCCGGTCGGAAATGCAAACGTGCAGGCTCACGAAGACTGTCAGCCGTCCTCTAGCTTCCGAAATCCGGATCACGAACCAGGA
Source organism: Eucalyptus brandiana (assembly GCA_014182725.1). Lineage (NCBI taxonomy): Eukaryota > Viridiplantae > Streptophyta > Magnoliopsida > Myrtales > Myrtaceae > Eucalyptus > Eucalyptus brandiana. The sequence goes on along the minus strand of CM024677.1, from coordinate 13,229,487 downwards.
AAATAGACGGCAAAACGCCCCCGCCGGGGGCGCGGCGCGTACCTGGAAGAGAAGGAGAGGAAGGCGAAGGCGCTGGCGGAGGAGAAGAAGAAGGCGGAGAGGAGGGCGAGCTTCGAAGGCACGAGGCTGTTGGCCGCGAGGGCGGCCGCCAAGGCCGGGTTCTGGTACACCGCGAACTTGCTCGGCTTCGCCGTCGCCTGCGGCGGCGATGCTTTGTCTCGGCCGCCTCCTTCCATCTGCTGACCACGAGCGAGCGAGAGAGAGAGAGAAAGGCTTTGCTCGTTCAAGTCATCGGTGACGACACGAGGTTCTCGCCGCCGTCGTCGTCGCCGTCGCCGCCGCCGTCGTCGCCGGTCGAGCGCTCTCGTTGGAGAGCTCCGGAGAAGCAGCAGCAGCTCCTAAGTCGGATTCAAAAATGGAGCCTCGCTTTTCTTTTTCATTTTCATTTTTCTCTTTTCACGGAGCTTCTGAAAACCGCTTAAAGACCAAAAGCCCCCCCCCCGAAAGGAGTTTTTCCATTTTCCTTGTCTTTTTCTTTTTAATTCCTGTCCAAATCTTCTTTTTCCTTTCGCAGATAAAAAACTAATCTCATATTAGTTTACTATCGAGAGATAAGATATAAAAGAATTCATTTATATTGAAACTGAAAACTAACTAATAAAGCTCAAAACAAACGCCTGCAATTTTGATCTCTAGATAATTTGCACGCAATTATTTTTATGCTAGCAACATTTTTTTCTTTTTTAACATTTCGAGAGCTAACATAAATCAAGTACAGATATAACGAAATTATGATTGCCGTCAGTATTCTATATTGCATGTAATCCATTTTCTCTTTTTTACAATACAAATTTTTTTCCATGACTTTTTTTCCCATTTTAAATGAGTAAAATCGAACCTAATGTTGAGCTTATCATTGAGATGGGCTCGAAAGTTATTATTGAACCTATCAACAAAGAGACCATGGTGGATAGCATTGGACCTGCTATGCTAGAAAACATTAGAGGAATGTTGAACTCTTATTTTGAGTTAATAGTACAACATAACTTTTGGGAAGAAGTCCTACCAATTGAGTTGACAATCCTTTTAGGTTGATTCATATACTGTTAAGTGATAAAGTAGTGATAATAAATTTTAGATGTTAATTTGTATTGCGTTTACTTATATTTACCAAAAAATAAAAATCCAAACCCAATGAAATATCTTAATTATAATGCTCCTGATGGTTGGGCTTCACTATCTCATCGCCGAGAGAATAAGTTCGAATTTCCGGATGTTCACGACTTAAGTGGGAGTCCCAAGGATAATTTACTGAGCCAGCCCCCGAAGGCTTACGTCTAAATAATGACTTGCGGCGAGGCCCCACCAGTGTTGCCAAGTACCAAAGGATCATGTGATCTCCGACGGTCCCTTGGTCGAAAAAAAAAAAACCGTAGTGAGGAATAAATCGTGATTCTTCAATGAAGGGCCTGCCAGTTTCAGTTCTCGGCATAGACGATGCTTGCATTGCATCAAACCAAATGTATATCCCAAACAATCTGAAGTCTGAACTGTCTGTTATTAAACTACACTGTGCTATAGTTCCCTTCAGTTGCACTAGCATCTCATATTTCAGACATCTCATCATCGCTCGAAAGTTCTGGCGCAAAAACTAACATATATCTGTATATATCGATTCATGGACAAAACCCAGAAAGCAAAAGATTGCTTAATTCGAAGCCAAATACACAAAAGACCGACCGACTAGATGATATTGCAATCTCAAGACTGATCCACTTATTCCTCCTTCAAGTCGATGAGCTCGTCCTCTGTATCCTGATGTTCTCGATCATCATCACGGTTGCTTTCGATGCTCAGCCTCGCACCGGCTTCCCTGCTATCTGGATTCTGGGGACCTGAATTGGGCTCATCCTTCAGGATTCCATAGCCGAGAGACAGGTTTCTCCACTCTTCCTCCTCCGATAAGTGCAGGTGCCGTGACAGGTAACGCTTCAGCTCGATGCGCAGGCTCCGGATGGGCTGACAGATGCAGAGCACGAAGGAAAGGACTAAATCAGAAACCGATGAAGAGGGCATCATGAACATGAGGGAGCCAAAATTATGACTACTTCAAATTCACATCTTAGGTTACAAGTGCTTGAAATCGTAAGCTTTTGAACCAAATACTATATGTTTGCCCAGAAACTTAAAATCTTAAGCAACCATCTACTGCAGAGCACAAATTGAAATGAAACCTGAGTATTGCCACTCTACAGATAAGTGAAACTTCCATGAACTCATTTGCCTCCATCAGCAGAAATGATTTACCATCAGTTGCAGTTTAACAGATTAGAAGTTCTTCATAAGCTGCTTTTACATGATTGCTATCGGCTAAAAAGACTTGTTTCCTGCGGCTGCTATGCCCCGTGATTATAGTGTATACACGAACGATCTCTAATGCCAATGTTCTCAGAACACGCATGACTTATACAGTTTTCTTCATGAAAAATGTGTACCTCGGCCTTGCATTCCAGAGCCATCCGAAAGAAATTCGCCGAGACGAAATGCTTCCCGAAGGGCTCTGCCAGCTTGATCTGGCCGAGCCAGTACGATGCGGTCTCCAGCCGATCGAACCTGCACTTGCTGCAATTCTCGGCCGTGTAATAGGGCGTCCCGGACCTCCTCGGCTTTGCCACGGCAGCAAAAGGCGCTTGGACCGGGGTCCGAGGCCCGACCGCGCTCTCGTCGCCCAAATTCTTAGGCGATTTCTCTTCGAAGCAAACGCTTTTCTTCTTCTTCGGCTTAGGGTTCGCTCTCTCCGAAGACGCTCTCTCCGCGGGCGCATCGCCCGAATTCTTAGGCGATTTCTCTTCAAAGCAAACGCTCTTCTTCTTCGGCTTGAAGTCCGCTCTCTCAGGAGACGTTTTCTCTGCCGGCGCATCGCCCAAATTCTCAGGCGATTCCTCCTCGAAGCAAACGCTCTTCTTCCTCGGCTTAGGCTTCTCTCTCTCCGGAGATGTTTTCTCCGCGGCCGATGCTAGAGCGGCACCGACGGTGGGTGGGCTTTTCGGCGCCGACTGGACCCGTTTCCAGCCAACCCCGGTCGCGGATTTCGCAGCGGGATGTTTCTCCGTCGCCGGTTTCGCCGGAACGTTGGTGCACCGCGACGTACCGAACACGCGCTTCTGCCTGGAAAAAAAACAAAGAGACCCCAACAGGGCATAACTCAAAAGAACAAATCGAATTACGACCTCGAGAGTGGCGGCGGCGAAGAATCCCCCACCTGGAAATCGGAGGATCTCTGGAGGGGACGGCCTTCGACGGCCCGTTCGCTTTCCTGCCGGGTTTTTGTCTCGGCGGCTGAGGCTTCCCTGCTTCGTACGGTGGACCAACGTGACCGGAGAGAAAAGAAGTAAACGTGGCGGAAGAAGAACGAAGAGAGGGCGTACCTGGAACCTGCGCGGGCTGAACATCCATGGCGAGAAGCGGCAAAAGGGGTGAGACAGAGAGAGAGAGAGAGAGAGAGAGAGAGAGAGATGATGGGATTGAGGATCGCGATCGATGAAGGACGAAGGGAATGGAGGAGTTGATGCTTTTGTGCTTTGAAATTGAAATTTGGGCGAAAATGGCGGAAATGGGTTCTCGCGCTCCTGTGGGCCCCGTCCGATAGTGGGCTGGGTTGGTGACAGGATTGCGCTCCTTTGGGCTATATGTAAGTACCCAATTTCCACACTTGTCAACAAAAGTAGGAGTGAACAATGGTCTAGGGTAAACAAAGGAATCAGGCTGGACCGATTTTGATCCAATTCTAGGGTCTGCATGGTAGGTTTCTCATTCCAAAAATTAGGAACTGATCTCGGCATCGTAGATTTCAAATTTCAAGTCTAGAACCACCTCAAATTTGAAACCTACCCACCCCAAAACCACTCTCCCTTAACTTGCATATCTTTTGCACTCATTCAACAGAAGTTCCTGCACTGTTGAGATGAGCTTATTTGTCCTACAATACCAAAAGTCACAATCGCTCCCTAGCTAAATGTTGTGTTTTGCAACTTTTGGCGGTGGCCAATCTGTCTCCAACTCGGTAAATGCAAGCACATTAAGTAAACTTTTTTGAGGACATGCATCGTTTGATCTCCACCTCTCTTGAAGAATTCAATTCCTTCAAATTGTCAATGGCTTTCAACACTTCGCGATAACTTAGCTAAAGGTTCCGTAATTTTTTCCATCTTTCATGGATTGTTACTTTTGGCGAATTGGAATTTCTATTGTTACTTTAACTTTCATTTTGCTTGTCTAGGGGATGAGTTGGATACTTTCCAATTGCTTTATATTTTTCTTTGTTTTGTACTGTGACGCCCAAAATTTCATTAGTTAGATTAGGCATATTTGAAACTATTTAAAAGATATATATATATAATAAGATAAATAATATAATAAAATAGTAATAACACATAAAAATAAATCAAAGCCCAAAAAGGAAAATTTAGTCATAAGGAGAAAAAGATTTCAAAAAAAAAAAAAGTTTTTCCCCGTAAAGCAAGAATCTACAAAACCCCCAACGCTTCTCCCCCACGTGATAGTAGAAATAAAAAAAAATAAAAAAAGGGGTGGGGGAGAAATAAAATTAAGAGAAACATTTATTCCGCTCTTTCCCCACGTTGCATCCAGCTATTGTCGAAGAAAGTGGGGGTTACACGCATTCTCTCTCTCTCTCTCTCTCTCTCTCTCTCTCTTTTACGAAGAAACCATCCTCATCTGCGTTTTCTCTATCGAGACACACAACCTTCCTTTCCTCTCACTTCCGTTCGTCTCCACCAAGCCCAACCCCATCTCAGCCTCTCACGACTGGCGCCTTCATCCAGTAGCAGAATCGTCGCTACTCAATTCCGATCAAAGCTTCGTCGCCGGCTATGAAGCCCTAGCCGCCCGACGCCTCCTTCCCCTTCCATTGACGAAGGATCCAGGCAAGTGGAGCTGTTCTTGTAGTCTCGCGTCCCTGAATTTGCTCGCATGGTGTTGTATGTTGGTTTAGGGCTGGGTAGCTGCGATGAGGGTGCAGGGGATGGCTGGTAAAGCCCTATCTATGGTTGGGATCGGTAGTCGGTGAAGCCAGTTGCTGCCCGGTTGTGACGAGGTGTCACTCTTGGAGTCCTATCTATATGGGTAAACCAGAGGGAGCCGTTCGTGCGTGCATTCTCTGTTCTTATTTTTGTTATACGTTTCTTCAACTCCGTTTTCTGGGTTCGACCTTCCTTGAGTGGCGGGTCGTTGTATTCAGAGAATTACGATGTTTCTAGGACTGTTATTCTCATTATCGTTGAGGAATTTTGGGTCTCTGGACTCAAAATTAAGTACTGAAACGCTGTTTTTGATTAGAGTTGATTAAAATAGATTCTGGTTTTTGTTCGGCTATTGCCGGTAGGATATGGGTGTTGAGTTCTAACCAGATCGGCCACCCACGAAACCCAAGCGCTGTGAGTGGCTCCTTGGGGCTAAGTTTTGGTCACGAATATTGAGGATGGGGGTGATTGAGGGGTAGTAGTATCGAAAAGGGAAATCGCCAAGTGTTAGATTAATTCATTTTTCTTTTAGGCGCGGAGGAGGGCTGGTTTAGTTCCATCAAATTTAATTGAAAATGAAACTAGTATGTAGTCTAGAACTCGTGATTTTGATGTGTTCTCGAGTTAAGATCCGCACGTGATTGGAGTATTGCAATTTAGCTTACAATTCAGTATAGATTCCTAGAACTAGCTTTACTGGACCATCTTTGTTTGTAAGTTTTATAACTTTTGCTGTGGAAGATTCTAAGTGAGTGAAAATGTACTATGACTACTCCTAGATGCTGTGTAAGTGTGTTGAGATGCTACATGATGAATTTGTAGTAAAACAAATGGTTTGATTGTGCTAGAAATGAAGAGAAAAGCATTGAATGTTTTCTGTCTTAGAGGAATATGGATAGAAATTCGTTTATATTGTGTCACTTTAATTTCTAGAGATGAAAATGAGGAAAAGAACCATTTGACTTAAGATAACATCCACTAGATTTAGTTTAACTCATAGTTATAGTTATATGAATACAAGAATGTGTAGATAGAAGCAATTCATTTTAAAACAAAGAAACTGTTCCGTAGAAAACGGCTTGACCTTTGATGGTTCTTCGAATTTTCTGTAATTATCTATCCGAAATTTGATTTCATGTCCTTGATGAAAGTTGTAAATGACATCTTTAGGAGTAATATTAAAATTTGAAAAGAAACGGACAAGCGTTGGCTGGTGAAACGATTTTTTTCTGTAAATACTAAATCTGAGAGTTGCTGCAAAATTTTGAGGAGAAGACAGCAAATTACTGCTCTTAATACACTGAGATTTAGGCTTAGGTTTCTTCACGAAAAAATGTTAATCTAGGTCCCTTTTATAACATATTGAAATTTCGTAATATTCTGATAATGATTGATGTACTTTCTATGTCTGTGAACAAAACCGCTCATTTTTGTCCATAAACTGCTTGATCCGAGAATATGTATTAGTTGTTATCTCTTGTATTAGATTCTTAATTGGCTGAGATTGTTGGTGTTGCAACAAGGTGAAACTATGAATGTATGATTAGCTAATGAGCCAATGTGAGACCCCGGATGTCGGGATGCCTGGAGAGGGATGAAAAGAAGTAATTGTGTTCTCTTCAAAGGTCTGAGAAGGGTTGAACAGCTTCTCAGGGGACCTCGTGATGCCAGGTTGGATGCGAGGGGGTTCAAGGTGGAGTGTCGTCTCCTCTTAGGTGATTGTTGCAGCTAGATTTCTGTGGATTCAATAACTTGATGATTTTGTTTACTTATTTGCCCTGTTTTTAGCCAATTCAAGTTAGGACTAACCGCCCACTTGCTGAGTTTTTATTTTAAAAACTCACACTTGTTATTATGTTGTTTCTTCAAAGTAGGAGATGTCTACTGCACCGCCTACCCCGTCTGCTGCCACGACGACCATCCTTTATGGCTCCCCTGCCGACTTTGTTTGGCGGCAAGAGGACTTCCAGGACTGCCATTTTCCGGGAGTAGTCTTCGTCAAATGCACTTCTTGTTTGACGATAGATACGGGGGGCGCCTACGGGGCCGGCATATATGGTCTTCGTTGCCCTTTACGCTCGGGTAGATGGACGGCTGATGGGACCCTTGACGTTGTATGATGATGGCCCGGGGCAGGGTGGTAGTCCTGCGGAGTAGGAGGTGGCAGAGAAGTGCTGAACGTGTGTGAGGACTTTTGTTTTTGATTGTTTGACAACTTGTACATACCCAACGAGAGGCGGGATAGTTAGTGTTCGTGGTTTATGGTGTTTTTTTGTAGAAATCCCCCTCTCAGTCTCATCTCCGCCACGTGTAAAGAAACCAAGTTTTATGAAAAATAGAGCCAAATAGCTTAGTTTCTTATGTCTCCGCTTAAATGAAATTTATTTTTTTGTTTACAATTCTTGAAGTACAAATAAGTTGAGTGAAAGCAATGGATGTGAGATCCAGGGATGTCACATTGAGTGGTATCAGAGCTTGGTTTAGTTTGAGTGATAAGGTTTATGATTTTAGATGAATGCTAGTGTATCTGAGTGTTTAGACATGATTGTCCATGTAAATTGAGACAATTATTGCTTTGAGCAGTTAGTTTTATGACTGTGGTTTGAGTAACGTGAGAATATTACGTTACTTTTAACTAATAACATAAATCTCTAACCCCTAATGTGGGTAATGTGCAGAAAGTTTATGAGAAAGATGGTGCGGTCGAGGAGCTCGTCTCCGCCGAGGAGAGAAGCAACTGAGTCAGGGGCGGCTGCATCAGGGGCAAGGCCGAGGATGGAGGATGTGTTGCAAGTTTTGGTTTCTTTGGGGAATTTGGTGGAGAGATAGGCCCAAATTCCATTACAACAACCACCTCTGCTGCCACCTCAACAGCCACTTCTGGTGGAGCATCGCACCCAGGGACTGGTAGAGCAATTCCTGAAATTAAAGCCACCAAAATTCTCGAGAATAGGACATCCCAAGGAAGCGGAGTAGTGGATTGATAGTATGGAAAGAATTTTCAAATTGCTTGGTTGCAATGACCAAGACAAGATGACACTTGCTGAATATCAGTTGGAGGGGAACGCCATGTATTGGTAGAGAGCATTGAAGGATACAATATTTCCAACAAGTACGGAAATGGTATGGGATGAGTTCGTGAAAGCTTTCTACAAGAAACATTTTTCTGAGTGTACGAAGGATCGAAAGATTACTGAGTTTGTCCGAAGGATCGAAAGATTACTGAGTTTGTCCAACTGAGTCAAGAGGGACTAACTGTGGATCAATACGAGGCAAAATTTTCAGAACTTTCTAGGTATGCTCCTAAATTGATCGAAGATCCCGAGGATAAAGCAAAAAGGTTTCTAAATGGCCTAAGGACTAATATTAGGAAGCAATTAGTGCCTTTAGGTATAAGAGACTATAATGAAGGGTATGCTCGAACCCAATGGGTTGAGCAAGAACTCATTAGAGAGCAGATGGAGGATAGGGAAAAGGTCAGATCGGGGCTGCAAGGAGTCACAAGGGATGTGCGTAGCGGCAAGCGACCTTTTCCATATCGGGATACACCTTGGAGTTCCAAGAAGAGGCCCGCTTATGGAAGTTCTGGAGGGACAAGTAAGGGACAATACGGGAATCGGGCTATATTTCAAAATGACTTGTGTCAACGATGTAACCGGCGACATGGACCAGGGCCTTGTCTCGATCCCTTGAGATGTTATAAGTGTGGACAGGAGGGTCATTTCAAAAGAGAATGTCCACAAGGGAGACAACAAGCCAACAATAGTTAGTTACTTCATGTGCTGCCCGAGGGGAACACTTCCACCAGGAAGGACGCAAAGATCGCCAGCAAAAGGAAAAGTGTATGCAATGACTCAAGAGGAAGCAAAAGCTTTCGAAACCGTTATCACAGGTACGATTTCCTTGAATGATCAAAAGGCTTATGCATTATTTGATCCGAGCGCAACTCATTCTTTTATTGCTGAAAGATATAGGCAATTACATAATCTAGAAGTGACACATTTCGTAACCCCTCTCAGTGTTTCCACACCATTGATGGATGAAGTATTATCTACATTAGTTTGTGAAAATTGCGAAATCTCAATAGGAGGAAAGACACATTCTATTGATTTGGTAGAAATAGGTATGTATGACTATGACACCATTATAGGCATGGACTGGCTTAGTAAGCAGCGAGCCATTGTAGATTGTTATAGAAAAAGGATTCAGTTTAATCCCTCTAATGAACCTCATTATGAGTTTCTGGGAAACAAACTGACTCTCTCTATGACTTTTATTTCGGCAATAGAAGCACATAGACTCTTAGATGGGAGATGTCAAGGATATTTAGTAATGGTTAAGGATCAGGAAAAGGAAGAGGCGAAGCTAAAGGAAATTAGTTTAGTACGTGAATTTCCTGATATCTTTCCAGAAGAACTCTCTAGATTACCCCCAGATCGAGAGGTTGAGTTTGCTATTGAAATACTTCCAGGGACGGAACCTGTATCAAAAGCTCCAATATCGGATGTCTTTGACAGAATTGAAGGAGCTAAAAATCCAGCTGCAAGAATTATTGGATAAAGGATTTATAAAACCGAGTGTATCTCCGTGGAGGGCACCAGTCCTGTTTGTGAAAAAGAAGGATGAATCAATGCGTCTTTGCATTGATTATAGGAAATTGAACCAAGTTACAGTTAAGAATAAATACCCCCTACCAAGGATTGATGATCTATTTGATCAACTAGCTGGTAGTTCGGTCTTTTCAAAAATTGATTTGAGGTCTGGGTACCATCAATTAAGAGTTAGAGAGGAAGACGTCCCTAAAACAGCTTTTATGACTCAGTATGGGCACTATGAATTTCTAGTTATGCCCTTTGGTCTGACCAATGCGCCTGCTGCTTTCATGGATCTGATGAACAGGATATTTATATCTTATCTGGATCAATTTGTGATTGTTTTTATAGATGACATTTTGGTATATTCAAAAGGGTCAGAAGAGCACAAGGAACACCTATAAATCGTGCTACAGACCCTTAGAGAACACAAATTATATGCCAAATTTAGTAAATGTGAGTTTTGGTTGGACCAAGTAGCATTTTTGGGTCATGTGGTGTCGGAAAAAGAATTAACAGTGGACCCAGCGAAGATTGAGACCATAATTGAATGGCCAAGACCCACTACACCGAAGGAGATTCGGAGTTTCTTAGGGCTTGCAGAGTATTATCGAAGGTTCATAGAAGGATTCGCACGACTTGCAAGTCCCTTGACCCACTTGACTAAGAAGAGTGTGAAATTTGAATGGAATGATAAGTGTGAACAAAGTTTTCAGGAACTTAAAAGGAGATTGACATCGGCACCAATTTTAATCCTACCTTCAGGATCTAGTGGATTCACAGTGTATAGTGATGCTTCCCACCAAGGACTCAGTTGTGTCTTGATGCAACATGGAAAGGTTATAACTTATGCATCGAGACAACTGAAACCTTATGAAAAGAATTATCCTACCCATGATTTAGAGTTGGCTGCGATTATTCTCGCATTAAAAATTTGGAGACATTATTTATATGAGGAGAAATTTGAAATTTACACTAACCATAAAAGTTTGAAATATTTATTTTCACAAAAGGAGTTAAATATGAAGCAAAGAAGATGGATAGAGTTATTTAAGGATTATGATTGTGAGATAGTGTACCATTCAGGGAAAGCTAATAAAGTGGCAGATACCCTTAGTTGTAAGTCGGCTGTGAGTATGACAAATTTGAGAGTGAAAGAACGGAATCTTTTGAAAACTATTGCCAACTCTGAATTTAGATTAGAGGTAGATCACATTTCAGGTGTGTTGGCAACTTTGAGGATTGAACCACGAGTGATACAAAGAATACATATACTATAACAGTTGGACCCAAGATTATTAAAAATTCAGGATAAAGTGCAAAGTGGAAGTAATGAGGAATTTCAGTTGTTTGAGGATGGAATTGTTAGATATCGAGGATGTCTTTGTGTGCCAAAAGATAAGGAACTTAGGAGGGAGATATTGTCAGAGGCACATAAGAGTGCTTATAGCATCCACCCCGGAGGTACGAAAATGTACCGAAATTTACGACAACACTACTAGTGGAATGGTATGAAAAATGATGTTGCTAGATTTGTTTCTCAGTGCCTGACTCCCAAGGACCTCTAGTGGACATGATTCGATATGGGCAATAGTGGATCGTCTAACCAAATCTGCCCACTTTATAGCAGTTCGAACAGATTATTTGATTGATAAGTACGTAGAAATATATGTGAGACAAATTGTCCGTCTACATGGTATTCTCATGACTATCACTTCTGATCGGGACTCAAGATTTACCTCGAAACTTTGGCAGAGCTTACAAGTTGCTTTAAGGACTAAGCTCCAGTTTAGTACAGCCTTTCATCCTCAGACTGACGGACAATCTGAAAGGGTAATCCAAATTTTGGAAAACATGCTAAGAGCCTGTGTGTTGGATTTTAAAGGGAACTAGGATGAAAAATTACCTTTAGCGGAATTTGCGTATGATAATAGTTTTCAGCAAAGTATTGGAGTTGCCCCATTTGAGGCACTGTATGGGAGAGCCTGTCGAACTCCAGTATGCTGGAATGAGGTAGGCGAGCGAAGATTAACCGGACCTGAATTAGTCCAAGTTACAGTAGATGCTGTGAAAACTATTAAGGAGCGACTAAGGACTGCCCAAAATCGACATAAAAGTTATGCAGACAAACGCAGGAAGCCTTTGGAATTTGTTGTGGGAGATAAATTTTTTCTCAAAGTCTCACCAGTTAAAGGCGTGTCGAGATTTGGTAAAAATGGTAAGCTGAGTCCACGTTTTATTGGACCATTTGAAATACTTGATAGGGTTGGGGAAGTAGCCTATAGATTAGCATTACCTCCAAATTAGCAGGTATACATGACGTGTTTCATGTTTCCATGTTAAGAAAATATTATCCCGACCCTACTCATGTATTGGACTACGAGACCATTGAGGTGGATCAAAACGTGAATTATACAGAAGAACTTGTGCAAATTTTGAGACGAAGAGAGCAAGTGTTGAGGACAAAGGTGATTCCACTAGTTAAGGTGTTATGGCGATATCATGGTCTTGAAGAAGCGACATGGGAAAGAGAAGAAGAAATCCGTCAACGATACCCACATTTGTTTAGTTAATGTATAATTTCGAGGACGAAATTTCCTAAGATGGAAAGATTTATGACGCCCAAAATTTCATTAGTTAAATTGGGCATATTTGAAACTATTTAAAAGATATATATATAAGATAACTAATAAAATAAAATAGTAATAACCCATAAAAATAAATCAAAACCCAAAAAAGAAAATTTAGTCATAAGGAGAAAAAGATTTCGAAAAAAAAAAAAAGTTTTTCCCCGTAAAGCAAGAATCTACAAAACCCCCACCGCTTCTCCCCCACGTGATAGTAGAAATTAAAAAAAAAAAAGTGGGGGAGAAATAAAATTAAGAGAAATATTTATTCCGCTCTTCCCCCACGTTGCGTCCAGCTGTTGTCGAAGAAATGAGGGGTTACACGCATTCTCTCTCTCTCTCTCTCTCTCTCTCTCTCTCTTATACAAAGAAACCATCCTCATATGCGTTTTCTCTACCGAGACACACCGCCTTCCTTTCCTCTCACTTCCGTTCGTCTCCACCGAGCCCAACCCCATCTCAGCCTCTCACGACTGGCGCCTTCATCCAATAGCAGAATCGTCGCTATTCAGTTCTGATCAAAGCTTCGTTGCCGGCTGTGAAGCCCTAGCCGCCCGACGCCTCCTTCCCCTTCCATTGACAAAGGATCCAGACAAGTGGAGCTGTTCTTGTAGTCTCGCGTCCCTGAATTTGCTCGCTTGGTGCTGCATGTTGATTTAGGGCTGGGTAGTTGTGATGGGGGTGTAGGGGATGGCTGGTAAAGCCCTGTCCATGGTTGGGATCGGTAGTCGGTGAAGCCAGTTGCTGCCCGGTTGTGACGAGGTGTCGCTCTTGGAGTCCTATCTATATGGGTAAACCAGAGGGAGCCGTTTGTACGTGTGTTCTCTGTTCTTGTTTTTGTTATACGTTTCTTCAACTCCGTTTTCTAGGTTCGACCTTCCTTGAGCGGCGGGTCGCTGTATCCAGAGAATTACGATGTTTCTGGAGCTGTTATTCTTGTTATCGTTGAGGAATTTTGGGTCGCTAAACTCAAAATTAAGTACTGAAACGCTGTTTTTTATTAGAGTTGATTAAAATAGATTCCGGTTTTTGTTCGGCCATTGCCGGTGAGATATGGATGTTGAGTTCTAACAAGGTCGGCAACCCACGAAACCCAAGCGCTATGAGTGGCTCCCTAAGGCTAAGTTTTGGTCACAAATATTGAGGATGGGGGTGATTGAGGGGTAGTAGTATCGAAAAAGGGAAATCGCCAAGTGTTAGATTGATTCATTTTTCTTTTGGGCGCGGAGGAGGGCTGGTTTAGTTCCATCAAATTTAATTGAAAATGAAACTAGTATGTAGTCTAGAACTCGTGATTTTGATGTGTTCTCGAGTTAAGATCCGCACGTGATTGGAGTATTGCAATTTAGTTCACAATTCAGTATAGATTCCTAGAACTAGCTTTACTAGACCCTCTTTGTTTGTAAGTTTTATAACTTTTGCTGTGGAAGATTCTAAGTGAGTGAAAATGTACTATGACTACTCCTAGATGCTGTGTAACTGTGTTGAGATGCTACATGATGAATTTGTAGTAAAACAAATGGTTTGATTGTGCTGGAAATGAAGAGAAAAGTATTTGATGTTTTCTGTCTTAGAGGAATATGGATAGAAATTTGTTTATATTGTGTCACTTTAATTTCTAGAGATGAAGATGAGGAAAAGAACCACTTGACTTAAGATAACATCCATTAGATTTAGTTTAACTCATAGTTATAGTTATATAAATACAAGAATGTGTAGATAGAAGCAATTCATTTTAAAACAGAGAAACTGTTCCGTAGAAAACGGCCTGACCTTTGATGGTTCTTCGAATTTTCTGTAATTATCTATTTGAAATTTGACTTCGTGTCCTTGATGAAAGTTGTAAATGACATCTTTAGGAGTAACATATTAAAATTTGAAAATAAACGGACAAGCGTTGGCTGGTGAAACGATTTTTTTCTGTAGATACTAAATCTAAGAGTTGCTGCAAAATTTTGAGGAGAAGACAGCAAATTACTGCTCTTAATACACTGAGATTTAGGCTTACGTTTCTTCACGAAAAAATGTTAATCTAGGTCCCTTTTATAACATACTGAAATTTCGTAATATTCTGATAATGGTTGATGTACTCTCTATGTCTGTGAACAAAACTATTCATTTTTGTCCATAAACTGCTTGATCCGAGAATATATATTAGTTGTTGTCTCTTGTATTGGATTCTTAATTGGCTGAAATTGTTGGTGCTGTAACAAGGTGAAATTATGAATGTATGATTAGCTAATGAGCTAATGTGAGACCCCGGGTGTCGGGATGCCTGGAGAGGGATGAAAAGAAGTAATGGTGTTCTCTCTAGAGGTCTGAGAAGGGTTGAACAGCTTCTCAGGGGACCTCGTGATGCCAGGTTGGATGCGAGGGGGTTCAGGATGGAGTGTCGTCTCCTCTTAGGTGATTGTTGCAGCTAGATTTCTGTGGATTCAATAACTTGATGATTTTGTTTACTTATTTGCCCTGTTTTTGGCCAATCTAAGTTAGGACTAACCGCCCACTTGCTGAGTTTTTATTTTAAAAACTCACATTTGTTATTATGTTGTTTCTTCAAAGTAGAAGATGTCTACTGCACCGCCTACCCCGTCTGCTGCCACGACGACCATCCTTTATGGCTCCCCTGCCGACTTTGTTTGGCAGCAAGAGGACTTCAAGGACTGCCATTTTCCTGGAGTAGTCTTCGTCAAATGCACTTCTTGTTTGACGATAGATACGGGGGACGCCTACGGGGCCGGCATTTATGGTCTTCGTTGCCCTTTACGTTCAGGTAGATGGATGGCTGGTAGGACCTTTGACGCTGTATGATGATGACCCGGGGCAAGGTGGTAGTCTCGCGGAGTAGGAGATGGCAGAGAAGTGCTGAACGTGTGGGAGGACTTTTGTTTTTGATTGTTTGACAACTTGTACATACCCAACGAGATGCGGGATAGTTAGTGTTTGTGGTTTATAGTGTTTTTTATAGAAATCCCCCTCTCAGTCTCATCTCCCCAACGTGTAAAGAAACCAAGTTTTATGAAAAATAGAGCCGAGTAGCTCAGTTTCTTATGTCTCCGCTTGAATGAAATTTATTTTTTTGTCTACAATTCTTGAAGTACAAACAAGTTGAGTGAAAGCAATGGATATGAGATCCAAGGATGTCACATGTACCGTACTTCTTGCTATTCTATTGCTCTTCTATTTTGCTATAACTGTTATTTGTCTCGATTATAAATAAGGAGATGTTTTACAGTAATTTGTTCCTTCAATGAATAAAAAGAAAAAAGAAAAATTGGCTTATTCCAAGGTGAATCCTAGGATAGGACCAAATCGATAGGGTTAGTTCCAAAGATGATCCAAAGTCTACAAGATAGGTTCTATATTTCAAAATATTATAAACTAGTCTCAATAGAGTGGGTTCCTTGAAACCTATCCACTTTGGAAACAGTTGATCCTAAAGAAAATTAAGGGATGACTATTTATTTTTTTTATCATTCAGTAACTTAAAAAAAAAAATTCATCGTTTTCATTTTAAATGTTGTCTATTGTCATCATTTTTCGTTGTAGTGTTTTGAATCTCTACTTGTGTGAAATTGTTGGAGGAAAAATTTGTTCCAAATTAGATTTTCCTTTTATGACTAATGGTTTTTCCTTTCTATTTAAGGGTTTAGTTTTCTTAATCTCACGCAAGCGAAGTGGCAAATTTAATGATTGCTCGATTGTATTTAATCGTCATTTGATTTTTATTTAATATAATTGAAAAATTGCTGTCTAGGCAACAAGAAACTTCTTTGATATGATAAAATTCTTTCGTGCATGAAATTCGATATATCTAATATCAGAAAGTTTGACCTGTTATGCTAATTTCTTCAAGGAAATATATTTTTGAATATGTTCTATGTTGTAAACTTTTTTCAGCTTTTGATTGCAATTGGAAATGTTATAGGTTGGATGGTTATTCCTAGAATCAATTTAGTACGGTTATTTGTTATCTAGATAATATCTACCTTAACTATGTTAAATAGTTTATAATCACGATGTTTTGAGGTAGAAGATTTTTCTTTCGAAACAAAACTTTGTTTTTATTGTCTGTTATCTCAGTCCACCCGAAACCAGGTAAAAAGGGCCCCAAGACCGGCCCATCCATTTCGGGCCGAGGGATTTTGAATAGGGCCGGGCTTTCAAACTTTATTATTTTTTTTACACATTATTATAAAAAGCTACCAATTGGGGTAAAGTTTCGTGGTGAAACTGAAACACTATTTAAATAAAAATATGAAGTAATATGATAGAAGAGATTCGAGAAGAAGAGAGAGGATTTTCAAAAATTGATGGTTTGTATAGATAGATGGAGGGAGAAGAGATGGAATGACATAAAATGGATTTATTTCTTCGCTTGAGAGTAATTTCATGTAACTTTTCAGTCCATCTTCCTTCGTCTCATAATATAAGGTTGCTACAAGCCAATTTTATTTCTTGGGTAGACACTCGCATTTTTTTTTTTTTTTTTTTTTTTTTTGGGTGGAAGACACTTCATTCAATTGACTTTAATGACAGGTAGATTTAGTAAGGGTAATCGATTCTAAGACGGATTAGTTCCCATCTTAAAACTTGCAACCAAAGCGGGTAAGATCGGTTCCTAATTTGTGGAACCAAAAACTGGCCCATCTAGTTCTAGAACTGAATCGGACCAGACCGATTGGTTTGGTACGATTCTAGGGTTGGTGATTTCTTTCTTTCTTCTTTTGTTTCTTCTATTCTCATTAAGTGGAAGTTTCCAACAGTAAAAGAAGAAAAAAGCAATTTACTAATTAGGGTTTTCTTCATGATAAAGAACTAAAAATATTTGAGAAATCCTAGCTGGTTTGTTGATCCATACTATTTTTGAAATTGGGAATCACCCATAACTTACCGTTTTAGTCCGTTCCAATCCGATCTGGTTCTTGGGTTAGATCAATGCCGATGTATGCTCCTAATATTTATTATGTCTGCATGTCTCTTTTGTTTGGACCATCTATGACGAACATGGATAGCTTCTTCCCGGAAGCCTCCGGGCCTTTGTGGTTAGAGCAGAAGGTCCTAATACCTTGATTTTATTCTATCAATGAGTCTTCGTCATTGGCCCCGCGAATCAGATCCGGTGTGGTCCACGAAATCATTAGCTCCCCCTCGATTTTTCTTGATCGGATCCTGTTTAAGGGAACGTCTCTAACACGATCCCATTTCTATTCATCAAACAGATACAGGTCTCAATGATTTTCCTTCAAATGAAGATATGCAAAACAACTCCGGTATCTCCATGGTTATGCTCGTCTCGCGGGACGCATGCGAAGCAAGCTCGTAGCGACCAGAGGCAGACCCAAAAGAGGACCGGGGTTTGGGTTCGGGTTCTTTGTCGTGCTCTCTAGTTTTTAGGTGTCCTGTTGCCATCGTGTTGGTCTAGAATTAATTGCCCGTGAAGGTCCCCTCTTAACTCCATCTCTCTTGCTTTACGGAATCCCGGCATTGGTCCCCCTCGATTTAGAAGTCCATGTCCAACAGCAATTGCACCGGCCTGTCATCATCCTGACTGCGACCGGCGAGAAGCTTCGCATGGTGTGCGAGAGGACCGGCGAGTTGGGGTCGGTCTGCAATTGCTCGGACCACGTCATCGAACTTAAGAGATCACGGGACTTCAACCGACCATGGACCTCTACCGCGACGCCTAGCGGCGACTTCTAACGTGGACTATACGAAATGGAACGACGGAAGAAGCAACGGAGTTAAACGCAGCCTGGAATAGACCAGCACTCGACCCCTGACAAACACATGTCCTCAATAATTTTCAAACCCCCGAGATTCTCCTAATTAGATAATTCAATATAAGAAGTTAGAGATTATTGGTTTAAATTCACCAACTGTGTGTGGACTATTTCGGATCAGGACTATCTATATATGCCAAAAACCTTTACTCAAATGGTTTAGTGGGTTCGCAAGATATATAATGAATTTTCAATTCGTTGAGTTATACACGTGCTAGTGGATGCATGGAAATATTCTTGTTTCGTTTGTTATTAGAGTCAAAAAGAGAAAAGTTCAAGGGAAAATGAAAACGTACTTAGAACAATGACAAAATTATCAATAAGAGAATTGAGAGGACGATCGAAAATTATGGCATGAAGTCCAAAACAAGTAGGCGAGCTCAAGACCAAACTATTATCAATGCGATGGGGGCGGATATACCTGAATCCTTAGATTAGATGAATCCCACGGGAGCCTACTTTCGTTTAAGAATATACCAAAACTTTTCCTGGAAAGCATTCTCGAGAGACGGGCGGGAGGGAGAGCCTATTGGAGTGACCAGACCGGGGTCATCCTTGCTAGAAAATTACTTCGGTCAAGGATCTCCCTGGCTTGAGCAGAAATCTCCGGTCTTTGCTGGTATTTAAGTGGGTCTGCTGCTAAATCAAACAGCTGACAATACAGGCTATTCACCCTAGCCTCTTAGTTCAGTTGCACCTCCTGGGCCTTTGGTCACTGACAGCAACTGGTCTTTCTGACGTGCGATGTCCGAGGAGTGGACCATGCGAAACCCCGGTAGATTTTCAACTCTGAAGACTCCAGATTTTTTCCATTCTTTTTCCCCGACAAACTCTTATGTTTGTCTCACTTCTGGATGCCATCTCTTTTACGACGGTAGATCATGCGCTTGCATAGATAAACTTGGAAGTCGAGTTCTTAATTTTCCTTTGAAGGGTATGGCAGGCCTTCTGCATTACGTTCGGAAGGACCGAACACGAGTCAAATTCCGAATAAAATTGGGAAGACATGAAATTACTTGCACTCGATGACATAAACTCGTGATGGTTCACCTAATTTGCGCAAACATGGATTCTCCTTTTTTTAATTAAGCCAGTCTCATTGGGTTAATGATTGTCTGAGCATCATGGAATTTCCAGCTCAAGAAGTGGCCTACATTCAAGTCTCACTTATCGCGTGCAACAAGTAACTCGGCCACATTGTCTACGAATACTTTTGTTGCTAAATTATATCTGTCGAGGTTCTCCCATTCAGGAAAAAGTGCGAGATTATGACGAGGAAGAAGCTTTATTGTATTGTCTACGAGACTGTCCGTTCAGCAGAATCGTCTGGAACCTAGTTACCTTGGCAAAAGAAATTTGAAACAGGTCCACTTCGAAAGCAACTCTCAGTCGCTCGTCGAAACTATCACCAACGCGCATAGCTTTCCCCTGTAGTGTGTGGCTGGAATCAATTCCAGGAATCTGTTTATCAGAAATCCTTTTTGGAAGATCTCCTGCATTAGGAGAGACGCCAATGAAACGGCGAATGTTCTTCTCAAATGGGCCCTTGGAACTGCAATTGTAGGCGTTGTTTCCTGTTTTTCCATACCTCCTTGTATTGAACGAGTCATTTTGAAAGAATCGCAGTAACTTTCTTTCCAACAGAAAAAAGAAGAAGAAAAGACAACATTAATTGCTGCAATGACAAACCAATGGCTGAACTTCGAGTCTTGACGGTTGGAGCTTAGGCCCTGAGGGCTGAACTCGAGTCCACAGTGGTCGAACCAAGGACCACAACGAACTTACTTTCGGATTGATCTTAAGTCCCCCAGCCGGAGGACCCCTTATTCTGGAGGCTACACCAGGGTGTTGGGGCGACCGAACCAACGTTCTGGTGCATGTTTCCCAAATGTCAGACCAAGTCCTTTTTCCCTGGGAACTTGGGTTCATGGTGATTGAGCCAAGGACCAAGATGACGACAGCCGCGTATGTGAACTTGTGAGCCGGCCCCAAGTCGACGCTGGACGAATTCGGGTCCCCAGTCATTGTAGAGGTGGATGGTCGAAATCAATCCCTTGACAAAAAAACTGAGGACTTTGAGGATCACATCCACCTAGCCTGTAAACTTTTGCCGATAATATACGTCAAAGAGTAATTTCCACCTCATGTTTAAAACGTGATCCCAAACGCAAGAACTAATGAAGTACGTATCATGCAATTGCATAATTCTTTTCTTTTTTGGTGAAAGACTCTAATGACTATCACGAGTTCATGATATAATCGCAGATAAGTTAGAGACAAGAAACGAAGTAGGTTTAGTGTCAAGTGGAGGATGATTTCGAACTTTTGAGAATGCCAAGGAAACGCTCCACTCATGGTTTTTGGCATCAAATACAACCGAGGATCTGGGCTATTTACCTTCTAACTTATGATTTGTAACTTTACGTTCATCATTCGAATTTTTAAATAACATAAACTTGTTAATCATTTCTTCGCGTTCAAAATATCAAATGCGTTCAACGCACGAATGAATTGGTTTAAAAAATTTGTTTAAAAGTCACATAATTTTATTTTTTTTTAATTATGCTTTGAGTCTTCGAACATTGAACATGTTTTTCCCAAAAAAAAAAAAAAAAAATCGGACTATCAAAAGCTTAGAATTTGTCATGTCTGCTGTTTATTGACCGGGAAGATCCAGACCATCTACTTCGTTCAATTTCAAGAACACAAAAATTCAAGTTCGCTGGGCAAAGATTCCGAGATTGCAGTTTAGAATAAGTCTATTCACATTTTCGTTTTCATCTAGAAATGAGAATAACTAGTTTTGTCCTCGCAAAAAAGAGAAAAAAGGATAACTGATTTTGACTGGAAGCGTTGCGGCCGGAAACTATGGTCCACATGGGCGTTCTAAATTGAGTGTTTAATTTGACAAATTGCACTCTGCTCAACCAATAATTGAAGCGCTTAACCAATAATTGAAGCAAACGACCACGAACCATTAGATGAGTAGACGCATGGCTGGCCCACGACGCCGGTGACGAGTTCTTGCTAGTACTTTCGACTGTTTGAGTCCGACTCACGTTGCTATATTCATCGCTCGCCCGGTGCCACATAAGCCATGTCAGCACCACATGTGACAAATGTACATTCATTTCGTTCAAGCAAGTGTTCTAGCGTCAAGCTTGGTATGTTGGCAAAATTAGTCAAGCGAAAAACAATCCCGTATGCTTCCAACGAATACAGGGTATGTTTCCAATAGGGATAAACGAAGTTCCAATTAAAAGGAACTCTATGAAACAAAAATCATCTCAACCAAATCAACTCGATCTACCCGGCCGGCTGATTGCTACCCCAACCCAGCATTGTCAAGTTGAAAACTTCTTTCAGTATCTCCTAATTTGGCATTACCGATCTAAAAGTCTCGATCCGAATCATGTATTAGGAACGGATCAATGCCAACCATTGTTTTTTTGGGACCCCCATGAAAAAGAAAACAATCCTCGTCCTTTCCCGGAATCGGTATTCCAAGGCAAAAGGACACGACCAGAACAATGATAAAATAAAACCCTCTTGTCCAAATCAAGGGTTGGACACGGTATGCGAAGATTGCAGTTGACGCCTACCCTAGGAAAAGGCATCGCTAGCTATCGACAGTCGATCGTTCTTAAACAACATAGTAATACTCGGTCAATTGGTCATTATTCTGACCCAATCCTGACATATATATTATAGTTTTTGATACCATTCGTTGCACAATGGAAAAAATGTCTGCTTTTTCTTCATCTTGAGTAAGTTAAGTAGAAGATAAATTGGAATAACTATCGATGGTTAATCGTTCTTAAACGTGGTAAGCTCATTCAACGAATCCAAACACTATTCGGGCCACATTTCGCTTTGGTCATTATTCTGACCGAATCCCTACATGTAAAATGTCATCACATTGAATGAAAACTAGAATATTGGACGTACCCATTTGTCCACTAGATGCAACCTGACCAAGATAAGCGAAGAAGGAAAACATTGGATCAAGTTGGTCCCATTAAATTAAATATAGTCAGGTCAATGTCAAATTTTAACACTAACCCCATTCCCATCTCTCCATCACGCATCTCCAGTCTCGCATGTTTGGAAGATGTTTTCCAAAAAAAATTGTCTAAAAAGTTTTAAATCCATTGTAAAGTGGTCAATTCAATCATAAATATTTTAATTATATCAATTTAGTTTTTATCATTTACCAGTTAGTTTTAAACATTTAAATTACATAGAAGATGTTTCCATGTCACAGAAATATTCACTCCATGTTCTATATCATATCTAGCTTTTTCGTTGAAGTTGCCCTTGACAAGCACGAAAGAGCATGATATTGAGGAATTTGAAAAATCAAAGTCTAGCTTTTTGCAATAGAATTAGGGCACATTGTAGTGATACGAATTGCCACGAGTAGGTAATCTAAATTCGTATGCTATGAACATATTTCCAGATTTGATGCATATGTGCTAAGACAACACTCCTCAAACCCTAAATTCTGCCTCTTCTCTCCCTGGTTGCGCAATACTACGCCTGGCCCCTGCGGTCTTTGTCACTTATGTGGGTGCATTACCGTCGATGGTGGCCTTCACACACTATGCCATCACCGCCGCGGCGATAAAGCTTTGAGGTCGCCAACCAGCTCCGGCTTGTCGCCTTCCACTAAGTTCTAAGTATCAATGAGGGGCTCCAGAAGAGGTGGCTCCGCCGAATCAAGTGGTCACTGTTGAGTCTTGGCCGGATCTCAAAGGCGATGGAGACATCTCCAACATCTAGAGACGACGATGTTGAGACGCGGCTGGTGGATAGTGTGGCGGCAATAGCGCTAGTCTAGAGGTGGCGATGGCGAATCTGCTAGCGGCGAAGTGGTCGACAACAAAGCAAAAAGATAGGAGAGATGGATAGGTTTGAAATTTGATTGGGCGCGACGCAAAATAAATAAAACGGACCGGTGTTAAAATCACGAGATACATCATCATATAAAAAAAGGTAAAATGTTATATGAACTTAGTTGGTAAAGATCATTGCCATCATTGAATATGTATGCTCCACAATGAATCTCACATTATTGATGACTAGATGATATTGATTTATACAGTGTGGTCTAAGTATGTAATAACTTTAAATACAGATCCATGAATGCCTAAGACAAGCATGTTATCCTATAAACACATGGCCGCCTCAGCATACTGCTTTTTAAACTACTGATACCATGAATTGATTTCATAAATTTTCAGGTTTTAGAAATTTTCTAATTTATTGGATCGACTCATCTTATCAAGCTAACGATATCATTCTTAAACGTAGATGACCCCAAGTATTGAGAAGGGGAGGGAAAGGATTTAGGAAGACATGAAAAAAATATGTACTGAAGTGTTATCTAAAAGGTTCATTTCGGACATCATGAATGGCTTCCTTCTCGTGGGTATACTGGTGTGTTATCGGCTTAGAACAATACTAGTAGCTTAAACTCGTTGACCCCGGTTTATACCATGAAGTGGCTATAAATCAATTAACGAATGCCTGGCATAAGTATGCTATCCCATTAACATACGACTACCTTAGCCTCATATAAGGGATTACCTTTTAATCTCCAGGGCCCATAAATCGGTTTCATAAACCTTCAAGTTTTAGAAATTTTTTTGGTTCATAAGATCCACAGAGTGGCAAATAGATAGAGTATATTCACATAACCAGCTCATCTAATACATATTTATATATATCCATAGGTGCTGGTGGAATATGAAGAACTATATAAAGAATAAATCTAAACTATAGGTGATGTGATTAATTTATAGACCTCTACGTTTGTAGTGAATATGGTATCATATTTATGTGTGTGTCTATATATAAGGTTTCACCGACCTTGAAATGGCTAAGTCGCATACTCACTTTGGAAAAATAAAAATGTCAGTTTTCCTATTCTAAGTTATGTTTCTCTACATGTACATGTGCCACGTGAGGCTTATCTATATTACCCTAAACAAAACATTAAATCGTCTTTTATAGTGTTGCCAGATTAGGTAGTGATATGGATCGCATGAGTTGTCTACTCCGCCGGCCGAATTCTGCCGTGGAACAAGCCAGATTAAAAATTCTACCATCTTTTTTTTTTTTGGGTCGATAATTATTCTATCATTATGTGCAGTGCTATTCGCATCTCCCTTTATTAAGAGAGGAGATTCGGTACGCAAATTTTATTACAAGATTCCGTAAAAGAACTTTAAACATAATTCAAACCCATGTGAAGAATAATTAGGATCAAAGGCAAATTTCTTACGCGCAAAAAGGCACTGATCCGCCGTATTGAGTTCTTATTGTCGGACCAAGACCGGGTCAGGTCGGGAGACTGAGAATACCACACAAAAAGACAAAGCATATAATAATCATCATGGAGAGAAATGGACAATTATCGCAGGCCAACGCTATCTGAGCCCCAATTAGTCAGTCAAGCCTCCTGATTAAGTGGCCAGGAAGAAGGGGCTTCCCTATATTTTAATATAAAATTTATTCTTTAGGCCCCACTTTATTAGTTAAAAGTCACCAATTTTGAAAAGCCATAAATAGTAGGATAAAAAAAATAAACACTTATGGACTAGAGCAAATCATCATCAACTATAATAATAATAACAATAATCTCATGAAGAATCTCCAACCGTTATACCTCTAACAAGTTTACCCCAAATTTATTTTTTGACTACGTAAAACCCTAAATTGATATATTCGTGATAAATTTGTTCGTTAAACTTGGCTTGATAAACTTCACCAAAAAAATAAAAAAACTTGACTTGATAAAAAAACAACATTGAACATTTCATAGAGTCGAGGGACTATATTAAACACATATCAAAATTACATGAACTACATGGAACAAATTAGAATTTAGAGATGATATTGCATATTGGTCTAAAGTTTGGGATCACATAGAACATAATTAAAGTTCATGAATCATATTGCATATATAGTAAAAGTTCAATTTATTATTTGTGTCGTTATCCTTTTTTAGTCTATGTAAATGTCGTGGCTTACGCGCTTGGACCTTCTCCGTCCCGAAACATCGGAAACTTTCGCGGTAAATAATTAATGGCGCGTGAATCAATGTCTAATTCTCTTACACTTTTCTAAAATTGGGACAGACCATGCAATAATCTTGTTGGCCGCTTCCTCCCTCTTGTGTCGATTGATACTATAATCTCGTTGGCCGCGTCCAGAAAAAAATTATCCATTTTTGCTTGCGAACCGCGTTCGAAATGCATTAGTTTCGTAAGTTTTGGAGCACTTCGGGAGGAAGCAATTAGGAGTGAATTTCCGGGGAGCGATTCCGACCAGGAGATGCCGTTCGACGTTACGTTTTCGGCAAAGGGAAGGGACAATCTTGTGGACGTCGTTGAGGGAGGGCGACGGGTTGACTCGCCCGCCTGAATTATCCGACGATGACTCCATCTCGAGCAGTCAAAAATATGCACTCCTCTTCTGGCTTCTTCTTTTTGCAGTTTTATTTTTGCACTTTTATTATATTCCGATCAAGTCAACATCTCTCTCTCTCTCTCTCTCTCTCTCTCTCTCTCTCTCTCTCTCTCTCTCTACCGAATATGACGCGTAGAGAGTCAAAAGTCATCTTCTTCGCCTTCTCCCTCCCGTCTTTCCCCGAACCCTAACTCCATATAAAACCCCTCGACGGTCCTCGCACTCCATCCATCCATATACCCTCCTCTTCATTCTGTACCTTACCAGTTACCACCACTCTCTCTCTCTCTCTCTCTCTCTCTGTGTTCGTCGAGGCTTCTTCGACCTCTGCGTGAGGGAATTCCCAGAGCGTGCCTCAGTAGCTTTTCTGCTAAGGTATCTAGATCGACGAACGTGTTTCTGTAGCCAAGAGGGAGGAGAAAGGAGGGAGAAAGGAATGGCAGGGGACAGCGGAGGGAGATCGCTGGAGCAGACGCCGACGTGGGCGGTCGCCGTGGTCTGCTTCGTCCTCGTTCTGGTCTCCATCATCATCGAGCACATCATCCACCTCATCGGACAGGTACGTTCCCTTCTTCCATCGCCGCCATCTCACGTCACGCCCCAAAGGAAGAAGGATTCGATATAAGTACGCATTGCGTGCGCGGTATCATACTCCCTTCCAAGGTGTTTGATGAAATTCATAGTGATGAAATGAAACCCTTTGGCTTGTTTCTTGGCAGTGGTTGAAGAAGAAGCACAAGACAGCTCTTTATGAGGCACTCGAGAAGATCAAATCAGGTGAATTTCAATTTTTTTTTTCTACTTACATCGACACCAACAAATATGAAATATGTAAGAAAAAGGGTTAATGTCGATCGCGCATCCGATATTCATCAAATTTCATTTTGCCAACATTTTTCCCTTAGGCATGCAAACTATCTGTTCCACTTGCACCGGATCGGATGGCAAACTCGTTCCTCAATTTTTTATTTTTTTTTATTTTGTTTCCCCTCTATATTAATTTTAAAATTAATGTTAACTTTCAAATTTTCTTTTGTGTGTTTTATTTATTTTTATTTATTTTTGTACTTTTTGTGGTTGTAGAGCTTATGCTTCTGGGTTTCATATCGCTGCTGCTCACGGTGGGGCAAGGTCTGATATCGAACATATGCATCTCGAAGGAGGTGGGCGCCACGTGGCATCCATGCGACAAGTCCCATGAGCAACCGAAGAGCAAGCTCCAAGAGCCGCCCGATGACGAATCCAAAGGCCGTAAACTGCTCGCTCTCTCCGACTTCCCCGGCGGCGGCGTGCGCCGAGTTCTCGCCGGCGCCACCTACGATAAATGCGCAGCTAAGGTAAACCCAATCCAGAAACTTACATCAAGCAGTTATATACCGGACAAATTTTGGCGAATTCGATCTCGGGAACACGCTTTCCTCGTATCAACTCGATATATTCAAGGATTTTACTCCCGGAGGTGATACGATGTCATTTTCATCACCTCGCGAATATAATTTAAAATTTGCGAATGATTTTCTATTGTTCAGCCAACGAAATTCATTTTTTTAACGTACCGAGAGAAAACCCATAATTTCATGAGATGATTCGAACCGAGACATGCTTCTGGGTCAATCATTGGATTCCGTGGCTGTGTCCATTGGTGACTCAGCATGCAATGCATGTGCTTTGCTTACAGGTCTCCTCGAGACAAAAGCTGACTCTTTCTCTCAATAATATTTTTCTTTTTTTGTATCACAAATTCTGAAATAATTGTCCAAAAAGTCTTAAATTCAATCATAAACCTTTTCATTATGCCAATATAGTTCAAACCTCTTGATGATTTGTCAATTTAGTTGTAAATATTTTTTTGTGTCAATTTAGTCTTAAAATATTTAAAAATTTGTCAATTTTCCTAAATTTATTATTGGGATATTTTGCTAGAGTGACTATATTGATAAATTTTCAAAAGTTTGAAACTGATTAAGTCTTCGTACAATAGGTTTTTGGAGAGTTTTCTCTGCAACTTCTCATCTCAAGAATCGCGGAGATGCATTTTTCTAAGCTATTTATATGTTTGTCTATATCCCAAAGAAAAACTTATTTTGACCAAGGAATATGGAGCTTATCCACATCATAGGTCTGAAGACGCGTGTTCTTAAAATGAATTGTCGAAAATGCCCACGAATCGCGTCGCCGAACATACTCGATCGTCTTTAGCTTAATTCGAAATCGATGAACTTTACAGATTTTTTCGTTGATTTTTTTTTTTTTTTTATAATATGGTATTTTTTTGGACGGAATAATATGGTATTGAAGTACGATGATTTTGAATCCTCAGGGCAAAGTGCCGTTCGTATCGTCGGACGGGATCCATCAGCTCCACATCTTCATCTTCGTCCTGGCCGTCTTCCACATCCTCTACTGCATTCTCACCATGGCCCTCGGCCGAGCCAAGGTACGCCGCGCCTCCCCGGTTTCCTCGTACATTCAGGACGCGTTCCTGTCGCCATCTCTGAACCTTGACGAGATCGAAAAAACTCTCTCTAATGACTTCTTCTGGTCACAGATGAGGAGATGGAAGGCGTGGGAGAAGGAGACCCGGACCACCGAGTACCAGTTCTCGCACGGTCAGTCCACTCATCCATCGCTTAGCAAACACCGTCGCGCGAATGCGCACGCGTCGAACACCCATTGGCTCGTCGCAATACGGGTGGCGATCGGTTCGGTCCGGTCCGCCATGTCATGCGACATCTTTCTTCTTTCTTTCGTTATAGCCGTCGAACGACATGTGTGCATGCACGTATAACGCGTTGCGTTGATTTGCATGCTTGGACGCAGATCCGGAGAGGTTCAGGTTCGCGAGGGAGACGTCGTTCGGGCGAAGGCACATGAGCTTCTGGACCAAGACCCCCGTCCTCATCTGGATCGTAAGTTCCAGCTCCTCTTTCGTTTTTATTTTTTTTTTCCTCTTTTTACCTTTCCAAACGGAATTGATTTCAAAATCGTTCTAGAAATAGCCACAACACGTAGCCCTTGTCCCTTAAAGACGGTTGGAAATTTTAGATGATAGAGAACCGCACGTTATAATCAAGCAAGACATGATCACTGGGGAAAGCATATGAAAAGAGAAAAAAGAAATGGGTTAACGTCATAAAAATTTCAAACTAATACACTTTTTTCGCATATGCTTTTAACTAATTTTGATATCACCAAAAAGCTCAAATTAAAATGCACATGCCACATCTATCCATACTGATTTTTGTGCCACAAAAAAAATAAAATCTCAAAGCTCAATTAATTTTACCCTAATTCTCAATCTCAATTCATATTTTAGCCATGCCATTGAGATTTCTTGTGACCCCAAAATTTATTTGGGTTAAGTATGGCATGCTTGTACCGATTTGAGATTTTTCGTGGCGTGAAATTCAATTTAAGATGAATACAGGACAAGTGTACTAATTTGACGTTTCTTTAAAACACGAAAAATAGTTATGGGTAAATATGTTATGAGTGTATTAATATGAAATTTTTTTTTTGGTTAAGATATTAATATGAAATTTTCGGTAGTATTTAATCTAAGAAAAATAAAATAGATCCGACCTTCAAGGCCCATGTTAACTTCAACGATGTAGAAAATTTCCATTTCATTTCTTCCATTATTTTAATTATTTCGCATACCGTTGATGATGAAATATATATGAAAGGGCAAAACAACGGTCTTCGTATTCCAACTCGTGCATTTGACACGTACTTCCCAATATATGGCCCGACTTTAATGACGTTCAGACCATTTCAAATGGTTTGACTTCCTCATCGGCCACGTGTTCTCTTCATCGTTGAATGTGTTTTTGGCCTTTTATCTTGAATTATAATTTCAATTTTCTCTTAAAACTTTTGGCGTTTTCTGAAGGAGGACGTTCCAGTTCATATAGATGAGAACTCGTCATCCAGAGTTATCCTGAATTTATTTAATTTATTTATTCGTTACTCATATAATATTTTTGGCAGGTTTGTTTCTTCAGACAATTCCTGAGATCTGTTCCAAAAGTAGATTACTTGACTTTGAGACACGGCTTTATCACGGTAAGTCCTTTTTTTCTTTTGTTTTAATTCTATCTCTAATTAATTTATTGTATTTGAGTGCACACATTTTAAATTATGGTTAATTAAATAATTAGTTCAGACGGATTACGTTATATATTATTCCCAAACTTGAATTAATTGAATGATAACATTGATAATTGAACGTAGTTCAAAAATTAAGTTGAATATATATCAAAAGTTTAGAGACCACATTGCATATTAAATTAAAATTCATTAATTGCATATTGATTCGAAGTTCATGGACCATTTGTATTAATTAATTCCCTTTTTCAGGCACATTTGGCTCCCCAGAGCCACGTGAAGTTCGATTTTCAGAAATACATAAAGAGATCTCTAGAAGAGGACTTCAAGGTGGTCGTAGGGATCAGGTTGGTGCTGGAAATCTTTTGGCTACTAATGAATTACCCCTTCTATCGTCTAATTCTGCCTTGAACGTCCTATACACTACTCGACTGACCGATCATGTTGCCTTTTTCGATCTTCAGCCCTCCGATATGGTTTTTCGCGGTTCTGTTCCTGCTCTTCAATACCCACGGTACGGAAAAATTTGATGATCACAAAGAAATTGAAAATTTATCGATGCCGCGTGCCCGGATATTGCACTGATTCTAACTATGCTTTCTTTTGCCACGATCAGGCTGGTATTCTTATCTGTGGCTCCCCTTCATCCCACTGATTGTAAGTTCTGACTTTGATATTGATACCGAAAGGGCAATGTCTTTTTGCTTCGTTAGTGAAACTGAGCGGTCGATGGTTGGACCTGCAGATCATACTTCTGGTCGGGACCAAGCTGCAGGTGATCATAACCAAAATGGGGCTCCGGATACAAGAGAGGGGGCAGGTCGTGAAGGGCGTGCCAGTCGTCGAACCCGGCGACGACCTCTTCTGGTTCAACCGGCCACGCCTCATCCTCTACCTCATCAATTTCGTTCTCTTTCAGGTAACGTCGTGAGTATCTTACTAGCGCGTGCGTGTGCGGTCCCGGTTATTTTCTCTGAAGCTGGACTTAGAAAATCTCACTGTCTCTCAACCTTCATTATCTGCAGAATGCTTTTCAGCTTGCCTTCTTTGTTTGGACTTCGGTAAGAACATTTCTGATTCTTCTTCAATACGAGAGACAGATGGGCCAAGAATTTCGCTGTTCAGTTAGCCTCTCCGATCGAATTAACACGGCTCCTTTCCATCTTTTCAGTATGAATTCGGAATGAAATCTTGCTTTCATGAGCACACGGAAGATAGAATAATCAGAATCTCAATGGGGTTAGTAACATCATCATCATAGAAAGTCCTAGGATCTTGATTTTACTCACTTTCTTGTTCTTGGCAAGACTAACCCAGCTGGTGATCTTCTCCTTATTAATTTCAGGGTCCTCATTCAGATTCTGTGCAGCTATGTCACGCTTCCTCTATATGCCCTTGTGACGCAGGTAACGGAACGGCATTGTTGATCTCGCAGTTTTCAGGTTGAAAATTTTGGAGTCGTAGGTTTAAGTTTACAAATGCTTGGATTGAAACAGATGGGGTCGACGATGAAGCCTACCATATTCAACGAGAGAGTTGCCACGGCCTTGCGAAACTGGCATCATACCGCCAAGAAGAACATCAAGCAAAACAAAGGCTCCGTGACGCCCATGTCCAGCAGGCCGGGCACGCCTTCGCATCACATGTCCCCTGTGCACCTCTTGCGCCATTACCGCAGCGAAATGGACAGCATGCACACGTCCCCGAGGCTATCCAACTTCGATGTGGATCAGCACGACAACGAATCTCCGTCCCCGACCCATTTCCACCAAGGCGAAGGCTCATCTTTCCACCATAATCCCAACACGGAACAAGGTGCGGTCGACCGTGAAAGAGCAGTCCAATTGGCTTCCATTCCTCAGCCAACATCGCGGGTGCAGCACGAGATAGACATCGTTCCGAGAGACTTTTCATTTGAGACTAAAAGCAGGGCTAGTTGAGGGAGTTTTCCAGGTATAAATGGTACAAATTTTGACAACCAAAGTCGCTGGTGATGGATCAAGTCGAGATTCGCGAGTGAAGACTCAGGCTAACCAATTCGAATCGGAGGTCATAGCTTGGTGAATCTTCAAGGATCGACAGATAACAACAGATTACTAAGACACGAGGATCAGAGTTTACCATTAGTACCTTAAAATTCAGGCTTGTAAATTGGTGAATTATAGGGACAAACAAACTAAACTTGAGTAATAAAGTTGCAGTTACTATCACTGTACTTCTTAGACCTCCTTTCATTTTTATTTTTCCAACACTTCCTGGCCGGAGCTAAGACTCATTGGGCTCTGCTTGCTGATGCCACGGAAGAAGAGAAATAAGCTATAGGGGTACCTGGTTAGACTATGGAGAGCACCGCCCCTATCGATCTTGACGATTCCAAATCGATTGCATTTTGTCGTCAGTGTTTTCTCAAGATGGAAAACCGGAATAGCAGCAGACCGACGGTCGCTTTCTGCTAGATTAGAAGGATCGCAAACTGACAGGCCATGCGAGCAGCAGGCCCGACCCAGCGCCTCGGAAAAAGACTGCCTTACCTTACCGACGGTGCCCACTGTTTCGTCCCTCGAAGTTCGTGCGGATAAAAATCCGTTCTAACTTTTCCGTCGTCGTCGCATATAAACAAACATGTCCGCACCGCAGCACCAGAAGCTCAGTCACCTCGGCCCGTCGTGTTACAGTTCGTAACGGGGAGAACGACGAAGGGAGAGAGACGTACGAATGGAGGCTCCGCTGGTACCGGCGTTGCTGGGGAAACTGGTCCGACATTGCTACGCACTCCTCTGTCTGGGCGTCATCATTGCGTCGGCAACAGTCTCCCACTACGTGTACCAGATCGATGCCCCCGAGTGCCCCCGCCAAGCTCCGCCCTCAGCACCTTCGCCCCAGCCCGAGCCGACGAGATGCAGTGCAGCTAATGAAGAGATCTGATCAATGATCTGTCCGGATTTTCATTGTTTCCTCTGGTCTAACGCCTTTCTTGAGCTAATTTGACTTGGCTTTGTTTCTGCTTGCATCCCTTTCGTCATAATGCTCAATGCTGAACAGGACAA
The DNA here is from genome assembly GCA_014182725.1 of Eucalyptus brandiana. Lineage (NCBI taxonomy): Eukaryota > Viridiplantae > Streptophyta > Magnoliopsida > Myrtales > Myrtaceae > Eucalyptus > Eucalyptus brandiana. Next base: position 13,196,816 of record CM024677.1, on the reverse strand, counting down.
CTGTCGTTGTATGCATAGTCTTCTTGCTGGTTAATTTCATAGCTCTAGTTTAAGTACGCATTTACCTTTCTAATGCTTAAAGATAACGTTGAAGATCTGAAATTTAATTTAGTTTACCGGAAAAGAATGAAATCTTTAGGCCGTGATATACATATTTGTATGTTTATTTATGGCATTAAGTACGTGTATGGAAGGTCTTGTACCCGCATTCCTAGGGGGGAGAAAGAAGTGCTTGCAAAATGGAAAAAAATTTCCAATGTACATGCTGATTAACTCCTAATTATTGGGCTTTCATCAGCTTGCATGAAACAAATTTTAATAAAGGAAAGAAAATAGTTTCGACTCTGTGGACAAAAGATTTTAACACATTTAGCCGACCGCCTTGCATTTAAAGCGTTTCAATCTATTTGATGAATGATGTTTCTCGTCTGCATATTTTATTGCATATTTAGAAATGTCGCATGCCCTATGATTTAGCAATTAGGTACATGTAGTTACAACTATATATATGCAATTACAATATACATGACGAACTTGATTCTTTAAAAGGGACTTTCAGTCAATCATCCTCGATTTCCTTTGTGCCATTTTCTTGAAATTACTGGCTTCCAACTTGAGTGTGGAGCATTTACTATTAATTATGCGAAGTTTATGGAACAAAGAAATCTTTTCGAGGACTCGCACGTTTATAATTATCCTGTTCTTATCTCATGAGTGAAGTGCCGTGTATCAACAGGATGGATTAAAAAAAGCTCATTGTAAAATACCCAAGTTGCCCCCCGCTGACCTCATTTATCACCGTCCGCCCTAAACCTCGTTCGCGCTGTCTGTCGGTCAGTCTCTCGTCGACAAAGTCGCAACCACCTCGACGGCTCATCAAATCTCGCGCATCCAATCCAACCCCTTTCTCTCCCTCTCTCTCGATCTCGATCTCGATCGCGGCATCCATGGCTAGAGGCTCGTCCCAGTCCCAGTCGGCGTCCTCCGTCACCTCCCGCCCCGGCATGATGGCCCCACGCGGCTCCGCCGCCGCGGCCGCCGGCATGCGCCGACGGAGGCTCGGTGGTGGAGGCGGCGGCGCTGCTGCGGGGAGCGGCTCCGGAGGCATGAGCGGCGGCGGCGGGGGGAGCAACATGCTGCGGTTCTACACCGACGACGCCCCGGGGCTCAAGATCTCGCCGACGGTGGTGCTCGTCATGAGCCTCTGCTTCATCGGCTTCGTCACCGCCCTCCACGTCTTCGGCAAGCTCTACCGCTACAAGTCCGGCCCCGGCGCCTGATCCCCGCCCCTCCAGGTCACGATCGCCGCCCTCTTAACCCTGATTAGCGTAATCCGGAATTCGATCGCGATGTTTAGCGGGGTCGATGATGACACTGACTGGGGGCCTGCTGTTGACTGAATGACACGAGCGCGGTTTTGTCTGTTCTCTGTTCTCTTGCTGTAGAAAACTTTGCGGTAGAACTTCGGTGTTTCCGAGTCGCTTTGAGCTGATCTGTTTGGCGTTTGATGAAAAAAGAGGGGTCTTTTTCGTAGTGTAATCGATCCCGGCAACGAGTGATTTGGTTCAATTGCTCTTTTCCTTCGTCACGTTTCCATTGAATGCGATGTAGACAAATTGCCATACTCTGCTCCTGATCTGATGTCGCAAAAGTGGGCAAATTGCCATACTATGTTCCTGATCTGATACGCTGTTTGGAAAGCGCAGACCGGAAAAGGAACTTTTTTGACTTTGTCGTTTCGTTTTCGATGGATAAGCTTCAGGGAGGAGCAAAATCCCATTTTTTAAGCTAATGTGGGGTTCGGAACGCCAGACCATATCAGCAACGCACGGCATCACGTCCTTTCGATGGCTCTTTTCTTCAATTTCTTTTCCATCGCAAGCTTTTTCGAGCTCAACCGTAAAGACTGAATTTTTTTCACTTCTTCTAATCTGCGGATGATGTTTCAATGCTTTCTTCCCTCCTCCTGAAATGGGTTTTTCTTGAAACTTTATGGGTGTCGCTGCCGGGGAGCAGAGCAAATTGATCATCGCTTCAGTTTCTTCAAGTTGGTCTCTCATCATAGCTGACGCTTGTGCATTTTCTTCTGCTAAAGAGACTAAACGAGTGGGATTTCCATCACGTTTTCTTCTGCCCCTTTTACCAATAATAGATGATATATTATGATGAAAACTTACTTTAATTGTAGACAGGTTTCATTATGTTAATTACTTAATGAATCACTGATGACACCGCTTTATTATTATTGTTATTAATTCGACATAATCATGTAATATATGATTAGTAAATAAAAGAATTTAATAATAAGTAATTAATTGATGTGATAACGATTATGTTATCATGAGATTACATGTTTCTTTAATTAGAGCAATCGAAATATAATGATTAGCATTATATTACTTGCTTACTATTACGTACAATTATATGAATTTTCAGGATTAAGTGTTGCATTATTCTTGATGTGATTGTTATCTCGATGGCTAATTATATTAATTACTGCTCAACTTGTTATGTAATTATTACTTCAATCGTACTATTAATTATTTATTAGTTGGTATTCACTTTGATAATTCCAATGATATGTTTAAATTTAGATCATGATGATCAATTGAGTGTCAATTAATAGATAAATTTAATATATTAAATCATATTATCTCAGTAATATATATGGGTAATTACACTAATAAGTGGCAATTGAAGTGATAATTAACATAATTGCATATTCGTATTATATAATCACATCTTATATGCCTGATTTTTATCTAATTATAATCATCGATAAGATATTAAAATATAAATATACACTTGATATAATAAATTGTATAGCTGGTATTACATACGAGGTAATAAACTCATGAATTGTGATTTGAGAATTAGATTGATGACCAATGCAATCCATCTAATTCTGAATTCGTTGGCATCTTGGGCATTTCTAATGATATTCGCCCCTGTTATATAAATTCTTATCTGTATCAGTGAGATGAGTGGAAATACAAATCTGTACTCCAGAGATGAGTGGATATACATTGAGCGCAATCTAATTTTTTTTTTTTTAAATTATAATATTTGATACATCATTAAAAAAATTCAGCCACTATCTTGTTTATCTTGATAAGTAACATATCGGATGAAGCTAGCTAAAAAATGAAAACAAAAAAATCACAGCTTTTTTATTTGGTAAATTTTGGAAGTACATAGACGACTTGAAAGATGCCAAATTGACAAAGGATAAATTTGTACCATGTTTTTTCAAAGATTGGGAATATTATTTAAAAAAGTCTAGAACCTATCATATAGATAACAATTCAATCATAAATATTTTAATTTAACTGATTTAGTTCCAAATATTTTGACAATTCTCTTGCCATTATTTTACTTTGGACAGATAATAAGTCCATTTTTTTACGATGAAATTTCGTTAAACTTAGTTCAATTTGATAGCTTTTAAGTTAATCTGAAAATAACATATTTCTAGTTAAAAGGTTTGCATGACGTTTCATGGGCCTTTAATAATTAGGTCTTCACTTTCGTGCCCCTTGATTGTCCAAAAGAGAAAAAGTTATCTTAACTTGTGTCGCATACCGGATCTCTTCTTCTAACAAAGGAGTTGCGTTTGTACTTGGAAGGTATAGTATCATCTTTAACAAAGCATAATTTTACTTTCATAAAATCATAAAATGCGATCCACTTTCTTAGTACATTTCACATAATTTATGTTCATGTGCATTAAACATAATTATCATGGAAGGGTGCAGCGTATAATACTCAATATGTTAATAAACACGGTCAACATCGTTTATTGCCAGTAGATTTTAGGTCGACCCCAGCTTCGACTACCACGATCAGCTTCGAAGTAGAGATCGACGATGGTGGTTGGCTCAGACCGTGCCTTGATGGCATGACTAAAGAGAGACACGAGCAGCGGTGGCTTCTATGGCCATGATCCGGCGTTGATCGGGCAAGGAACGGTGATGTCGCTGTTGAGGTGAAGGCAGTATGCGGGCCGGCGGGGCTGGTGGCGGGTGAATGAGGAGATGGTGACTCAATGCGAGAGAGAGGAAAGAGACCGAAGGGTGTTTCTTGTGGGTCTTGGCTTCATTGCTTGGCAATAGCATTAGCCTTTCCCAATAAAAAAATTGACATCCTAAACTTTACTCTCCATATCAATAACCCTCTGTCACAATTAAATCTACAACTAATATCCTCACATTTTACATTTGGATCTAAAGTTGCATCTCTCATCTATACGTAGTTACGTCTTTAAATCGTCAATTTCACCGCATTAATCTATTTAACTAGGAAACGCATTTATTTCTTTAAAGGATAACTGCAAAATTGAAATTAATATGAAAAAAAATTAAGAAAATGTGTGTAATATCCCTATTAAGTTAAGAAAACGCGCAAGATCTTTTGATTCTCGTCTAATCTGTGGTTGTCGTACTATCAGATTCGCGACTATACAAACCTAGAAATTTTAAATTTGCTCTCATCATATCATTTAGAAACTCGCTTTTTCCCTCAAATCCTCGGTCAAATTAATACGTCTTCTTTTATTTTCCATATATTTCTTAATTCCTCTTTCTTTCTTTTTTAAGTCATAAATAATTACCTTGAAATGGTAAATTTGGGTTGATGGAAGTAAAACAACCGCCAATTGAAACGAACGGTTGGGAGCCGAACCCGCCAAGGAAAGCGGCGGTTAGGCCTCTCCTTCCGTCCGCAGCCCGCTCTTCGCGGTCGATCCCTCGTTTCGCCACCCCATGGAAACACCACCGTCCGTCGCGAGAGCTTTCCACAGGTCGCGCCACCCGTGGGCTGCGCGTCTTCTATCCTCCATTCCCACGGACAAAGCTTAGGGAAGAAGAAGAAGAAGAAGGAGAAGAAGATGAGCGTCATCGACATCCGGTTCAGGGTCGACGCCATTTGCAAGAAGTTCGACAAGTATGACGTCGAGAAGCAGCGCGACCGCAATGCCCACGGCGAGGACGCCTTCGCTCGCCTCTACTCCGCGGTCGAATCTGACCTCGATGCCGCCCTCGAGGTATTGTGTGTTC